>CAUDMG010003572.1:1857500-2060000 GCA_958450375.1 Homarus gammarus | reverse complement strand
CTCGCTGGTCTAACCCTAGACCCTAAAACGTGAGTGTGATCGTGAACTAGCAAAGCCTCTAAATAAAAACTCTAAATAACTTTAATAAGTATATTTATGTACTGTAATTTGATCATATTATACCAATTGTCTCCTGATGTATCAACAGTTGTAACATGTGAGTTATACTTCAGATGTTAACAGGCTATGTACTGTATATTGATTGTATTATTCACACTATGTGTCCTGAGATAACAGCGTTTGTTATATGAGAATTGTTCTTTAACAGGTTTTGACCGAATTATATGGTACGAGTCAACGTTGAGGGTTTATTTCTCCAGCAACAAACCAATAACGCTCCTATGAGCGTTAACAATATACATATACTAATGGAGAGTGGGGGGTGTCGTCAACACACCCTGGCACCAGGGTATTGTTCCAACAATGACGGGCCGAAACTTCCTTCCAGTGTTTCCCAGGTGACGTTCCGTGATGCTGACGGAGCTTTTTAATAGGAAACAATTGTGCAATAATTTAGAAATTGGAAAGACTAAGTTTCTGAACCACGAAACACAAAGGTGCAATTTAAAATCAATAATAAATAAATGAATGAATATATGATAAGCAATATATATCAATTACTGTATCTATAAAAAATACCATTAGAGACCCCCCCCCCACCCCCCGCTGAATCCTAACCTTGACCTTTGACTTAAAAAATCCCCATATATAAACGGGCTCCTCCTTGAGCAACACACAGCCACCTGTCTGCCATGTTATATTAAATTCGGTTCACTCGTTATTTTTTCAAGATTTTGTCTACATTTAGTATGAACACACACACACACACACACACACACATATATACACACACACACACACACACACACACACACATACACACACACACACACCTCTCTCTCTGCTCCCTATTTGTACACACCTGTTCCTCCCACACTCACAACGTGACCCCTCTCTCACCTGACAACGAGCGCACACACACACACACACACACACACACACATATATAGTCAACAGGTCCGGCCACCAACCTTCACACCACATGATGCACCGAGCAAGTTTTTTTTTTCTTTGCGCTGAGGACCGTACTGGTGTGTAACCTAGACTACACCCCAGCTGAGAATGTGTAGGACCAGAGGGTGTTTCCGCTCTTGTGTTTGCTTGTGGTAAGGAGGTGAGTAGGTGTAGTTTGAAAGGGTGTAGAAGTGTGGGAGTGTGTAGGTGTATTGTGGGAGGGTGTAGAATTGTGGTGTGGGAGGGTGTAGGTGTGGTGAGGGAGGGTGTAGAATTGTGGTGTGGGAGGGTGTAGGTGTGGTGAGGGAGGGTGTAGAATTGTGGTGTGGGAGGGTGTAGGTGTGGTGAGGGAGGGTGTAGGAGTGTGGGAGAGTGTAGGTGTGGTGAGGGAGGGTGTAGAATTGTGGTGTGGGAGGGTGTAGAAGTGTGGTGTGGGAGGGTGTAGGAGTGTGGGAGAGTGTAGGTGTGGTGAGGGAGGGTGTAGAATTGTGGTGTGGGAGGGTGTAGAAGTGTGGTGTGGGAGGGTGTAGGAGTGTGGTGTGGGAGGGTGTAGGAGTGTGGGAGAGTGTAGGTGTAGTGAGGGAATGTAGGAGTGTGGGAGAGTGTAGGTGTGGTGAGGGAGGGTGTAGATGTGTGGGGGTGTGTAGGCGTAGTCAGGGAGGGTGTGGGAGTGTGTAGGTGTAGTGTGGGAGGGTGTAGGTGCAGTATGGGAGGGTGTAGGAGTGTGGGTGTAGTGTGGGAGGGTGTAGGTGCAGCATGGGAGGGTGTAGAAGTGTGGGGGTGTGTAGGTGTAGTGTGGGAGGGTGTAGGAGTATGGGAGAATGAAGGTGTGGTGAGGGAGTGTGTAGAAGTGTGGGGGGTGTGTAGGTGTTGTGTGGGAGAGTGAAGGTGTGGTGAGAGAGGGTGTATGTGTAGTGTAGGACGGAGTGTAGGTGTGGTGTAGAAGGGCATAGAAGCGTGTGGGAGGGTGTAGAGGGTGTAGGTGTGGTATGGTGAGTGAGAAAGAGGAAAAAAGGGAAAGAAAATTCTCCAGTGGCATTACTTTGAGCAATAAATAGACACAAATAAAAAATAAATTGACATATAAAAAGACAATAAAGAGATTAAAAGTGATTGAGAGTCAGTGACCCGTTTAGTGAGAAGAGAGATCAACAGTAAATGCCACAGTGCAAAAAACAAAAAAAAATCATTGCAACGTTAAGTGGATGCAGTGCGAGGAACTTTTGATTGGCTGAACGGAGTAAAAAGGGGAGGAACATTACGGGGAAAGTGTCTTATGATTGGCTATGAGGAAAGTAACGGGAGGGGTAACGAAGAATAGTCGCCTATGATTGGTTGTGTGGAGAGGGGTGGGGATGAGAGGGAATGATTTTTTGACATCTTTCGCGATTGGCTGTGTGGAGAAGGAGGGGGAGAGACAGCCAAGAAATATCGTTCACGATTGGCTGAATGGAAAATTAAGCTTGGTGTGTGGGCGGAGCATCAAGATGATGGCGTTTATTAATTGGCTGTAGGTTTAGTAAGGGGAATAGCATCATATTTTAAAGGAGAACATCAGGTTTTTATTGTCAAACGCCTAAGTCATTGATGCCATTAACGGAGAAGTTGGTTTTGTTCAGGTGTTTCAGGTGCCAATGTCATTAAGAAGGCACCATTTATTTTGGGGGTCACCTGAAGATAAGCCCTCCAGCTTATTTCACATGATGATTAACCACCCTAACGCTACCTAAGGGAGACTAGGTTAAATTAGTTTAGGTTCGCGTTAGGTTGATTAATTTTAATGTGAAATAAACTGGGGAGACTTTTAAGACACGATCACACACAGCTACTGGATTCATCTTAAGACACGTCAAAGAGAAGGACCTGGAGGGTAAGAACATAGTGGCCACCCTCATGATAAACACACGCTTATGGCAACACTGCTTTACCATAACCCCAAGATAGGTATAGAAACGACAGCTATCAAGGCAACACAACTCTACCTATACTTTGGTCATATTCTTTTACCGAAAAACAATTACAAACACAAGAATGACTTAACTTTAGCTTCATAATATTGTTTAATACTCCATCTTCATCACTTAAGAACTCCAGTTTAATGTAATGTTTATTTAATCTGGTGTAAGAATCGTGGATAAGTTACTGGCAGATAAACGGTAATGCGTCCCACATTTTGTTGTAGATCCTTTGTTTGATAATGTTAACCCCTTGAGTACATTAACTTTGGGTAGGGTAAGTTAACCCCTTGAGTACGATAACTAAACCACTTAAGTACGATAAATTCAACCCTTCAGCATGATAACTACTCCCCTTAAGTACGATGCCTTTACACCTTGAGTACGATGGTATAATGGTCCACATTCTCGCCTCACAAGCGAGCGGACCCGAGTTCGATCCTCGGGCAGGGTGGACCTATGGACAAGTTTCTTTACGCCATTTGCCTCTGTCTACCCAGCAGTAATTGGGGACTTGGATGTTAATCGATTTGCGGATCGTATTCTGGGGTAATGGTTAACCAGTGCAGTTGGCGAGTTGTCCGGTCTTCTCGGACTATTCCTTGACACTGGGTCATGCAACTCGTTGACTTGGGGTGTGGTTTTTGTGTTGGCGACAGCTTCTACACCTTAAACAAATTCACGCCTAGGTGGCCCTTGGGCCCGCCATCCTCGTTACACGAGGGGAAACCATTATTTATTATAATCATACTTGAGTATGATGACTTAACCTTTTGAGTACAAAGTCGTCGTACTCGAGGGGTTATAGTATTATTATAACATGTCTCAGTAACTCCGTGTCTTAAACCTCACGGACACTGTCTGCATATTTTTGTGAGTGTTCGGGAAAGTTCATAATTACTCGACTAAACTGTAATCTTAAACCCGACGTCCCACCCTCTTTACAAACTAATGGTAAATATATACTTGTACATTCATCTTTTAGGCACAATATTTCCTTAACCTCTACTGACCTTGTTGATGTTGTTGTTGTTGTTGATGTTGTTGTTGTAGATTGCGATGGCTCAACTGACTGTTATCAAGCACCGTTCTCTAGGTCACAACTTCATCAACTTACAGCATTTAACTTTCATTTCGTCACATCATTTCCCAGTAGGAGTTGTTGCCTCAAACCTGCCGAAAAAAGGAAAAACTATGAACACGGAGTAACGCAGATGCCATAAGTGGTACATATTTAATATATAATAAGGGTCACATAAGAGGAAATATCATCAGTTGAAGTACAAAATTGGGATTGGCTGGAGTGAACACACTGGTTAACCACGAGTTGTTGATTATTACAATGGTTGGGATTGGGCTGTTCTTCTAGCGATCAGTACGTGGTCGTAATGGCTAGATGCGGTTGTAGTGTCGAACAGTAATTCGCAGACGTGGGATCACGGGTGGGAGAAGGAAACGGTGTCAAGAGGAATGCAGAAGCTTCTACCCAGACTTGCGGATGGGGTCATGGTGGTGATCAGAGAGAGCTGAGAGTGTCAGTGTACTGAGTGCTTCTTGATATGTGGAGTAGGAGGGGGAGAGAATAATCTTGCATGCCCTCTATTGCACTTTTTCTAGTTGCTTACGTTGTGTGTGGTATTTAGGGAGGAAGGCCAGGTAGGGGAGGCATAGGTGAGCTTGGGAAGATGAATGTTGAGCAAACACTGAGGAGCTCGGGTGCAGGAACTCTGCGGGACTTGAGTCGGCGGAGGAGGTGGAGACGGAACTGAAGGATTTGACAACTTCACTGATGTGTGGTTTCCAATTTAGTTTGTTGTCTATGGTGACGGCGAGGAGCTTAGTGTGTGTGTGTGTGTGTTGGGGGATCAGGACACGCAAACGACATACATACCTGTATATGAGTGTAACCACGTGCATTGGAAACCAGTTAATAATAATGTGGAGAAACAGTAAAGAAATACAAGACACATTAATAGACATTCTAGGGTGGGTGTATGTATGGATGAATAGACAGACGTAATGGCAGACAGATAGGAGAAAGATAATAAATAACACTGTATTTAAACCTTAAGTTAACCATAAACCCCCTTAATTAGGTTTATTGATTACTAGAACCTATTAATGTAACCTAAACCAAACTCTCGATCCAGCTTCGAGTTATAACTTTACCCTCATGCTGTCAAGGGATGAGGCAACCACACTGTCAGCAACCAGGTAGTGTCATGTGATTGGTGATGACAGCGGGATGACAGGGGTAGTGGTAGTTGTGGTAGTAGTGATGGTGGTAGTAACACATAGATCCTAGAAGAAATACCACCGATTGAACAGTTTAAGTATTGTGGTAGTTGGAAGAAAATCAAGTTAATTTTAGGTTAATAGTGAAGTTATGTACGAATGTTTGGTTACTGATACACGGATACTGTAGACTTATTATTCAAGTATATTGTTGCGAGGGTAAATGTATTTATTATTTAGACATTTAATTATTCTCAAACTGACTGATATCACAAGAGGGATGTGTGTCGTAAGGTATCAGAGGAGGGATGTGTGTCGTAAGGTATCAGAGTAGGGATGTGTGTCGTAAGGTATCAGAGGAGGGATATGTGTCGTAAGGTATCAGAAGAGGGATGTGTAAGTACTAATGAGGGATGTGTTGACAGTAAAATAATTTACTCTTCTATATGGAATATGTATAACCAATTTAGTCTGAAATAAAACATACAGTGTAGACGATTCAGGGGGATGAATTTTTATTTTATTTCAGGAAAATCTAAGCCCTTTCAAATAATAATAATAATAATAATAATAATAATAATAATAATAATAATAATAATAATAATAGCTGGAAAAACAAAATAATCACCTCACCTGTAATACTCATTTTCGTTACTCTAAACAAAATAATTACAGTAATTTGTGTTGATGTTTATACTAGACGAAAGATCAGTTTACATTATTACAACATTCCCTTCCATGTAAACATTGTAGTGACGCAATAATCCTTTACTGTGCATTCATCAAACAAAATTCCCTACATACTTGGCAATATGTGGCAGCTACTTACGGGTCATATATATAATTGTTTTATATCTAATACACTCCTTAATACAATAACAAATCTGATAAGATATGTTAAATTTTCAATCCTCTTCACCTAATGATCCTCAAGTACCTACATGCCAGATACTGCCAAGTGTTCAGGGAATTTTGTCCATAACGGTATACCATCTCAAGAGAGCCGCGTGTCCCAGAGGACTCAGTCGTTGGGGGGAAAAAAAATCCTTATCCCACAAAGGTTATCTGTTACTTTAGGCTAAATAGACGATTTCAGTTTCCTATTAGTATTCCGACACACTCTATCTTTAGCCTCCCTCCCCTAATTTTCAATTAGTTCTTTAAATAGGACCGCCAATTTACTGTTATGGGTGGATACTTACGCCAGCTGATTCTTATAAACATACAGTATATAGACTAAAAATAAAAGGAAAACAAATGGTTGTACGATGCATCTTGGTTCTTGGTAGTCGTGTGTGTGGCTGCCTGGTGCTTGTTCTTATCAGTAGCTGTGTGTTAATCTCTGTATATGTTTACTGTGTGTTATTTGATCTATGAGATGATCTGGGCTCGTGGCTACGGTGTTTGTTATAGTTCTCAATCAAAAAGTCAACCTCACTATTGGCCAGGAATGAAGACAAGTGGTAGACATAGCGTCCGTGTCTGTAGTAACTGGTACAAGTGATGAAGTAGAGTTTTAAGTAGGTGAGGGTCCTGTTCTCCCCTAAGGTGGTGTCCATCATGAGGGGGCCCGTGTCATTACCCCATTACGCCCCTTAACAACGAGATCAGACCAAAGTTTAAGATCAATATCTATTCGGGGAACGAACTAATACGCCTGCATGCATACTGTAGAGTGCACGACTAAGGCTTCCTCTACAGTGCTTGTTGATCTCCCACCACCGAAAAACAGATGTTTATGTCTACGCCATGTTGTTTTTTCCACACTCGTCAGGTGGCCTTCAACTTGTAAATATTCGATATTCTTAGCATTAAAACCATTAGCTTGGGGTATTTTTTTTCTGAAGTATTGATGAATTAGTGAATTACTAATCCATTGTATTTCTACAGAAAAAAAAGAACAAAAGGAACATAGTGTTTGATAAACATGCCGGCGTGTACAACAGTACTGTGAACGCATTCGGTAACACGCACACGGGAGTGTTTATGGCCTTTGCTTTCAAGGAATCAAAAATTGGATACGGGCTGCTGACCCTGTGGTGAAGGCAGCCTTATCTGGCGTTGTTACTGCCACAATTGCCTCCGGGATATTGCAAAGGATATTGCAACAATCATTAACGATACAAACGTGATAACTTGTACGATAGTCACGATATTTATGTTCTCTTTAATCAAATAATTATTAATTACCTTCAGTGTGTTGCATATTTGTCCTCCTACGATAGAAACATATAAATCAATTATCTTATCTATGTAATCTGTTACTACAAAAATAAAAACAACGGGGCCTCAACTATGGCAAGTTTTTCTCATGCTGAACCTCGATGGCCAACGACGTAGGGGTAAAGATCTCCTGCGTCGTAGTTACTAAAAGATCTCCAGTGTCGTGGTTACTCCCTCAACCAGTTAGTCCCTCAGCTGTTTGGGTCGTCGGCGGCAGCTCCCTTCTTTGGTCTCGGGTTATAAGGCATCTGAGTAGTAGGTAATGCCACAGTGTTTACTCATCATCTCTGACGCAGTATAGAGTCGCGTCATTACTGTACTCAGTAACCTAAGACCACACCAGCAGGGACATCCAAGACACAAGCGCTAAAAGATGACTTCGACTCGCCTCTATGTTCTTCTATATGAGGTGTTAAGAGGCTTTATATCAATGTAAATAGATAACCTGGATCACCTGAGGATTAACCACCCTATCCTACCCAATCCTAACCTAACCTGACTCTAACCTGTCTTGCCCTACCCTACTCTAAACTGACGCTTACCTACCCATATCTAACAGAACGCTACCATAACCTAGCACTACCCTACCCTACCCTACCTTACCCTAACCTAACCTAACTTAACGATAATGTACCTTACCGTAATCTAACATACATAACATAATCCAACCTGACCTAATCCCACCAGGTAGCGTTAGGGTGGTTAATCTTCAAGTGAAATCAATTGGAGTGTGTAATCTTCAGGTAATCCGATATCTTGCGTCTCATACACCAAACTAAAGTGACCTAAAGTAATATATTCGAGACACACACACACACACACACACACACACACTTTGAGCCACCTATAGAACGCATGAGACAAGGAGATACGTGGGCCATGCGTTAAGACTAGAGACATGCGTGAGATCAGAACCTGCGCAAGATGAGGGCATGCGTGAGATGAGGACATACATGGTACTCAGGATGTTCTTGATGACGTCGTACTGTACATCATACTAGGCAAGGGAGGTTTAGGACATACCGGAGATTAAGACATATGGGATATAAGGACACGCGGGAGATCAGGACATGCGGGGGGCTAGGGCATACGGGACGTTAGGACATGCGGGAGGACGGCGTTAAGAGATGTCACAGCTTAATGAAGAGCTATGACAATCAAGGTGTGACACCATTTCCCTTTTGCTTAACGAGAGGCTCTAGGGAGGCTGTGGGCTTAACGAGAGACTCTAGGGGATATGTTCAACGATGGACATGAGGAAGGGATGTGGTTTTAACGAAGCATAGTGAAAACATTGAACATTTCTTATATTTAACGAATAATTTCAAGAGTTTAATCTACTCAAGGGAGAAATTATTTAGATTTTCAGATCAACGAGGAGTTAAAAAAAAAGTGTATCTGGGTTTAACGAGGATCCTCATCGGGATAATGACACTGTAGCTTCAACGAGAATTATATAATTAAAGTGGCAGCAGCGTCACTATAGGTATAACGAGGAACTCTACAGTATGCTACCGTAAGCTTAACGAGGGATTGTAACGAGTTTTATTATCGTGGGCTCAACCTTCTATTTTATCAAGGCATTATACTTTTTTCATCAATATTATCAAGGCATTATACTTTTACATCTATATTATCAAGGCATTATACTTTTACATCTATAATATCAAGGCATTATACTTTTACATCTATATTATCAAGGCATTATACTTTTACATCTATAATATCAAGGCATTATACTTTTACATCTATATTATCAAGGCATTATACTTTTACATCTATAATATCAAGGCATTATACTTTTACATCTATAATATCAAGGCATTATATTCTTTCCACCTATGTTATCAAAGCATTATACTTTTACATCTATATTATCAAGGCATTATACTTTTTTCATCTATATTATCAAGGCATTATACTTTTACATCTATATTATCAAGGCATTATACTTTTACATCTATAATATCAAGGCATTATACTTTTCTATCTAAATTATCAAGGCATTATATTCTTTCCACCTATATTATCAAGGCATTATACTTTTCCATCTATGTTATCAAGGCATTATACTTTTTCCATCTATATTATCAAGGCATTATACTTTTACATCTATATTATCAAGGCATTATACTTTTACATCTATATTATCAAGGTATTATACTTTTACATCTATATTATCAAGGCATTATACTTTTACTATACTTTTACATTAATATTATCAAGGCATTATACTTTTTCCATCTATATTATCAAGGCATTATACTTTTCCATCTATATTATCAAGGCATTATACTTTTTCCATCTATATTATCAAGGCATTATACTTTTTCCATCTATATTATCAAGGCATTATACTTTTTCATCAATATTATCAAGGCAATATATTCTTTCCACCTATGTTATCAAGGCATTATACTTTTACATCTATGTTATCAAGGCATTATACTTTTTACATCTATATTATCAAGGCATTATACTTTTTCCATCTATATAATAAAAGCCGTAGTATGATCATTAATTTACAATAATCTACAAAATACTCTAATCATACTCGCTTCCTCTTCATGTCACTCGTGCTGATAAGAAACACGCCACAGTTTGTTAAGAAAAATAATACACATAAAATTAGTAAATGTTGGATTCTCGAAGGTTCGTCATCGATTAAGTTTTCCTCCTGATTTGTAATATGAGAATGCCTCTAATTAACTGGTTTCCTCAAATGAAAGGAAGAGGATGGAATATTCTATTTTGATCTTAATATAATTCATATGTGCCTGATGGTATTATTGACTATTTCAACTCCACCAAAATTTGATAGTGGTGATCAAATTGTTTACATGATTCAGCTGTTTTGGGACCGGTCTAGGTGTAAAAATAAAAGGTAAAAATCATGGTCACCTGGCCTCGGATCCCTCGTGCAATTAATACAAGTAAAGAAGGTTAAGAGAGGGGAGATAGATGATTAGAAGGAAGAGTTGGGAAATGGAAGAGGAGGAGAGATAGTGGGGAAGGGAGAGAGAGAGAGGAGGAAAAGAAAGAAGAGGAGGATAAAGAAGGAGGAGAAAAGGGGGCAAAGGAGGAAAGAGACGAAAAGGTGAAAATTATTGATGGGAGAGAAAAAGGAGTTAGAGTAAGAAGGGAGAGAGAGAGAGAGAGAGAGAGAGAGAGAGAGAGAGAGAGAGAGAGAGAGGATAGGTATATACAAAAAGCGGGAGATAGAAATGAAAAATAACAGGAATGACGTAAGTGATAAGATAAGCCTCTATTCTCTCCTCCACACCTCTCTCCGCTCTCACTCCACTCCCCATGCCTTTTGAGTCGCTACTGTAACCTAACCTAACCTATCGTAACCTAACCTAATGCTACTGTAATCTAACCTAAACTAGCCCACCTAACCTAACCTAATGCTACTGTAATCTAACCTAAACTAACCCACCTAACCTAACGCTACTGTAACCTAACCTAACCTAACGCTACTGTAACCTAACCTAACCTAATGCTACTGTAATCTAACCTAAACTAACCCACCTAACCTAACCTAGTGCTACTGTAATCTAACCTAAACTAACCCACCTAACCTAACGCTACTGTAACCTAACCTAACCTAACGCTACTGTAACCTAACCTATCCTAACCTAACCTAACCTAACGCTACTGTAACCTAACCTAACCTAATGCTACTGTAATCTAACCTAAACTAACCCACCTAACCTAACGCTACTGTAACCTAACCTAACCTAACCTAATCTAACTCTACTGTAACCCAATCTAACTTTAACCTAACCTATTATAACTTAATCTACTCTATCCTACCCTAACCCAAGTAACGTAAGGGTGTCTAATCTTCAGGTGAAATAAGCTAGGGTGTCTAATCTTCAGGTGAAATAAGCTAGGGTGTCTGATCTTCAGGTGAAATAAGCTTGAGTGTCTTATCTTCCAGTGAAATAAGCTTGAGTGTCTAATCTTCAGGTGAAATAAGCTTGAGTGTCTAATCTTCATGTGATTCCCATTATCTGTTACCATGGTGAAGTTTGCTTGTAATATCTGGACAAATTTCGCCTAAACCGACATCTCATTGTAGAGGGTTGACAAAACGTTGCAAGACATAGGCATCTACAATGTCAATGAATGAGTTACACCCGACTTACACATCCTATGAGTATCTCACCTTACCACTGTGTTTATTTATGAATGGGAAGGACAATTATGCGTAGGGTGGGAGATAATGAATTCCTTAACCAATCCACTTTCTAGGATTCAAATGTTTCTTGTTTTTCTTCGTTTACAGTGTTCACTATAACGTACAGCACAATAACAAGAAAGAAAAAAACTATAGGAGATGTAGTAATGGCAACAATTAACAAGATACGAGGTACCGTCAACAAGATAGAGGGAGGGAACAAAATACTAGGGTTGCCAGCTTGCGTTCCCCAGTCTTTGCCCGAACTCCGTGGTTGACGCGTCTCTCACTCTCTGCCTCACTCTACTCAACCAGCAACACGCTCAGGTACTGCAGCCTCGTTATCTTCACCTGAGCCTTGGTGTGTGTATGTGTGTGTGTATGTAGTGCTGATGATATCCTTGTGATATGTATGTCACTGAAGAAAGACTGAAACACGGTATATGTTTTACGTTATAATATTTATTTAGCTTTGAATTTTACTACAACAGTTGGGATACAGTGCTTATGTAACCTAGATAAATAGGCCTATTTAACGAAAACTTAATACAGTATGTTGTTAGAGGAGTTCATCTTGACTATGAGACGCACAAGAATAATCTTTAGCTTATCAATATGACTTAGTTTTCCTGCAGTAGGACATTGCCTCCCTCGTTACATATGTTGGTGTGTTGGTAATTAAGACAGCTACAGGGTCATTCCTTTACAACAACGAAAAAAGCGGATTCGATAAATATCAAATAACAAGGCTAGAAATTTTTATTAAACCGTTAACAGAAATCAAATATTCAGTTTTAATATATCAAATCTATATGACGAATAGATTCTGATAATTGATATTTTATGAAGAAATTGTTCCGTGTTTAAAAGTCTTAAACAGAAATACTAAAAGAACGACTTTTGCCTCTACTGCTGTCACCAAACTAATAAAAGTTGTAATATGGAAAGTAAGATGTGAAAGTCGTATAGTTGAGGCCAGTAACTCAAGTGTGGACGAGTTACTATTATCTATTACGTAACGATAATACTCTGGAATGTGTTCTGGTAGCAGGGGCTATAACATTTATGTAAACAGTACTGTGGTTCTCCTCATTTATTATAGTTAAATGTTCTTGAAGCGATTATTTTTCGTCATCTATTACTTACAATGAACCTGAATAATAATTACTTCAACAACTATTTACTTTGAATATTAAACCAATAAAACGCATTAAACATAATCATAAAAATTAACCACTACTACAAGACCGTAATTCAAAGTGTTTTCAAATATATTATCAAATTATTTTGTTGTAAATCATAATAACTCGTCCAGACGTTACGAGGTGATGTCAAGGGTTGCGTATAGCGTTGCGTTCTGGAGCTGACATTTGCAGCCTAGCAACTCGTCAGCCTTCGTAGGTATGTGTTGCAACTTGTCACCACAGTCACAGTAAATGGGGCAGAATATTGTTTTACGATTATTCTTGTTTGCTGGGGAAGAAGTTGTCTTAGACGATAGCCAATGACCTTCCTCAAATGGGCAGACATGTTAATGAGTAGTTATTTTGTGCATTGAGGAAAATTATCAGAATTTCATATGTGATTTAATTTTTTGTTAGTCGGCGGGAAATAATAGTTCATGATGATACACGATGCAGGGTTAGGTTAAAGTTTAATTATGCTTTAGAAATAAAAGAAGGAGCTTAGAGAAACGCGCCCTCAGGAAAAAAATATATAACTATTCCTAAATGTAAAGGTGATGTTAAAATGAATTCTAAGTCACTTTTCTCTAATAAATTCAGTTCGATTTGCAGTGAAGATATAACACACATTGGAACTCACATAGAAAAGACGCAAATGTTCACAACAGTCATGAAAATCACCTTTTATCGTCGCCAGGTTATTTTTACCGGTGACATCATCGTAACGTCATCCTTTACAATAACTTTATTACATATATATGAAGCTAAATGTCAGTGTTACACCTCAAACATGTTGGACAGAGCAAAAAAAAAACTCACCGACTGTACAATGGTTCAAGAATGTATATACTCCAGTGAATATTGCAAAACATTGTCCTAATTTTAACTAATTGTTGTGTTGTGTAAATACTGACATAGTTACTTAGCTTAAATGCCCTGGCTGTTGAAGCAGCTCAAACACTAACGAGAAAGGAAAGTTTTCTCTAAATATAGTTACAGTACTGTCTAATGAACAAACTGGGAACCCCTCTTGATTAAAGGATCATTGTAGCAACAAAATATTGATTACTGAAACAGTATAAAAAAAAAGGAAACATTATCATTTATCTTTCATTCGTTTTAAATGTCAGTGTCAAACGTAAAAACTGACTTCTGGAACAGTGGTAGCTGCAGCGTTTAAAGCAACAACACAGCGCTGTACAGAAAATTTTAACTCTCTACCTGATTTATTTCTTTTATCCTCAGGAGTATGTTAAACGTGTTGTGTTTTAAGTGGGTTGATACTGTGATTATTTTAGATACGGTAAAGCACCAGTGACGCTTACCTCCTGAGTACCTCTGGGGATGGATTGTGGTAATTACAACCCTGGCGACGGAACAACTAAGGTCATATGCCGTCAATGCCTCTGGGGACCTCAAATAATACCTCCTTCACTTTTCTTACGTAGATAATTACCGAACAGAAAATAACGAAAACTTCTAAATGGCCTAAACAAAAGCACACACAAAAAAACATCCAGATTTATATAAACGAAACAATTTTTGCTAAATTTATAAGAAATGTGGCATGAAATCTTAAATAACACATCATAGAAAATAGCGTTAAGGACTGTGCATTATATTCAATGTAATACTAACCACGTAATGTTCAACTCTTAAAAAGGTAGAATAGCGAAGTAATGCTGATTGAATATAAACAATGATATCGAACCATGGCTGTCCTATAAGGTGTTTGTTTACGTGTAGAAGTCGTCCCAGCAACACCTCTCTTATTGTACAGTGAGTGTTAGGAGGAGGCGATGTAACGGAGGTCCAGTACTCACAGATAAAACAGTCAAGGTGACATCACACCTAGATAAACTAACTTCGTGGGCGACACAGCTCTTCATTTTTTCTGTAAACATTATTCTATTTTTATGTTCTCACGTTCTGTAATTATTGTTCCCTCGTGTAATATTCAGAAGGCTCAATTGTTGTCCTTCCCTCTTACACTTTCTTACGCCCACACCTGCAATCATCACACCCACACCTGCAAACATCACACCCACACCTGCAAACATCACACACTCACCACGCCCATATTCCATCGGGTTAAAAATAAAGGTATACTCCTCTACCCCAACACAGCTCCGCCATTTTGCCTAAGATAACTAAGAAAATTACTCGAGTCTTGGGTCATATATTCCCCGGCACCATTACTGACAACATACATCTCACTTTCAGTCTTCATAATTGGACTAAGATGCGTCCCTTGTACCATCAGGAGGCGCACGTATGATGTGGTACACCTAAGTCCTCTAAAAAAAACTTGACTTGAAAAGAAACTTGAAATCATCTGAAGATTAGTCTCCCCAGCTTATTTCACCTTAAAGATTGACCACACTAACCTAACCTAACCTAACCTGACCACACTAACCTAACCCCACCAGGTAGCATTAGAGTGCTTAATCCTCAGGTAAAATTAGCTAATCCGAAACTTAGACACTAAACAGCATTTTATTGACATGAGAATTCTGTGTTTTTGTGGTTTTCAATAATTATGTTGATTTTTCGAGTTCCCTGGTGGCTACACGGGAAAAAGGAAGCGAAGCATTAAAGGTCACCAAATTGTTCGTGTGATTGGGTCAAAACAGTCCACGAAATGATCTGAGAAGTTCTATTGATAAAATGATCGTTCTTTAATCTAGGTCAGCGGGATCGAAACTGTCCTTGGAATAATTGGAACGGGGCGATTGCTACAGGACAATGCGACCGGGAGTGTAAGTAGGACGAAGGTTCGATTGGTTCATCAGTGGCACGAATTACCCCTTCCTCATTCATTACATCATCCTGGTGTACCCCTGGGAGAGTCTCTGATCAAGGTCGACTAAATAACCTTCCTTCGATTCCTCTCATTGTGAAGCCAAGGCGAGGAATATAGTGATTATAATAAGCTAGTCAAGAAGCATCACGTGGTGGGTCCCTCACAGAGAATAACATTGTCCTGGTGCACATAGAGAGTAAATAAATGCCATAAGGATTGGACACCCAGTTGACTATCACTCTCACACGGGACACTGAAGGCTTATTACTCGACTCAGTTTACTAACTTACTGAATGGTGAACGCGGCGAACAAGTGAGAGACAAGAAATGTTTATACTAAAGAAGGAGATTTTAACACGGAACAAATAATAATGGGCACTGAACACTTACATTAAGGATGGAGCTTTTGATGTTTACAGGCCACTCGTGCTCTCATGTTTCTCGTTGTTACGCAATTTAATTATTTTCCCTTTTTATCAGTCATTGGTAATTTCTTAAAAAAAATTACCTCATCTTATAATATGATAACGATTTGTTTCCTTGTTAGGTTACTAAATGAATCACTTCAATTAATCGTTGAAAGCCAAGTGTTGTGGTGTGCGTAAGACGTATACAGCATTCTGATGCATGGTCTGTTTACACACCACGACCTCCGTGAAGGTTGGCTGCTGTATAACCATAAACACATGGGTCCTGGGTATCAGTGGAAGACGACTTGATAGTTCACACTGAATCTCAAACATCATCCCGATTTTTAATGTACTTTACGCATCGTCAGTAACACCTAGGTTAATATTTTCTGCTTTTACCTGTGATTTATATTTTTTTTCCTCCCTGTTTCAAGTCTGGCATCTATAAAACATCCGCGTGGTAGTTATTCCCTTAACAGTGCTTAACTTGACACAAGAGTCGTGTGTCTTAGCCAACATCTCCAGGCGGTGACGTGATACAGTAACATAAGAACCCTTCAAAATCCATAGCTTGTTATACACCAGCGAGTGTGGGTTGCTGTGTACTCTTGTATTACTCAGACTGTCGTAACAGTATATCCACGTGATCGGGTATTACCTAACAAGAGCTTCACAAGTTAGTAATCCAAGAATTAACTTTTTTCATTGCCTTGCGTATACCAGTGAGTCACGAGATCATGGCATCATGCACCTTTGCTATGATAACACCTGATAACAGATATTAGGCTCCACTCTTAACCCCTCCCCCCTCCCTCTCTATGAAGGGGTGCAATACTCCTCGCATGTCCAAAGGGTTGCTGGTTCACGCCCGAGATGACCCAGTTGAACCAGTTTTGAATAGACATCTTAACTATACCAATGAGGATATGCAGGCGGTCGAGTGCAGTGCCGATCACGTTGTCTTCATGTCTGTCGAAGGGTTCATCTTTCAGTGCTCTGTGTGGGTTGAATCCGCACTGCCAGGGAGACCTACGTGACCCTCTCATCCTTTATTTCTGAGAGCTGTAACTAGAACAGTGTTTTGACGGTCACTCTCCACCTACAGTACGTGATGTCAGTCCAGTTCACATCTCAAAGTTGTTTCACAGATGACAACAGGCAGTCCTTGACATCTCAGAATAATACTACGGTTCTGGTAATGATGCACAGTGTCGTCATCCTTGTTACTGTCATCGGTGTACTACAAGTGTACTGAAACACAAACGTTTGATACAGTGAGTTCATTGGGCGGGTCCGAGGCTTATCTTGATAGCTATCCGGTGGACATGCTGTGAGAATTATAGTAAGTCTTTCTTTACCAAATGTTAATTCTGGGTTGCTGAGTTATGTTTTCTAAGTGAGAAATCTGTGTATATGAGTGTGTAAAGAATGCTAAGTGAGTGTAGTTACGTGTAGAAGATATCCGTGTTGTATGTAGTATGTACCTGTTAAAGGATCACAAAGATTCTCCTAAGCTTTTTCATCAGGTGATTAAATGCCCAAACGCTACCTAGGGGGGGGGGGGGGGGAGGGAAGAGGATGGGTTAGTTTAATCTTACGGTGAAATATGCTAGGGGTTAATCTTTAGTGCTCCTGGTACAGTATAGTATATAAGAAACATTGTCTAACATCGTTTATTTTTTTAATGGACTGTTCTTGTGTTACAGGGTTAGCTGTGGATCTCTCTAGTGGTATGTCTGAACACACTCCCTAGTGCCGCACACTCCGGCATCCAGAAGACCTGACCTTGAATGGATAGGAGTTGGCTTACAAGTGAGGATACACTGTTGATGAAGGCAAAGTGTTTCTCGCGGTGAAGTTCTCCTGTGGGTAAAGATCTACGGCCAAAACATCCCGCAAGCCAAGATATCCTGAATGGGGAAGTACTGTTGAGAACTTTTATGTCACCTAAGGAATCCCTACGCCACCCACGTCACACCTGAATACCTCCTATACCACCTACGTCACACCTGAGGAACCCCAATAGTCGCCCTTACTTTGCCGGGTGACCTGCAGAGCTTCGACAGAATAACCTCGTATTAGGGGCTTCATCATGAGTATGAGGTTTTACCACATGGTGGGGGCGTGGGTACTGGCGTGGGCGGCGTTACTGGTGGTGTCACAGCGGTCATGGGCGGTGTCCTGTCTGGCGTTAGGTCTCATGGCTGCACACATAGCAGACTGGGTTATGAAGGCAGCCAAGAACGCCATGAGAAGGACGTGCATCGACCCCACTGGAAAAGCCATCTTCATCACGGGTGAGTATCTTCACATGATGTTTGTTCACTTCGTCATAGTCTGTATCCTGATTTTTTTTTATCTCTGCAGCTCCTAAACGAACTTTGTTGCTCTTAACCCTTTATAGGACAAGGGCTCCCCTTAGCTGAATAAAATCGTTGGGCGTTACCCGAATAAAATCACGAAGGGATACTGCACTTTGCCCGCTAAACGGTTAATGGAGATAGATTCTCAGCCACAGTGAATTAGGATTTTTTTTTTCTTTCAGGAGAGATCTTGCAGGTTCCCCCTTGACATTTTTTTAGATATTCTGATGAAGAGATTCTAAGGTTTAGGGGAGGAAGTCACGTAACTGGCAGTGGAATTCTAGGATGCATTCCCCCAATCCCCTCTCCCAGGCTACATGTGACGTCACGAGAGATCATAATTCTCGGGGATATCCCTCAATTTTTTCCCACATTCTCCCCCCCCCCCCCATCCCTAACACGTTTCTCCTTACCTTGATACAACCTGTGAAGCTTACAAAGTTCCCCAGTCACACACACACACACACACACACACACACACACACACACACACACAAAGGTATATAGAAACTTACACGTACAAAAACTCCCCTATCTCCCTAAGGACATCCTACCCCTTAGCTCCAAACTCCATTGTGTCAATTGGTTAAGGTAAACAAAACGACATCACCGGTGACGACAGTACTCCCGGGGAAATCCAATAACAAGGTCGTTGACCCACATTCTTGATATAAACTAAGATTTCCTCGACCAAGACCCAAATTTCTCTATATTCTGTCAGGTAATTCATAAGTTTTAGTTTACACACACACACACACACAGGCAAAACATCCTACTTGTTAATTGATAAAACTAAAAAAAAATAATAAATATCGCAAGACACTTCCAAACCTCGAAAACACAAGTGCGCGCTTTACCCCCAGCGGCCTACCAGGTATGGGCGACGCTTTTGAATATTAACAAAAACAAAAATGGCCGTCAAATAGTAAATTTTAGTCAGATCATGACTATTTTCGGATGGCTTCGAGTTCATGAGAGGACCAAATATTCCTCTGGAGTTTTAAGATAATAATATATGTTAAAGTATTTATGAACGTATTTGTGGATACATTGGAAATATAATTATAATAGAGAGTTTTTATTGTATGGGACAGTATTTGGGTGTTTCATCATCTGACGTCTTATAACAGGACCACCAACTTATGGACATTATATAAAGAAGTACAGTATTATGTAAACAAGTGCTATAAGCGCTCTTCATAATACTTTATATATATTTTATAAGGATTATATATAGATTAACATAAGGAATATACATGGTTGTAGCATCATTATATATAACTATTATATGATTTTAGTTTAAACAAATATTATAGGTGCCTGTATATACGTTCACTCGGTAAAAAAAAAAGTATCTTTACAATTTCTGTGCGAATCAAAGTGACACCACGAACGAAGGTTTTTAATAAAGGCCCATGAGGCATACTGATATTCACCAGTCATAATGCAACAAACTAATTTTATATTTTGAATGAAATAACTAAATTAGACCTTCCATAATAGGTAGGATACGTCTCACAATCACTCCTACCAACCCTAGCGAGACAAATGTACATAAATTTTTCTTTCTATCACAAATACAGTAAACTCATACTATGGATATGGTTGTATAGACCCAAAGAAGCGTATCTCTTAAGATATACACATCGGCAATATTATCAGTATGTACACCGATATACACAGTATTTTCTTTTTTACTGTTTACGTAACATTGATGTACAGAAGGTCACAGAGACAAGCAGGATGGGCGTCAGGATAAGCCACAAAGAGGGAGATAGGCCTAGTGTCGACGTCCCTACAGTAGTTACGCGCCAGCTAGCGGAGGACACGCGCAGGTGGGATATCTTTGGGCATGTAAACATTGTCGGCATTATTAATTATAATCTATGATAATTGGGCCATTTGTTGTTTGTACGAAGTAGAATGAATATTGACTTAATGCTTTGTTCAGTTTATGATCTCATGTTGTAAGTAGATGTGCATGGTACTGACACACATCTATGGTGAGGTGATGACGCCTCTACTTTCGTTATAAATTACTACTTACAAACACGTTATCTTCTTCACCAACCTTCATTTCAAATTCATACATTAACAGATTTTTCCATTGTATTTCTCGATATTTCTTAAGTTTTAAATTCATATTTTTTTTAAAGATCTCTATTTTCCATAGCCTTTACACAGGTATATAGCCTTTACACAGGTATATAGCCTTTCTCGAAGAAATTTTCGATTATTTTACCTGATGATTAAACATCCTAAAATGACCTTAAACGCGACCTTAAGCACGACCAACGCGATCTTAAATACGCCCTCAAACACGGTATTAAATACGTCCTCAAATACGACCTTAAACGCGACCTTAAATACGACTTGAAACATGACCTCAAACACGACCTTAAATACGGTCACAATCACGACCTCAAACATTACCCAAACACGACCTCAAACATTACCCAAACACGACCTCAAACATTACCCAAACACGACTTCAAACATTACCCAATCACGACCTCAAACATTACCCAAACACGACTTCAAACATTACCCAAACACGACCTCAAACATTACCCGAACACGACCTCAAACCACGAGGCTTATCGAGTTGGTAAGATACAGGGAGAAGACAGTTTTATGTGACTGATAAAACAGTAACATTAACCACCTGTTGATAAGATATGTTTATGTCTTAACCTAACCTAACAGACATAAAGGTGAATGGGACTTATATAATATGCTGTCCTACATATCATAACACCATAGAAATAGACTATATATAATTGTTAGTTTGGTTTAAAATGAATCAAATTGCCACAAAATGTTTATTGTTCTATAGAAATTAAAATTATTTATGCTGAAAAATGGTACTCTTAAGATGGTACCCTCCAGAAGCTTCCCAGTGATTTCGAGTTAAGGATGTGTGTTTGGTAACTTGTTCTATTCTATAATACGGTGACCATAAAACTGAACCGCATAATCCGCACATACGCGAGATATAGTTTAAAGCTTCTAGATATAAACCCCAGTCTATACTTTGTCAACCTTACTTCGAATATAAACACAATAATGACTTCGTTTTAGGTTCCTATTTATCATTACCCTTAAATCTTTCTCACAATCGGATTCCACTGTATCTGCGTTATTCAGCTGGTAGATAGTTCCTCTGTTTCCATTTCCTAGCCTTTAAGCTGTTCACTTTTCCACATTAAATTACATGTGTTATTTTTCAGTCCATACTAAAAAGTTATTTAAGTTTTCCTGTATGTTTTTATTCGGATTTTTCATTTTTCATTCCACGCCTTTCTGTCAGCCTTCACCACCACAAGTCTACCATCACATTCCACATCCATCCTACAACTCACTACACACGTCCTCTATCGTTCACCATACCTAAACCCACATCACTTCCCAATACATCACAGTCACTTACCAACACACCATAACACATAACACAACAAATAACAAAGACATTATATGAACCCAAATTTGAAGAAAGAGTAAGTATAGCGAAGACGTCACATAAACACCACCACAACAGGGTAAGACAACGTGAGCTGGACGTCATTATAATGCCATTAACGTCGACTTAAATCACCAGTAGAGACACTTGAGGTCCCACAAACTCACACCACTTAAGAGTGTGTGTGAGAGGAAGAGAGGTGATACTTTCTGGTTTATACTCGTATGGTGTGGTGTGGTGTGGGTGTAGGGGGGGTGTGTATAGTGTAGTGTTGTTTTAGTATGATGTGGTGTAGTCTCATAGGGGTGTATTGCAGTGTAGTGGTGTAGTGTAACCTATCTCCCATCCCTACAACAACCACACCAATGAATCCCTCAACTCGACTATAAGGCCACTTGACGTACTAGTGAAGTTTAATTTGGGTGGTATTTTAACGACTTACGGTCAAGTGCTAAAGATAAGTTCATGAACCTTTGGGACACATAAGAGAGGTAGGGACTTAAGTCATTCATCAACAACCGCCTGTCATAGAAGTCATTTGCCAGCGTTAAAATTATGACTCGCTCAAAACTAGTCCTATGTGACGGGATCAAACTAAAAAAAAATAAACTATGACATTTCTTCACGCCAGAGGAGCACTAAATAAACTCTACAGATTCCTTGGTACTACATAGCCCCCCACCCTCACTCCCCACACACACACACACACTCATGACCTTCACATAAGCTACATCATCATCAAAACCACACGCAAACATCACCAATGGGCCAATAAAAAGAACTGCTAACAATGCTACACACACACACACACACACACACCGTCATCCACACCCAACTCACGAAATCATTTACAACTACTTCTATCGTAAATCAGCATTCATTCAGATCCACTAAGGTCTTCATGGCGGAACTGGCGAAAATATATCTCTTTGACGTCATCCTTCAGCCTCTTCAACCACTTCAGCCGCTCAAATAACCACAAAAAAAGAGTATATATTTCTCTCCCTTGTTGATGCATATAAATAAATAAATAAAACCTCAAGTGGTAAACAAAAGGTCAAGACTTGAGTAAATCGCATATTATAAAACACCCGGTGAAAGAGTCTAGGGCATTCGAGGGACACTGGTTGTATTTGGTTGGCTGAGACGCGCACTTCCTCTCTGACGTCACTGTACCCTTCTACGTCACGACCCGGCAGCTTAAACCACTTAGGTCAGTTGATTATGGGCACTTGGGAATGCCCAACCGGTATTAAAACATCAAAATACCGAGTTAGTGAAAAAGAGGATATGTCAGTCACCTTGATAACGTTGGAGGAGGTGTGATGGAGGTGATCTTACAACGAAAACAGATAGGTGACACACACACACACACACACACACACCATCTCCAGGAACATGACTGACAGCAAGAGATAAAAATCGGGGACTTTTGTGAACTGGAAAATGAACACCATTTTTTTTTTTAAGTTAACTTAAATAAAAAAATCCTCTCAGTAAGTAGTGTCGTCTCCTTCACTAGTGTTCTCGCCTAGTGTCGTGGAGCAACGTAACATCCTGAATATGAGGCGTGTGTGTGTGTCTGTCTGTTTACCTCAGTACCCCCCCAAAAAATAACAAAAACTCAGAATGTCACGACGTAAACAGGGAAAATCACGAAAGATATGTAAAATACTGACGGTTACTAAGTTACAAATATTAACGGGAAATCGTGATTGGGTAACAACAAAAATATATAAAATGAAGGTTTACACAAAGATGCCATAACTCTAGGTTTAGTATAATCGTTTTGATGTTATATAAACCCGACGGTCTCTCTCTCTTGTTTAAATTTTGGGTCAGACTATACGGCACTAAATAATATCCTACAGAATCCGAGGACCAAACCCAAATCTACATAACACAACCAAATGAGAATAATTTAGACTTTAGTTAAGGTTAGGTTAGGTTGGTCGCGTGTGCCGTCAGAGAAACTATATCTTGTCTTGCTGGCACCCAAATGAACTGCTGTCGTGTTTTATATAATTTATGGAATTTTTAAAACTTTTTCGTAAGGTAACATTATTTATATTTCCTTTCTTTTACACTAATTAAAAACAATATGGCAGATTTAGATTAATAATGATATTCTCACTTAATCTAACCTAACCTAACTGGGAATATGGCGAACAAAAAACAACAACAATATTCAAAGCTTATCTTCCTAGACAAATCTCATCCTGGCGCCGTGTCTGAGGTGGCGGGCTAATGTCAGTATCTACCATCCTGCCGGACTTGAGTATAGAGTAGCGTCCGGGCAGTGACCTTATCCTTGACCTTTAGAATTCTTAAAAGGCAAGAAGATCCTTTTAGGAAACAAACAGTGCCCATGAAAAGGGACAAGAAGTCACCTTTAATAGCAAGATATTTTTATGAATAACGAACACGTGACGAAAACAAATAAAAATGCTCTCTAGTTGGTTATATAGTGACGTTAACGAGAGAGAGAGAGAGAGAGAGAACGAAGTATAGAGTATGAAATGTCATCAAAAAATCAAACATCGACAACTGTTCATTCGTGTGTTTCCCTAACCAGTTTCTCGTCTTGGTTCACAGGCTGTGACACCGGGTTCGGTCGACTCCTTGCGGTCAGGCTCGACAAGATGGGTTTTAAGGTAAGTGTGGGGTTGTTTTTGTTTTTTTCCAGTTGCGGTAGACATCTCTGTTAACGTTTCTTCTGACTGGTTGTTTGAGTTATAAATTATTATCTCCCTTATTTTAAGAATTAATATTAGATTATACAAGATATACAAACCTAAAAATAGAAAATTATAGTAAATATCAATTAAAACAACCCAATACTAGGTCTTAATAAATAAATAAATAATAATAATAATAATAATAATAATAATAATAATAATAATAATAATGACAATAATAATAATAATAACAATAATAACAATAATAATAAAAATAATAATAATGAATACTAAATGTCGGAAGGTGACGTGAGGCGGTAGTAGACTGCATCTAATCTATTCTTCATCGTCTCTTCAGGTATACGCGGGCTGTCTGCTGCCGAATGGTGAAGGCGCTTGCTTGCTGCAGCAGGAGGCATCGGCGAAGCTTAAGGTGTTGAGCGTGGACGTGACCAAGGACGACGAGGTGCGAGCAGCTTACAAAACCATCGAGAACGACCTTGGCGAGGACCTCAGTACGTAGATTGGAGAGGTTGGACTTGGAGGGAGAGTGGTGGGGGGGGGGGAGATGGATGATAGAGAGAGAGGAGGGGTGGTTGAGAGAGAGGGGGGGGGTTAATTGAGAGAGAAGAGTGGATGGTTGAGAGAGAGAGAGGGGGGGAGGGTTCCTGTTTGGGCGAGTAAAGTGAGTGTGGGAGAGAAAGAGATTGTGTGAGAAAGAACATATGTGAAAGTTCTTGGCCGTGTGTGTGTGTGTGTGTGTGTGTGTGTGTGTGTCTGTCTGTGTGAGTGTCTGTCTGTCTGAGTGTCTGTCTGTCTGTCTGTCTGTCTTTCATTTGTCTTCTGGATAAGTAAATTTTCAACTCTCTTTTTCATTTACATCTTAAGACAGTGCAGTAATATGTAAACTATATAAGTAATAAGTGTGAGAGGCGTCATCTGGTGTGCTAGATGACGTATATATATATATATTCGTTCATAAATACATAAATACAATAAAAATGTAATATAGTTATGAATTATAGTTATTCATCCATGTATTCCTATTTTCCCTGTTATTTACGACTATCGATTTACACTTAAGTCTCTCTTGTCACGCCATGTCACGACACCATTCTCACTTGGGCTTCCGGGCTCTTGAGAACTACGAGTAAGATATATTATTTACTGGTTGTTTTAGTCCTTCTATTTTCTCACAGTGTCTCGTGTGTTCATGTGACCTGTGTCTTGTTGTCATCTGATAGTGAACGCTGGACCTAACTAACGCCTTCTACCAATGTCCATCTTTAACCACTATCTGTTATCATGCTACTACCATAATCACCTGTTATCGTCCTTCTACCGCCATCACCTGTTATCATCCTACCACCACCTCGAACAACCACTGTTATTATCCAAGTACAGCTATCTATTATTTTGCCGTAACCCATTTCTCCTCCTCGCCCCTGCAGGTCTGTGGGCGGTAGTCAACAACGCAGGTATCGCGGCCTTCACAGAGATAGAGTGGTGTCCTATCTCTGAGTTCCGCCGTGTCTACGAGGTCAACTCCCTGGGTCCCATCCGCGTCACCAAGGAATTCATGCCCCTCCTCCGTGAGTCCAAGGGCAGGGTCGTCCTCGTCGCTTCCCTCGCTGGTGAGTTTCGTGGAAAGTTCCTCTTCTTTTGATCATGTTTTGAAGATGTTTCGTCAGCGTCAATTCGTTGAAGGGTTGGGAAGCCTTTTGAGGACATAAGTCCATAGGAAAAGATCGTAAGTGCAAGGCTTTGTGAACCCAAAGGCTCACAAGTCCAAGAACCTTCGTGCATAGGACAGCAATTCCAAGAGCATGCAAGTCCGGAGGTTTGTAAGCTTAAGATCTTGAAAGTCCAAGACCCAGGAAGTTCAAGGGGAAGGTTCTACTTGAAGCTTCCCGAGCTGGTGAATTTCTTGTAATTTAAGTTATGTTTAACCTTGTTATGCCCGCTTCTGGTCACTTGTACAGTAGTGCCGTGCCAGAGGTTCCCATCCCGGGGCAGACAGCCATACACCTTCATTATCATTTTTTTTCTGTTTATTCTTTTAATCTAATATTTTTGGCCAAGTTATTGAAACGACTCGTAGTTTCCTCTTTCACAATGACCTTCAACAGCTTCTTCAGAACAAGACAAGCTAGGTGTAACTATAATACCATTTTACTTATGTCAAAACTGATCCACTTTAATTGTTGTTGTTTTTTCTGGCGTTTTTACCTTGGTTGTTTGCTTTCCTCTCGCCGTCTCCCCCACTCTCCTACCGCCCTAATTTCCGAATGAAGGACGTCTGGCAAGAACGAGTGTAAAGATGTGGTCATGTGGTGGGTCTCTCAGCGTTACTCGAAACTAGTTGAGTTCATCTCTGTTTATAAAACAACAAAACGGGTGTATATCCTCCGTAATATATATCCAGAATAATTCGTACTTATCTCTACGTAAACAACTGTTCGTCTCCTCTGGTAGAACATAATAGGTACAGTACAAACATGGTCTTATCTCTTATGTAAATACAAGTCCTCATACGAACCAGTAGTTACACAAATGTCCACCAAACGTCACCGCGTCTCTTATCATGTTCACTGTAACTCGAGCCTTAAAAGTCAACAAGTGTTGGCAGCTCCGCCAACCTCGTCACTGGTTGATTCACTTCCCCGAAAAACTTCCCTATTTCCACTGAGTGAGCGTCGACCACTTCCACTTGACAGTGGAGGCTCATGCGATAGCGTTTCCTTTTGCATGTATTGTTATTAAAAGTTCAGGGCAGTTTCGATACCATTTCACCACCATCAGTTGTCGTCGCCCAAGAGAACTTAACTCGCTGAGAATGAACCAGTGAACCAAGAGACTCGAGGAACCATAAGATTACGTTTATCTACGTTCTGCAAGACACACCACACTGTTTATCACGAGCTAAGAGAAGATAGCCGCCAAATGACATTGAAATTACCTTGTGACTCAACTGTGTCACGATGCGAGCTGTCACCAGCATCTGGGAGGAAGAACAGCTTTATAAATCACCAGGAACCCGAGTTTTGAAACCTAACCTAACCCGAGGTCTTACGCCAGATGCTGTAGGATTCTAAGCTATGGTCGTCTTGCTGGAATTCGACTTTGTTTTTACACCATTAGTTTGTCGTGGGCTGAGTAACTCGAACACCTTCGGGTTTATGACAGGACACGAGACCCTCATCATGTTTTTCATATTTATTTTACATTTTTTCCCATTTTAATTTTTCCATATTATTATTTTACATCTTCCATTGCTTTTCCTCTCGTTATCTGCACATTAAGAGACAGTGTATCAGCCAAGGTCAGTACTATGAAGCTACAGGATGCTCTAAGTAGCTCCCACAGTTATCATCACTTTAACCACGTAGACTATCCCCTACCAGAGCCCGGAGATGCTGCCACTTGGTTTGCAGTATTGTTAACTGGATCAATATTTATGGGACAAAACCATAAAATAAAATGGGTCGATTTCATTGTTCAAGATCAGAAGTAATTTATTTGTTACTTATACAGATCATACAGCTGTTTGTTGCATCCCTTCACAGATAAGACTCCTGTATCGTATATTACCTTGGTTTAAAATTCTGTATGTCTTATCTACTGGTTTATGTTGAATAAAAGTGAAAGAAATTAAACTATAATATTGATCTACTCTTTTCTATAAACGATAAATTTATGTTAAAAGTGTAAAAATACGTCGAGGAAACGCCCATTCGAATCATCCGTTTATGAGATACAAATAAGATCATACTTGAATAATATGTAAATTACCCGCGACAGAGAACGAACCTAATGACCCAGGTGTTGACAGCCAGGAGGGACGGAAAGAACAGTCCTTCATAATTATAGAGTTTTACTTAATCTCTAGATGGACGATAGATAAGCCAGAATATTATTACGTATTAGTAAGTAGTGTTTTATGCAGGAGGGAGAAGCAGGAATGGTTTTTTTTGTTTAATTGTTAGTAGTTATTTTTAGATATAGTTGTTTGGTGTAAAAAAATATATGCTCTGAAGAGATAGGAGAGAAATAAAGATAGAGAGATAAAATAACTTACTCCTATTAAAACAACATCGACGGGACGAGAGGAGGTTTGTATTGGGAACAAGAGCCAAGGAGATAATATTAAAAATGTGGGGTAGGGGAAGATACAATACAGTATATTGGTGTTGAAGAGTAAGACCTTCCTCAGCCACAGTGACTAAAACATCTGAGAAGCTTATTTATAAAATCTATCTGGTGTAGAAACTAATTAAACCATAGTAGCTGATTAACCCTGTCAGATGAAACGCCATTTGTGTCAAAGGAGAGAGAAGCAGGGATGGCAGAGTCCTATAGGATGTACTACGGCATCCTGTCCTCCCACACGTGACTTGTTTAACAACGCAGCACCCCGAGTTATACAACACTGCTATAGAGATCCTAGCCTTCTCCCTAAAGGATCCCCCCCCCCTTCCCCTGGTCTATGGTATGACATTCTCTTCGCCCGAATTCCTCGAGCTATTGATATATGTCCGCCAAGGTTGGGTGGCGTTGGGCCTTAGGATCTTCCGCCTTCGAGATAAGGAACTTATGGATGTAATTTCTATACAGTGTCGAGTCATTTTCCTGTGATTTTTTTTCCCTTGTCTTTTATCTGTTACCTGTGTAAGTGTCCTTGACGGTATTTGTTCCCTGAGAATACTAAAGACATCAGGGACAGTGACTCGACACCCCCTGACCCCCCTCCTTGCTTCCCCCATGTCTCCCTCCCTCCCTTCCCCATACCTCCTTCTCTGTCTCCCTCCCTACCTCAGTATAGTTCAGCATCATCGTCAGAATAGTCAGTATAGTTCTGTCATCATAACAACTACTCCTGAGAGAGGGGCAGCGTCTTACACGACCCAACAGTAAGAGAGAGGTGGTGTTGGACAGGAGGTCATTATAAGTAACACCCCCCATCCCTTGGAGTACTATGTGTGTGTGTGTGGGTGTGTGTGGGTGTGGGTGGGTGTGTGTGGGTGTGTGTGTGCATAGAAGACCCAAACACCGGAAGTCACGTGGTGTTACTCATCGTAGTCCGAGTGAGTGACCTCATTATCACCTCCCCCCCCCCTTCCTCCTCCTCTGACGCACACTAAACATCTTTTATTTTGTAATTAACTCAAGGGACAAATAAACACAATCATTATTAAACTTTTGAGGATTATTGATATTAAGTAGGTGAGGAAATATGATAATTGGACTTAGAAGTTACTTAAGAGTCAAGTTAATTATTTACGGCAAGTAAGAACCTCTGTTGTTTACTATCACCGATGAATGGGACTACGTCTTGTTATATAACTGGTAACGTGATGATGTGTGTTGATAACGATAACAATAATAATGATAATCAGGTATGATAAATTATTGATTGTATAAATAATACAAATAAAAACGATTATATATTTTTTTTTCTATTTTGAATTTGTGATTTTCTTGTGTTTAGCGTTAAGCTTGTTCCCATAGCCTTCCCACGCTAGTCTAAATTGTAGTCTCGTGAGTCCGGGTTTACTGCCCACGCACGCAATCTAACAGTCACGTGTAACCACAGACTAATCTCGAGTGAACTTTAAAAGAGGCACCAGTTCGCGCCCTTTCAAAAGTCTCAGACGTGTGACCTTTTGCTTCCGATATCATAGTAACTGGGGAAGTTGCCATGGTGACTCTTATTTACCCAGTATAAAGACTTTAGTTCTCTTTAAATCCTGCCGATACACTCAGATTAATGTACATGTTATTTAAAAGGCACTGGTAAGCCCTTTTCATACAGGTTGGTTGACACAATGCAATGGATTAGGTCCGTTTCCCCTAATCACTGGTGTTTATAGGTCAATATTATGAGCAGGTGGCCGGTGATGTGTGTTCAGGTCTCCTATAATCCAGACCCCAGACTCTTAGAGGATTATAGGAGCAGTGCTTCATATAACTGGTGATGTAAGGACGCACCTGAGTGACTGTTTTAACTGGTGATGTAAGGACACACCTGAGTGACTGTTTTAACTGGTGATGTAAGGACACACCTGAGTGACTGTTTTAACTGGTGATGTAAGGACACACCTGAGTGACTGTCTTAACTTATATTATTTACTTGTGTACGAAGACTTACATCCATGACGCCATACACACACACACACACACACACACACACACACACACACACACACACACACTTTCTATGACAAATACGAAAGATAAAATATCCATGAGGAGGTGTAAATGAAAGAACTCTTTGTGTGTATTGTAATGTGATATAGATGGAATGAGGTTATGTGCTTCTTACTGTAGATTGTTGTTACACTTCCCTCCCTCCTCCTCCCTCACTTCCACCATCCTCTCATTATCTCCCTCACTGGGTTTTCTTTACTGTGTACTGTTATAAATCAGATGACGTAAATAGATGGATGAATTCTTGGACATGCAACAATGATCCCCTACATACTCATTTGTACACACACACACACACACACACAAGCGCGCGTGCACTTCAATACATGAATGTTTCTCCCGAGTTTCAACATACACACACACGCCCCAACAGTTACAAAATTGCAACATATCCTGATACTATACAGCCTCTCCATCAACAAACTGTACCAACACTTTTATATTAATACACTACAGTCATTCTCACAAACTATGCACCATCTCAACCAACTGTGTACTTTTATCTTTCCCTTATTATAGAAATGTTCTCAAGGGTGTCAATAAACTCTTATAAAACCAAACCTAACCTAACCTAACCAAACCTAACCAAACCAAACCTAACCTAACCAAACCAAACCAAACCTAACCAAACCTAACCTACACCACCCCTGGCAGTCACCACACAAGACGGGAGAAATATAATCATCCCCCGTGTCTCTTGCATCATAATAAAAATATCTAAGTCTCCATTCCTTCGATGCGTACTTCATAATATCACGACAGTCACTTGTTTACACTTAGCTAGGCATGCGTAGTTGTCCTGGGCATAAACCAGTTCGAAGAAGTTATGTGTTTAAAGCTTATTGAATAGTTGTTACGTAAATGGATAAACAATGGTTGTATTTTCAGAAGGTTAAATTAGTCACACAAACAGTCTAAACAATTTATAACGCATCCGAATAAGTTGATTGATTGTAAATAAACAAAACTGAACTTATGCTGCCGGGAATGAATGAATGAATGAGAGTAAACTTTATCTTCTCATTATCTTAACATTTATTCATCATTCATATATACCATAGTTATTATTTAACATCTTCACCATTATGTGCTGCGCCGTTATCTGTCGTATCATCACGTTTATCAATGGCACGACATACTAACACGGCACTGGCACTATCAGGGACTGCCACCACAACTACCACCAACATCCTTAGTATAACCATCAAAATTCAGATATCTCTCCAATAACCATTATTACCACCATCTCACCACTCTCCCTCACTGTCACCACGATCTCCCACTCTCCCTCACTGTCACCACCATCTCCCACTCTCCCTCACTGTTACCATCAGCACCACTACCCTTCCTCCATCAGCATTACCTCCAACACCCTTCCTTACCATCCATCTCCTCCCCCACCCCCTCACCATCAATTAATATTTTATTCATCTCCCCCTCTCCCCCCCTTCTCTTCATCATCACTCAGCTCCCTCTCCCCCTTCATCACTCAGCTCCCCCCCCCCCCAGCAAGGCTTATCAGGTACCGTTGACCTTGGCTGTAATGACTTGCAGAGTATTCAACCCCGGCTCCTGCGTAGTCTGTCGGGGGGGGGGGGGGGGCGCTTTTGTCACCTGCAGATTTCACACCCGCTGCCGAACCGGTTCTTCACGCTCCCTAGTGGCTCATGGCCCTGTGTGTGTAGCCCCTGGCTTTGTTAGTGTGGCCCCTGGCTCTGTGTGTGTGTGTGTGTAGCCCCTGGTTCTGTATGTGTGGCTCCTAGCTGTATGTGTGTGTGGCCCCTGGATCTTTGTGTGTGTGGCCCCTGGCTCTGTGTTTGTGACCCCTGGCTCTGTGTGTATGGCCCAATAGCTCTATGTATGTGTGGCCCCTGACTTTGCGTGTGTGTGGTCCCTGGAAATTTTTTTAGGCCTGTCGTTGTGAATTTCATCAGTAATCGTAGCATAACTGTGGACTATAACACGCGTCCAGACATACAACAACAGAGCTAACAAACACAGTGAATGAGGTTTCCCAGGTCGTCATGTAATGATATCAAGTTGTTTTTATTTTATTTCGTGTTTTTTTTTACTTCAACCCTCGCGAGATTTTTGTTTTGTTTCGTGTTTTTATTTACTTCAGGCTTTGGGGGACAGGAGGGAGAACATGAGGATGGTATCTAGTTGGTGTGGTGTGGTGTGGCGGAGATGACATGGCTCAACACATTGTAATCCACCACGCATGACGAGTGTAATAAAATCTCACTCCACAACAGACTTCGATTCTGCCAAGTAATGACATTATAAAAGAGAGAGAGAGAGAGAGAGAGAGAGAGAGAGAGAGAGAGAGAGAGAGAGAGAGAGAGAGAGAGAGAGGGGGGGGGGGAGGAGGAACAAGATGGGTGGAGGGGCCGTGTGATGGAGTCTCGGGCATGACAAGGTAAAGTGAACAAGGCTTTATGTTCACGAAGGTCCCAAACACGCCCTGATGTTAAGCAAACACTTGTACACACACACTACTCACGCATGCATACACAACACACACAAAAATTACATCAGCGAATTTAACACACTCACACATACATTCTCTCTCTCTCTCTCTCTCTCTCTCTCTCTCTCTCTCTCTCTCTCTCTCTCTCTCTCTCCAATTGCTTCATTCCCCCTCGTATCATCTATTGTTTTCAAAATTTGTATGTATGTATGTCAGTGAGCCACATTTTTTACATATTTCTCATTATGTCTCACTTCTTAATAAACTCTTATCACTATATCACGGTCTTGCCTCGTTTGGTTCAGGGTCGTGTCCTCTCTTTGGTGTTGTAACAGAGAGACGTCCTTATTTACAAACATTTCACCACATTTGTTCGAAGTACAATTGGTTATAGTTGTTATATACTTAGTTAATTGTTATTGGTGTGATTTATGCATTTTTTAGAAGGCTTTGGTCTTTAAGTATGTGGTATGAAGTACGTACGTCAAGGAGGGCGGGGCAGTGAAGTTTGTTTACAAAGGGATGGTGCGGATGACTGACTTACTGTTTACAATGGGGCGAGGCTTTTTTGATGGTGGTCACAACACACACACACCTGTGACCTTCAACCACCGATAGCCTTCACATTTTACCTTTTTAATTATATATATGTATATTTTTTAGCCAATTCAACTTAGAATGTACAATGAACCTACAGTACACGGAGGCGGTGAATAGAGTGTAGCGGTTCAGAATACACATTGTTTACGAATTATTGCTTACTATTTATACGAGTCGAGGATGAGGGCGAATGTATTCTCTCTCTCTCTCTCTCTCTCTCTCTCTCTCTCTCTCTCTCTCTCTCTCCCGGATTCATCCCACACAAAACTGAAAGCGGAAGAATGACGGAGATAAATTGGGTTTCCGGTGACTTGCTGACGCTGTTAAACTTATTGTAAGAGAGAGAGAGAGAGAGAGAGAGAGAGAGAGAGAGAGAGAGAGAGAGAGAGAGAGAGAGAGAGAGAGACACCCCCCCCCCCGTCATGCGCGAGAAAAAGGTTGTAATTGTAAAGTAAATGTTGCAGCTGTGACTGTTGCTGGGGGAGAGGGGGGCGGGGAGGGGAAGGGGGAGAGGTGGGGGCGGGGCGGGGAGGGGGAGAGGGGGGCGGGGAGGGGAAGGGGGAGAGGGGGGCGGGAAGGGGAGGAGAGAGAGAGGACTTCTTATAATTAGATTCAATTTACTGATAATTCCTTTCACGAAAAAAAAACGAAGTCATTGACTCTGATGATGAAACTATTAATTTGGATTACCTTTAGTTTAATCACCCCATCCTAACGCTATACCTGGGGTGTTAAGTGTAGGTTATATTAGATTAAGTTAGGTTAGGGTAGATTAAGTTATGTTAGTTAGGGTAAGTTATATGAGGTTAATTTAAGTATGATTATCGTTAGGTTAATTGACCTTCAAACGAAATAATCTGGGGTGTCTAATCTTCAGATGATCTATTAATCGAATAGAAATACCTGTAATATTAAACTGAATGTCAACTGCGATGCATTAATAAATATTACTATATTAAATATCAACGTTCCAGGTGAGAGGTTTCTTAATTACGAGTGAGAGGAGACAGGTGTGAATTAATGATCACTCAGGTATTTGCCGACCTGCCAGTGGCTTGTAGTTCCCACTTAGACATTCGGCGCCCCACACTGGTTTTATATTTATTATATTACATCTTTGCATATTACGGGATTTCTCTAACAACGTCTTTACCTCTGTGCATTGGATCTTCTTTATTGTTGTATTATCCCCATTATTCTAACATCACTTTCTCTGCCGTTATTACTTGTCTGACTCTCTCTTTCTCCTCCCCGTCAGGTCGCTACACTTTCCCCGGGTTCACCGCCTACAGCATGAGTAAGCACGCCACCGTCTCCTTCGCCGACGGCCTTAGACTGGAGATGCAGAAGTGGGGAATCTCTGTCCACACCGTCGAACCCACGCTTTACAGGTGAGTTCCTGAGCCACGTACACTATGAGCCGCCCTGCTGGCCCACCATTTTTACAGATAGTTCCTTGATATTAATTTCCATTATCTAGAGGCGTTTTCATAGCGTCATGTAAGTACCGTCTTGACCAGAACACAATTGGATATTTAAAATCAACTCTATCACCATTATCTTCGCTGTTAACGATGGCAACTCCATAAATTCTTCATCTTCTAAATACGATTATTTTTCTGTGGTCACGATTAGACCCAACCACCTGTATCCCCTCTTATATTTTGTTTTCCCTTTGGTCGGTAGGACTCCCATCAGCCAGGAGGGTCCCATACACAACGCTCTCGACAGGTTCTGGCACCAGTGTTCTGAAGATGTGAGAAAGTCCTACGGCGACGAGTACATCAAGGACTTCAAGACAACCATCTCCAGCCACCTGAACAGAGCCAAGCCCTCAGAGAAGATCAAGGAGGTTATAGACGACATGGTGGACGCGGTGGCCGGCGACGACCCCAAGGTACAGTACTTCTCGAGGCTCACCATCCCTCCCTTAGTGCCAGAGGTTCTAGGTGGTAAAGGTTCTAGCTGATAAAGGTTCTAGGTGGTAAAGGTTCTAGGTGATAAAGGTTCTAGGTGGTAAAGGTTCTAGGTGATAAAGGTTCTAGGTGATAAAGGTTCTAGGTGGTAAAGGTTCTAGCTGATAAAGGTTCTAGGTGGTAAAGGTTCTAGGTGGTAAAGGTTCTAGGTGATAAAGGTTCTAGGTGATAAAGGTTCTAGGTGATAAAGGTTCTAGGTGGTAAAGGTTCTAGGTTAACATTAACAACAAAGGGATTAATCTTAAAAATTAAATCAGCTTAGGAAGGAAGGATTAATAATATTCAAGGAATCCACAAAAATCAAATACGTGGATTTTTAACATAGAAGTCCTTGGTGGTTATAATGTTAAAATAGTGTGTGGATTAACAAGGCAGCTCTCTCCTCTACACAGATCCGTTATAATGTTAAAATAGTGTGTGGATTAACAAGGCAGCTCTCTCCTCTACGCAGATCCGTTATGTACCCAGCGTCATCACCCAGATCAGAGCCAAACTTCTCTCTTCTCTTCCTGACAACCTAAGGGATCACTTCTTCCTCAGCAGCCAACCCCAGACACCACCAGCCTACGTCACAGGTGAGAGATAGATAGATAGATAGGTGGGTGGGTGGGTGGGTGGGTAGGTGGGTGGGTGGGTGGGTGGGTGGGTGGGTGGGTGGATGGATGGATATAGATTGAAAGATACTAAAAAAACTCTCTTCTCTCTCCACCAGAACTGAGGAAGAAGAAGAAGCCTAGATTAATGGATCCACGAACCATCAGGCCAGGTGACCAAGGCCGTGGTAAGAGGCTAGTCAGAATGTTCTCCATGCCAAACTGGACCAAGAATGAGATGACCCCTTCACCTGTCAAGGAAAACGAGCCTATGTTCAAGTTCTAAGTGGGAGATTTTGAGTTCTGAAGTTTTCTAATTGAGTTGGAAGGCTTCAAATTCGTTCAAGTTTAAGGGCCTCAAGTTTCTGCTCAAGGGAGTTCTGCTCAAGGGCTTCAAATTCAAGTTCAAGTTCTGTGATTTGGGGCAAACAGATAAAAACCTTCTATCAAAACAAAAGCTGGAACAAGATCGATGTTCCAAGTTCAAGTTCTTAAGTTTTGGTCGTACAGATAATATCCAATACCATGAGAAAAAAAACAACTTTAACTTCTAAGTTTTAGGCCGAACTATGGATATCTGTAGATGATTTAAAAGTTCAAATTCATCTGTTTTTATCGAGTGATAGTGACAGTGTCTAGACCCCCAAGTTCTAATTACATTCTATCCTGTGTTGTTGTTCCATTCAAGGTCATTTTCGGTCTAATAGAGTGATGTCATGCAAGTATCAGTTTTATTCAGTGTTGGCGGCCGTATCTAGGCTTATATATTGTTCTAAGATCACGTATGCATTATTAACGGGTGCCATTTATATATAAGAAAACAAAATGACTGCAATTTCTACGTCGTATTTTTTTTAGTACTGACAATTACACCTTAGTGGAATAAGTTCAAATTCTAAATGACATCAGTGAACTTTTTTTTTCAAGTGGTGTCTTTTTGAATATGAGAACACAAAAAGTTTAATCCAGTGGAATTTTTTTTTTATAACTAACTGTACCTGTTACGTCAGACCATATATTCCCTTTACCAGTGGTAGCTCATTGTGTGTTCAACTGCACTACAAAAACACGAATGAAATATCCCCAGAGAGAAAAATTGTATCATAAACGTCATGACCAGCTTAAGTACACACGTTATATCAGGGAGTCATTGAGCCTACAAGTGGGAACAAGATACGTCGTCGTCTTGTTTAGTTGTATAGCTATGAACTGTTGTACCAGAGCAAACATATCGGAGATGCTTACCAGGACACTTACTAGAGAGTCCAAATTTTCAAAGATTCGTAAGATATAAAATAAAAACACAACAAATACTTAACAAGAAATAACCTTAGTGTTTCATCAACGATAACTTAACTAGATATGTTTAACATCACACCTTAACTGGAGCTAAAATGAATCAAGTTAAGTTAATCTCTTACATTAACTGATGCTAGTATATTTGTTTCTTTTTATTCATTCTGGTTTCAATTAACTTTGATTATATTCTTTGTGAAGGGAAATAAAAACGGTAAATATACAGAGATGTGTCAAACAAGTAAGTGCGCTTTTCGATTTTCACTTAGAAGGAAAAGTTATCGTATACATCTTTGAGAATCTGGCCCCAGGGACCTTCTTCGTTATGATCTCACACGCACGACCTGGTTAAGGTGTCTGTGTGTCTTATTACCTGAACTGTGGCTGTTTGTGTAGTGTGCTATGTCTGTATAACTCTCTGTTTGTATGTACAGTGATGTGTGTCTGTGTATATTGGTGTGTGTGGGTGTACAGTGATGTGTGTGTGTGTTTGTCTACGTACAATGGTTATGTACAGTGTTCTTTGTATAGTGAGACGGGTCTGTATATTACCTTCACTATACCATACGTGTGTCTGTATAGTGTACTTAAAAGCACAACAACGTGTACCTGTACAGTGACCGTGATTTATGTTGTATATAAATGTACAATAATTTAAGCTTTCAATTTATCAACCTTTGTTAACAAAACTACCTACAAGTACATGTCTTAAAAAATACTAAACCCAGCTAAAGAGAGTTAATTGTAACTATTAACTAAACAAGGGAGGTTAATTTTACAAGTAACAATTAAGAATCCGAATATGTACATGAACTTAGTAAATGAACTCTCATATCAATAGGACATATACTATAAACCTCAGACATGTCATTTTGTGGACATCAGTTCAACTTTAAAAATACATTCCTGTTTTCTAGTCTAATATTGAAGTAAACCGGACCAATATATTTCATCTTTATATACACAATAATTTCAAACCATTCAGGTATACATACTCTGAATCCCATTTTCTGTATATATCTATGTATTCAAAGGGACCAAATTATCCTCACATTAATTCCAGTTGGCAGTGTATTACCGGGAAAATTGCTCCAGGGTTAATTACACCTTACCTGGCTTACAAAAAATGACTAATGAATATGAGTGTTTGGTGTACGTACCTGTATTGTGTGTTGATGGTGTTTGAAGACTAGAGGAATAAGTTATCGTGATTCCGGTAAGGAGCAAGCATTACAGGGTATAATGTTAGGAATAAAATATTATTTCTTAATTGCCAATTTCTTATCCTTTTATTTATATATACTTGTAGGAGAAAGTTTAATAACACGAGAGAAACTTTAGTAATAAGAGAGACTTTATTAACAAGAGAGAAACTATAGTAATAAAAGAGAAAGTAACAAGAGGAAGAGAGAGAGAGAGGCAAGAGGTAGTGTGGTATAGAATCACCAGCAAAAATAAACACTTCGAATGTACTACCCAGCTCCGTGAGAGAGGAAACTGGCCTCAAGTGAGAATTATTTACGAACACACTTAGATATATTCCCGACTGACAGACACGTTATTGTTTACTGGTGTTCGTGCTATACTCTGAGACCGTGAATGAATACGTGAGGTGCTCACTTACGTTACTCAATACGTTAATAATACACATGTGAAGTTGTTTAGTCTCAGTTTACAGTGTGGACCATACTGTATATCCCGGAACTTAAGAGTGGATGGAGCGTCACTTAAAGGTTTATTTATGTTTTACTTTAGTTATTTTTCAATGCTAAGTCTTTATTATTTCATATATCGGATCTTAAACGTGTTAGACTTAAATAAACTACTGAACAGCCCCCGAGCTAGATTACAGAGCTCTGGATATGTTGTAGAGCTAACAGCTACTCACTGTAGTACCAACTTGCATTATAAAATCATAAATATTTGGCCATGCACATGCAGGCGTAGTGCCTTTGTCAAGAACATACTTAAATGAATGTGTAAATGGGTTCCACATGTGTTGTGTGGATACAACACACCGACTATGAAGCCTTGGTTACACAAGTAAGCAGCGTAACTTGCACTGCATTTGCCTTCTTCCACTTTCAACTTTAAAATTAAATACTTCTTCACAGCCAGGTGGGTTGGAGTGACCCACACACGAACCAGAGACTGAGTATCCACTCGGCCGCCGCACTATTCTCACGTACGTTGTTAAGAACATGACCTATTATGAAGACTGTCTGATAAAAGGATCTATTTACGGTGTACTGTATAGAACATAATTATATGGATGAGAACGAGACGTCCAAGATATTGCAAGGAATATACTATGAAAAACATGCTAAGAGTGTTGCCAAATGTCACTGTTCAATACTCGTGTACAAAGCTGAGGCATCACAGCATCTCGTTGTATATTGTAAATGTGTTAACATGTGTATACTTTTCCAAACATGTTATATAATCATTGAGAGATGACTGGGCAAGCAATGGGTAGATCAGAATACCACGAAAAGTATATGTATTAGGGCCATTAGTCCATTTGATTCACTACCGATTTATGTTCCGCATTTATATGAATATCTGGATATAATGGCCCAACGCTTCATCAAAGATAAACCTAATTAACCTAAGTGCATAGTTAGCCCAAAAGTGCTGCGTTCTCTATGATACACAAAGACAAGTGGTTGAAAGGAGTAACTCTTCTATTTTGCAATAAGCGTTACTCGTTCCCACACGAAGCATCATAATTACGGAAAACAAGGAAAAGCGAGTGTGGAAACCATTCATAATGAGGCCCATAAGAACGAGCTAAGCAATATTGTCCTTTCCTCCCTCGCTACATTTGTCTTGTGTTAAAACAATGAAGAGGTTAATGAATTTCCTGCTAAACACGGATATAATTTCTTCACACTACCCACAAACGCCATGGTTGTGAAGGGCACACCCAAGTTGCTGTTTTTTTAGTTTAAAAAAAAATCGTGGTTTCAACATCGGATTCGTCGAATACAAGTACTATCAGTAACTATCAATAAAAAAAATCACAAAACTTCTGGCTTCGAGGCGCCCGTCTCAAAATGTACTCCTTTTTTTTTTTTTTTTTACGGGGATTAGCTCACCCGGGCACAGGTCACTGACCCACATCGGGGCCTGGGGGCGAAAATGTAATAATAATAATATTAAATAAGAGTCATAATAATTCATTATAAATAAAATCTATGATAAAAAACAAACAATAAAATAATAATAATAATAATAATAATAATAATAATAATTATTATTATTATTATAATATTAATAATATTAATAATAAAGAACCATGAATACGAAACTCCAACTCAGAAACATTTTTAATGCAGCACTTGCCTCTGGCTACTTTCCAAGGAAATTTAAAACAGCAAGCATCCGACTTATACCAAAACAAGGTAAATCCCCCACCCAAGTATCAAATTACAGGCCAATCTCTCTTCTAGAAACACCGGGAAAAGTCCTAGAAAAAATAATTAACCACCGACTGAGAATACACCTCGAACTTGAAGAGAAATACAACCCCAGGCAGCATGGATTTAGAAAACACAGAGGAGCCCATACAGCCTTAGCCCTAATTTACGAAAACATAGGAAACGCAATGCACAACAGGGCTCAAATACAAAATTACCACCCAAGAACTTACCAACAACTTTACTTCCTTTCTTTGTAACTTCCTTGACAATAGAGAGGCCAAAATTATCATTGGTAACCACATAGGGCCAAGCTTCAAGTTATACAGCGGAGTACCACAGGGAAGTAACCTCTCGCCCACACTCTACACAATATACACGGTGAACATGCCACCTCCTATACACGGAGAATACGTTGCTTATGCTGATAACGTCACCCAAATCATCCGACATCCAGGCAAGGGCAAACAGATGATGGCACGAAAAACAGCCCACGCCATCGAGCAAATCAACGAATATGAAAAAAGTGGAAAATACAAACCAATACACAGAAACTAAAGATCATACACACTGCCAAAATAAACCCTGCACCAATCACAGTCAACAACGTACCTATACAATACTCCAACGAAGGCAAAATTATGGGACTCACAATAACAAGAACAGGCATAGCAAACACATAACACAACGCAAACAGCTTGCCCAATCACAACTCACGAAACTACAAAGATTTAGCAAAATTTCCACCAAATTTCAACTACACCTATTCAAAACACTTGTCCGCCCCCACCTGGAGTATCCTCCAAGACCACTTAACACGATCAGAAAAACCAGCCAACTTAAACTTCAAGCAGTACAAAACAAAGCTATCAGTAGAGCATCAAAGCAACTCCCGCCATACACCACCGAAATACAAGAACTTCATGAATTATACAATATCGAGCCACTGAACATACGTACACACAGCCAAGCACAGAGAATATGGATCAAACTTGAAGAGATGGAGGACCCATTATTCTCCCAGTTAAAAGAAGAAGGAACCACTAAAACACACAGCTGGTGGCCCAAGAGCCTCCATGCTAACATAAAAGAACAAGACCCACTCTACACATATGTGCACATATAACACCACCATCTAACAAACATAAATTAACACCCATTACAATAATGAATACCAAGCTAGCTTAGCTTCCCTCCCCTCCACCTGCCTCCCTTGAGCGCGCGGGCGTGTGCTGTGGGTGGCCCACCACCCCAACATATCAACTCGTCTCAGCTAGGTTGACAGCCCACCTGCCATCTCCCCCTCCTACTTTTCCTCTCGTTCCTATGCTTTACTTCTCTCTCCTCCCCTTTCCCAGTGCAAAGTCATTTGCCACTTTATTTCATTATCATCATCATACAAAATGACAAAAAAAAGATCAAAAGTGAGAAACAATATATGTATGTTGTGTTGTCAATGGGAAGAGAAACAATTGAGACCCTGCAATTGTGTGTAAATGAGGCAGAAAGTCAGATGAGCAACCTGGGACTTGGTCACAATTTTCGTGATGCCATATGGCAGCAGGGTCTACCATTAGACAACACATTATGCTTCCAATATCTTCCCAGGCGGTAGTACCTCCCTGTTTGGTAGCTGCCTACTACCTAATAAATTTAAGTATGTATATACCGATATGTGCGCATATAAAATTTTAAACATAAAGTAACACCCGATTGTCACACAGCGCGACAAATTAACTTTATTTACTCGGTTTACGATTTTAATATTTGATTTGAACACGCACAGGTACTGTAGACAAAATTACGTCTATTCATCTATAAAATTTAGATACCTTTCATCACCGAAGACTTTAAAAAAAAAATCCATCTGATTACTGTTTTAAGATACGGCTTTACACTCCCTTTCCCCACCCCCTCCCCGTCCCCTCCCACATCCCCCTCCCCTTCTCATTACCCGTCCCCCCTCCTAATAGTCTAATACTAGCATTACGTCTCCGAAAACTGATCCTTATGGTTAGTTTAGGTTATAATCTTCAATAAAATTAATAAGTATCTTACCTTGCCAATGAGCCGAGTCTCCCATACGGGCCTCGGAATCCTCTTTCACTCTTGTACTGTACTGGCGCTGTTACTTACATGACAAATTCCCAAACAGACGAGTGGAAGTCACGCCATCTGTCTTACAGGTGCACTAACATACTAATACACTCGCTCAACAGTATATCATTTTGCCGTGTGTAGTATTCTTCCTTTTGGAGCTCAACTACTATTTGTTGTTCTACATCAGGTGGTAAGGTAAACGCCTGCGACCGTCACGATTTTCAGGAAATTCTATTCACTCTATTCTGGACATACTTCCTTGGCAAGGTTTGTACGTGTGCGTCAAGAATTATCTCATACTTGAAACAAGACGTAAATTAAACTATTTCGGGTGAGTTTAAAGATTATAAACATTTTGTTACACCTATGAAAACTAACTCATAAGCAACACTTCACCGTCGAAGTATTTTCCTGAAAACCTTGACGGCCTTGAGCACTCTGAAACTATTTGGCCTCGTTAATGTTTGACGTCATAAGGTTATTATTGCGCCACTTATAAGATATTATTAGGTTAATGCCAGAGGATTTTATTTAACATAGAAAGATCCCCCGTTCCCATGTTAGTAACTACACTCGTCCATCGATAATATTATATACGAGATAAAGAATTCTATCTCGTTAGTGGTTATTCAAACGGGATTTAAAGCTCTAATTTCCGCTACTATTCCTGTATTTAGGTTATATTACAGTAGTTTTAGCGTGATAATCAAAATGAAAAAAATAGTTTCAATGGGATACAAAACCAGGATTAAAGTCTCTTAAGATTCATACGGGGTGAATAAAACAACTACTTCCCTCATGTGAACAGAGACACAGCTTAGGTCCTTAATGGCGTCAAAATTTTAATGAGACTGTACTGTACCTTGACGTCTTGGATCACCTGAAGATTCGCTCCCCAGCTTATTTCACCTGAAGATTCGTCCCCCAGTTTATTTCACCTGAAGATTCGTCCCCCAGTTTATTTCACCTGAATATTTGCCCCAGTATATTTCAACTGACGATTCGCTCCCCAGCTTATTTTACTTGAAGATTAACCACCCTAATGCTAACCGAACCATACCTGACCTGACCTAACAATCTAACTTAACCTAACCTAACCAAACTTCTCTCAGGTAGCATTAGGTTGATTAAACGTCACGCGAAAAAAGCTGGGGAGCGAATCGTCAGTTGAAATATACTGGGGCAAATATTCAGGTGAAATAAACTGGGGGACGAATCTTCAGGTGAGCCGATTGTTTTATTTCATTTCCGGTTAAAAATATCCCAAATCTAATCAAACTTTGTCCCATATTATTAATGATTTAGTCGAGGCAATAGTTAACGATAATAGATTGAGTACACACTTATTAAAGCCACTGTGACCTTTGTACTGCGTCCCCGGCTATATAAATACATACCTTGGTGACTGACTGACGGACTGACTGAGAGATCCATTTTTTTAATCAATTCTTCAGTCTCTTTGGTTTTTATATTATCCCGCATTATCTAAACATGTTTTTTTTTTCTGATTCTTATAATGAGAAGAAAGAAGAATAATTAATACTTGTTTTTAGTGAGGACAATTTTTTTTTACATTTTCTTAAGATTGTTTTTATAATGAAAACAATAATTTCTTTGCTTAAGGAAGAAAATTGGGGGGATGACAAACTCAGTAGTTATCTTGTTCACAGAAGGACCATAAAACAACAACAAAAATCTTACATCATGTATTCATAAACATCAGAGCTTTTGTTGCTATCAGAGAACTTTTTTTTTTACAATAACAGAAAATATAAACAAAACAAAACACGTAGGAAATAATTATGAACAAGATATGGACAGGTAAAAATATATAGAATAAAAGTATTACCATTATATTACTGTATGAGTAAACATCCTGAAATAGATCATTTATTTTAAAACAAACTACAGACAAGAATAAACCTTTGAAATCCCCTTTAAGAAATTCACTATTACATGTATTTCAAGAGTGATATTGATTCAATGGTCAAATGAATATGTTAATTACAATATTACCAGTTGTTACCTATTGCAATATGTCTACCCCGTTCAATACCTCAGGAAACATTGATGACCTTTTACCTTTGACCTATGGGGGCGTAGGGGGGGGGGGGGGGTGGATGGCATATTTTTACTAAGTCTACTGAATGAACTCCAGTGGAAAATGGACCCAAAATCCAAACCTATATATATCTTTGTGTGCATTTTGACCCCTGTGACCCCCTGTATAATGGTCAAATATGCATCACTTCTAAAACGTTCATGATATCTGTACTGAGGCATCTTTCTGTGAGGTTTTATGTTCCTTGATTTAATTACGACTGTATAATGACTCTCAGACCCCAATAAGGTGTTAGTGGGACCTTTCATCAATATAAATGAACGAAAATGCATAATACTTACTTTTTTAAAGGTTATTGTGGCGCTCAGGTGAATGCAGTTCTAAAATGGCCTTTAATTAATGAGCAAATATATTTCTTTTAGACTTCACATAAGAAAATATGAGAAATAATTATCCACATAATTTTCATAATATTTTTCTATCTCCTACATATTACATGAATCTTTAATATTATTCTATGTTAATTTCTCTTCATGCAGCGGTATAGATGCGTAGATAATTAATATTTAGCATCTAGAACAGACAAACAAACAAACAATATAGGAGTAATCTGCGGTATCTCGAGTTAAAACAATAACAACAACAACAACTATTCTTTTAAATTCTCTTTAAAATGGCAAAAGTTTGTAAGCATTAAAATAATTATGCAGAAAACTCCAGACACATACAAAAAAAAATCAGTTCTCAAGCAAATATAACCCAAGTATTTTTTAAGGTGAAGAAATAAGAAATTAAAACAATACGGACCTAAATTAACTTGCATACAAAGTTTAGTTAGCAGCAAAATATATAACTATCTTGACATACAACAAAAATAAAATAACATAAAAATCTTTCCTTCTCATATATCTACCTGCCTCCCTCACATGACACTCGGAACAACACACACCTCACCTCACCTCGCAACCTTATACAGGGTGGTGTAAAAGTAGGTATAAATTAATCTGTTTACGTCAAAATCATTAGCTGAATGTTGTTTTCTGGGATACATTATGCGTTTTATTAATCTCCAGAAAACCAAGGAGAGAGTACAGCAGTGGGGTGAGTAAAGCTATATTTGAACCTCTACGTCCCTTTAGAATAGAATTACTATCATATACTTCATCTTGCACCAGCCTGTATAGAAATCAATGGTTGACTCGTTGTTTAAGCGACCAAATTGACTCTCCTGGTTGAGTTGGTGTTGAAAAGAATGAAAAAAAACAGGTTATCTGTTCTTCAATGAGGGTGGTGATGATATAGGTTAACGAGCGAGTTGTTGATGTTACCTGTTGAGTGCCCTAAGACCATGTTAGGTGACGGTACCCTGATGTAAGGTTAAAGGGATCTTGTTGGTGTCCTTGGGGCGATGGTAGGTGAGGGATGTATAGGTTTTGAGACTACACAGGGCCTTCTGGGTATTCAAGGTTTTAAGGTCCTCAGGGCTCAGAAAGGCCCTACCTCCAGGGTCTTCAGGGTCTTCAAAGTGGGTGTGTTAGACCATGGGCTCAGTGGTAGTCTCGTCCCCATCGCGGTTGTCCTTAGTGGCCACGATACGAGATTTCTGGAAAGACACAAGGAGATAAATGATGGCGACAGTGTATGTGTTTTGATCTGTACAAGATGTTGTCTCTCTCCATCTCGTTCTCTCACTTCACTCGAAACTTGCATCGGTATGAGTGCGAAGACTGGCACACACAAACAGCCAGACATGATGTAATGGCAAGCTCTCTCTCTCTCTCTCTCTCTCTCTCTCTCTCTCTCTCTCTCTCTCTCTCTCTCTCTCTCTCACACCTCACCATAACTTAAAAAGCAATATATCAGAAAGTGAAAGTGAGTTCCTAGACTCGACGGACCATTAGGGATAGTGTAAGATGTAGCGTGGCTGGCACTGCACTCGATCACTTTCACTTTCCCAACTGTAAACTTAGGTATCTATTCACAGCTTGGTGGGTTAGGGGTGTCCCGAGCGACCCTTGAAACAAAAAGCGGGAGTGTTTTCCTCTTGGCCATCACACTCCTTAGACCAGAGACTAACATAACCTTAATGTAAAGACGTTGCCAAACTCGACATCAAAAGATAACATGACATCATCACACTTGAGACTGAGGATGGTCTAGTTACTAGTCTGAAATGCCTCCTACCTGGAAATAACACGACAACAAGCAGGTGGCGATCGGGTGTCCTCTTGGTATAGCTTTCATAAACGATTTGTTATTTGACAGCATGGTGATGGCTGCTCTTATTGGCACTCATGGTAAGAGGAAACATAAATACTTCCCTGACATGTGACAGTGTCAACCAGGAGGACATCTAGGAGGCAGCCTTGACTCTTGAATCAAGAGGAATAATATTGTTCACTGAATGGCTGCTGACATACTGCACTTGGTTAAGAAGAATTACCTGAGTGTTAGATATTTGCTTAAGGATGAATTACGTTCTGAAAGGTACTGTACTTATTTAACTGTACAATATTTACTTGTGGGTGTTTTACTTACTTGATTGTACTGTACGAGGTGTAGCTCAGGGAAGGAAGGGCTAGCGACACGCAGGGTGCTGGGGCCCATGGCCATGGCCGTCGCCAAGAACAGCACTGAGGCCAGGCAGAATGGGAAGGTGAACACCGGCAGCCCGTTCTGGTAGAGGAGAACATATGGTGAACATTGACAACTTTTTATAGACGAAAAGAACGAGGGTTGATCAAAAACAATTTAGAATTATTAACATAGATTGAAAGAATAAAACAATTCCACAGATACTATTTTGATAAGCTGAAACTGTGTGTTCTTATGATGTAAAACCCAGCCTCTTCCTACACAGCTGACTTACTTCAACAGAGAGAGAGCAAAGGTACATGTACTTACTGCGGCGTAAACGGGAATAAGTGCAGCCTGAAGGTAGGTGGCGAAGACTGCGTTGATGCCGGCGACAAGAATGACCCTCGGGGTGGGGGCCATGAAGAAGGCGATGGAGCCGGCCGCCAGGAACCCGTTGTACCCCCAGATACCGTGATAGACCAGCGTGTAGGGTGCAGACGACACCACCAGACCTGTGTATCAGTTAACAGTGTAGGCAGGAGAAACTTATCGCTTATGCGATAGTTAATACAAGACTGAAGGGACGAACTAAGAGGCAAAAGGTAGAGAAGACTATTTTCACTATATAATATTACTACAGTTCTATAAGGCTGATTTGGTAAGCAAATTATCGACTACGTATCATAGTTCTGCTAATATTTAAACCACTGCAGTTAGTACTGTGATGAGAACGGGCTCGGTGTGGGAGTAATCCGTCAGGAGCAAAGGACAACTCAGTGGTGTAGTCACGACTCTCAAGCTACCTATGTAGTCTTTTGATGTGATGGTCTGAGTGTGGCCCGAAGGTGTGATACTCACCTGTCAAGGTGCCGAGGGTGGCTCCCAGGTAGCTGACGAGGGTGAGGGTAGGGGAGAAGATGAAGAGTCCCAAGAGTACAAGAACAGAACAGGCGACGCTTTCCACAGCCCACACGTGCCCGGCAGACAACAACGTTCCCAGGAACACCTGTAAGTACGCAGACGTCTTCATTAGTGACTCAAGACTTCGTAGTCACGAAAACCACCGTTCAACCAAGGTCTATAGGATATATAGACTTTGCATTCAACAACTTTAGCTTCACCTGTCAAGAGATGAGCTTCTCGGAAGTGCGTCCAGGATTCAAACTCTCCCACTTTGCCTGACAAGAGGAACCGCTCCTGGTTTCAGCTAGTTCCACTAAAACAAGCTGACTCATCTAGTTCCCTTGAAAAAGGCTACTTCATCTTGGTCTCATCGAAACAAGTTACCTCACCTGGTCCCACTGTAGGCCGGTATCGGGCTCCTCAGAAGGCGCTGGGGAGGCCTCTTCGCCGAAGCCCGCGGCCTTCATACACAAGAAGGTGGTGGAGATAGCGATGTTGAAGGGCAGTGTGTAGGCGGGGATGTTGTGGCCCTCCAGGATCCTACCCAGCCCTGCCATAACGCACACGCTGTGGGAGACACTCACTGGTGTAGAATTCTTGACAACTCAAGAGCAATTCAAGCAATAGCCAAGAGAAAATAAATTTGGGAAATGAAAGACAGTGACACTGATAAGGCACTGCAGTAAGCTCAGATAACAGTGCCTGACAGTGACAATAGTGCCAGGTGTACATACGTGAACATGGCAGCAACGATAATGTATCCCCAGACGGCTGGTGAGAGTGGCGTGTGGAAGACGAGGGGGTAGAGGGCGGTGGAGACAGTGCCTATCAACACGGCGTTAAAGTTACTGTGACCAGCGGCTATGGCGTCGTCTTGCCAGCATAACAACTGGACAAAGGAGTAAAGGTTGTGTGTCGTGGTTACTGTTTTAAATGCTTCAACTGCCGTGTTATTTAGCCTCATGTAAAGATTTTTATTTCAATTACTTCGGTTACCATGGTAACTAATCACCATTCAGAAGGCTTTAGTTTATTACAACAAATAACTTTTGAAAATTTAGCTAACCTTAGCAACGAAGACTGAGGTGAGGGAACAGACGACGGCGCCTAACCCGCTCATGACGTTGCCGACGAACAGACCAATCAGGATGAGCAGCCCAGAGATGGGGTTGTTACCGAAGGCCACCTGGAGACAACAAGTGTTATTGACAACGTAATGAAAAAATAAGATCAGTTCATTGATAAAATAGAAAAACCAAGAAACTTAATGACATAATGGAAAACTGACACTTGGAAAAATAGAGAACAGATGCAAAGAAAACAGCAGACTCACGTGCAGAAAGCCAGGCATAGAAACGAGCAGTCAGAAAGACAGGGACAGATAGAAAGTAAAAAAATAAAAAAACAGAAACAGAAAGCACCAGACTAAGACACGACGTAATAGAGACACACAAACGTACCTGTGCGATGCCCCTCAGCACACTGTCGAGGACCTTAACGACGACAGCTGGGGACTTCCAGCTGAACTTGGCCAGAGCGTCTCTCGCAGCTGGCGCATCACCCACCACCCACGCCAACGCCCCGGGCTGACCAGGGAGATACAAACACCTTGTTAGTCCATACACGCCCTCCTGATGTATGCGACACCTACGCCTAACACCACCCGAGCCAGCAACCCAGGCTTTCACGGAAATACACGTAGAAACTAAGAAATGATGAATTAATTCACTCCTGGGCCCTAGAGACCCCCTTATCACCACTCCTAGGCCCCAGAAATCCCCTCATCCGACCTCTATATGGGAGTTATGGGAGCCATAAATCTAAGACACAGAGTCAAATGTTTTGTTTGTTACTGTAGCTGTGGTTGAGTGATAGTAGCTCGTGACGTCAAACCTATATAACAATAGGAAGGCCAGAATCAACACGTGAGAAGAATTATACAAACCATAGAATAAATTATATCTGTAAAGGAATAATCATATACAGTAAAACCTCTATTTAACGGACTATATGGAGAGAGAAGTCCATTATATGGAGGTTTCACTGTAACTACATAACAACACAAAACAGATGAAAGGATTTTATGATAACGTTTAACATAGGACGTCAGACTGTACCATACACTCCTGGCGGCAGCGTTAAATACTACCGCTTAGAAGAACTCATAACCCCTTTTAGTCATGAGTAATCCATAAAATTTTTCAATCTCCTCCTAATGACGAACCACGACTCGCTAAAGTAACCAAGACTCATTTGACGTGTTTGTTTGCTTCACACATTATCTTGGTATATAATTCTGGTGTGGAGGATTCTGTATATAGTTTATGTGTGTGTGTGTGTGTGTGTGTGTGTGATGGGTTTATTGAGCTTGAGTGGACTATTAGGTCAGCTAAGTGATCTTTAAAGGTTAAAATCGTGCGTATGGACATATGGATCTGTGTGTGTGTGTGTGTGTGTTGTTCCCACACTAAGAAGTTCTACGCAAAACAGAATAAATTAGTCTTCATCACACGCCTTGACCCTAAGAGGACTCCCCCTCTTTAACCACTTCCCTCTTCGTTACTCTCTCTTGTTTATATATACGTTGTCTTTCTTCCTGTCTCTCTTTCCTTTTCCTTCTTATGACCTTTTCTCTTAACATTTTTCTCTTCCTTGTCTCTCAGTTACCCATTCTTTCTTCCTTCTCTTAACACACTTAAAGAACCTCGAGTCATCCATCATCATCAGCATTGTCTTCATTATCATTATCATCAACATCACGAGCATCAACATCATCTAGTCCAGTCTTGCTACTGTTAATGGAGAAATTGTTACCCACAGACACACAGACACACACGCACAGTCATCCCTGCTGGTCGAGGAGAAATACACGATGCCTGAACAAAACATCGTCGCGTCGTGGTACTGAGAAAAACACAACCGACAGTAACAGCAGATCATCAGACTCAGACAGCAACTGATTTGGGTGTACTGAACCGGGAACGATCTGTAGACACACGCACACAATTGTCCATTATCGTGTTTTTTTTGTTTTTTCTTGCGAGTTTTTTTGTGTGGGAGATATTTTTCGTAGTGAAGATTCGAAAAACGATGACCGCTATTTGATTGTATTGTATTGGTGTATAAGTGATAAATATATTACATTAGCTGTTTCCTCATTAAAGCAGTGTTGTTCAGAACATATTTAAACTCCCATAAATGAGTATTGTCTGCCACGGTAACCAACTCCTATACTGTAGCCAGAAACAGACGTGAATGTATGAACGTTTCTCGATTTGTTTACAAAGTTGGGAACGAATAACTTAAATTCCTAACCGTGGGAAACATTAATTTTAACTAACATATTTGGGCAAAGTTGTGAAATTGTTCTTGTCTTTTGTAGCTCTTTTTTGTGTACATAATTAAGTGCGTAATTTTCTTAAGACCGGTTCTTGTTGGTCCACTACGAGGTCACAGCTGCTGACCCTCGTTGAATTAATTGATGTCTACTGGGACGTTTAGAAATTGACCAGAAAAAAATGGGATGCGAGTGTTTTTATTTTATTTTTTTACCGGCGTCTCTGGTGAGTATGCTTTAAAGACATAGTGTGGAGAGAAGGGGGGGGGTTTTGTGGGGGGGGGGGGGGGGGTGGAGGGGATTTATAGTGACTATAAGGACCATAATGCCGACTTTTGGTAATTCTATTGTTGCTAGGGGCCTGTTTGTGCTTCTTGTTTACACAGAAGCACACCAGGTACAGTAGGATAAAATTGGTCTGTCACTATTTACTGTTTCCTTGACCAAGATGCCAACGCCAGTACTAAACATTATATCACCTGTTGTCTACTGTTCCACTCCTCTCCGAGAACACAAGGAATAAAAAAACTCAAATCACTAATTAGTTCTTGAATTATTATAAAATTCAATAGAGCGAAAGGTCAATGTTGTTGTGTGTTGAATTGTTTTATTGTGTATGACATGTTAGTGTTGATGGGTTATGTTGTCCATTAAGCTAATTCTCTCATGATGCCTTGAAATAAAACCTAACCTAACCTAACCTAACCTAACGTTGAGGATTACAATTGCAATCTAAATCCCCCATATTTTGCCTGGACGAAACGTGACCAGTTGATTGTCAGACTACAACGACCATAATCCTCTCTTTTTTTAACGCGTCATTCGTGTTATTTGTTGAAGATTTTTACAATATACTGAAACTTTCTCTTTGTGTTGACTCTTGTTCTTTCTAGTAACTAATTTTTACATTTTATTTACACAATATTGGGCCATATAGTATTTCCTATTTAACGCAATTATTTTTTTTTTTTTCGTCTTACTTTTCTTTTTTTACACAATTAAACATTTTTGGTTGATATGTTATGTGACGGTGGGATCTGTTATGTGATGGAGTGCTCTGTTATGTGATGGAGTGCTCTGTTATGTGACGGTGGGATCTGTTATGTAACGGTGGGATCTGTTATGTGATGGAGTGATCTGTTATGTGACGGTGGGATCTGTTATGTAACGGTGGGATCTGTTATGTGATGGAGTGATCTGTTATGTGACGGTGGGCTTCGTCATGTGACTATAGGCTTTGTTATGTAACGGTGGACCAGACTCGATGCTAATGACAAATCTGGAATTCTATGGCAAACTATGACTAACTTTTTACCCTCTTTACTTATTGATTACGTGAACTAACTTGAGGAAGATTCTTGAACTACTTAAGGATTTGAGCTTAGATTATCATCCTAAAAGGGTTAAAGCTTAGATTATTGTCCTCAACGGGTTGAAGCTTAGACCAATTCTATCAAAGGGGTTAAAGGGGTTAAATATTAAACTATTGTCTTCAAGGTGCTAAAGCTTAGACTATTGTCCTCAAGGGTTAAAGCTCTTAGACCAGTGTCCTCAAACGGTTAAAGCTTAAACCAGTATCATCAATGCGTTCGGATTCTCGTAATGTTCAGCTTATAAAATATCCACCCTGAGATGCATGTGTGTGTGTGTGTGCGTGTGTGTGTGCGTGTGTGTGTGCTTGTGTGTATGCGTGCGTGTGTCTACAGGTTAATCACATAAGGAGGCACATCAATACGTTGTTACATGTTCAGGGTCAACAATACTTAATACTGGATAATTATACAAGTTAGTTCCCACTCCAAGGTGACCTCAGCCGATGAACCTACACAAATCGAGGTTCAGTGGCACTACAAGGTCAACCTCCGGATAATGAATCGTCAAGTGTAAGATTATTGAAAATTGCAATTAACATCAAAGCCAAGTGCTGTAAGATAGTAGGGATGGTGTTGTTGGCTGGTGGTGGTGGTGATGGTGTTGCAAGATGGTGGTGATGGTGTTGCAGGATGGTGATTATGTTGTAGGGTGGTGGTGTTGCAGGATGGTGGTGGTGTTGAAGGATGGTGATTATGTTGTAGGGTGGTGGTGGTGTTGTAGGGTGGTGGTGATGTTGTTGTCGGGTGGTGGTGTTGTTGTAGGGTGGTGGTGATGTTGTAGGATGGTGATGATGTTGTAGGGTGGCGGTGGTGTTGTTGTAGGGTGGTAGTGATGATGTTGTAGGGTGGTGGTGGTGTTGTTGTCGGGTGGTGGTGTTGTTGTAGGGTGGTGGTGGTGTTGTAGGATGGTAATGATGTTGTAGGGTGGCGGTGGTGTTGCAGGGTGGTGATGTTGTTGTCGGGTGGTGGTGGTGGTCTTGTAGGGTGGTGGTGGTGTTGTAGGATGGTGGTGTTGTTGTCGGGTGGTGGTGGTGTTGTAGGGTGGTGGTGGTGTTGTAGGATGGTGATGATGTTGTAGGGTGGTGGTGTTGTTGTAGAGTGGCGGTGGTGTTGTTGTAGGGTGGTAGTGATGATGTTGTAGGGTGGTGGTAGTGTTGTAGGATGGTGATGATGTTGTAGGGTGGCGGTGGTGTTGTTGTAGGATGGTAGTGATGATGTTGTAGGGTGGTGGTGTTGTTGGGTGGTGGTGGTGTTGTAGGGTGGTAGTGATGATGTTGTAGAGTGGTGGTGATGATGTTGTAGGGTGGTGTTGATGCTGGTGATGATATAGAATGGTAGTAATGATGGCGATGGTGGTAACGACGATGATATTGCAAGGTAGCGGTGGTGGTGATGTTGCAAAATGATGGTGATGGCGTTGCAGGGTGATGCTGGTCGTTGTGTATGAGAGAGGAAGCAGCTGGTGCGTGTGTGTGTGTGTGTGTGTGTGTGTGAATGCCGACACATTATCTACTCAGGGATAGCCTTTACTGCCCTCTTATGGAACCTAAGAGTTAAGAGTCAGCCGAGTCATCCCCTGAAGAAAAAATAAAATCATTGGTGTGTTTGCGGTTTATACTATCCTGAAAGAGAGATAGATAGATAGAGAGAAAGAAAAAGAGAAAGGGAGAAAGAGAGTCTGTGTATCTATGTCTGTCTGTCTGTCTGTCTGTCTGTCTGTTGCTTCTATTTATTTATACACCATCATGTCGGGGTGCATTAATTAAATATTTTATTTATGTTTATCATCGTTGTTTTTAATTGCTCTTTTTTGTCTCCCATGAACGCAGACTGATTTTTTTTTCTTAGTTAAGGCAAGACGTCGTGGTTTTTATCTTAGCAGCTGTTAGGTTCGGCTCGGTACATTTTCAGATATACAGTACATTAATATTTTACATATCTATACTCCAGAAACTGTATTCGTTAAAACCTCTCAACTAATTCTATATACAAACTATTTCTTCGTCATATTTTTCATTGATAAGAAGGAGAGAGAGAGAGAGAGAGAGAGAGAGAGAGAGAGAGAGAGAGAGAGAGAGAGAGAGAGAGAGAGAGAGACACACACACTTGAAAAGGAAGTTACATAAACACACTTAACCCCAGTCTATGGTTGAGGGAATGTCGAGGTACACGTGCGGTGCCTCGTCTCTTATGGCCAGCGCAGATGTGTGGATTTCTGAGCGCCAGACCCGCAAGAAAATCAGGGTCCACGACTGAGCCTCCTCCACTGACACTGAAAGCATAGCCATCCTCGCGGGTATTCGTGAGGGGGCGACCTATGCTCGCACTGAACGCCGGAACCTCCTTAAAATCAGTGACAGCACTTCTGGGCTAGCGAGGCTCAAATTACGCCCCCCCCCCCTCCTCCCCTGCTGCCCAACACACCCTAGCCGCCGTCGCCGGGCTAGAACAAACTGATGACATCCGTGTCAAGTTTATTTGGATCCCGTCACATATAGGAATAACTGCCTGTGACACTGTTGACCTGCTTGCCAAACAAGCTACACAAGACGAAGATATTGAAGCCACCCTCGCCCTCTCCCTGAATCATCTCAAATCTCGCATACACGCCACACAACGAGAAGCATTCAACGTAAAATGGACACACCTGAAACAACGGGGCAGCGTCACACTATGCCACTATGACGCTGTAACCGGTGACTCCAACCGCCACTACAAAGAGTATCAATCTCTGACTCGATCTCAACAGATTATGCACATGAGATTACGCCTAGGGTACAGGTACCTATGGGAGTACATTGGCAACCCTGAGCCTGGCCGCACTGTTTGTAAACTTTGTGGCCAACAGATTGCAGATTACAGATTGTCCCGGAAGGGGCTAGTTTATTGGGCACCCCCTTACATCCTGTGCAAGGTGAAGCGCAGAAGCGTTTACAGTGCCCAACTGGGAAGCATGCGGAGCTCATGCTTGCCTTTTATATATGGCCAACCCGACTCTCACACCCTCTCTCACTACATCCTCACTTGCCCTATGACCTCCTCCTACAGGTCTCCAGCCATTACCAACACCTCTTCCCTCCCTGACCAGATATCCCTCCTCCTAGTCACAGGCCTGGCACTTGACATTATTAGGGATCTGCCACTCTTTGCCATAAACAGATAAAATGCACCGGGAATTCCCCCCCCCCCCCCTCATCATTCTGTCACTTTATGTAACTTGCTAACAAAACCTATGACCCTTCAGGCTTCCACGCCCTTAATGCACGAGTCATAAAGGCAAGCATGAACTTAGCATGCTTCCCAGATGGGCACTGTAAATGCTTCTGCGCTTCACCTTGCACAGGATGTAAGGGGGTGCCCAATAAACTAGCCCCCTCCGGGGCAATCTGTAATAAATCACGTGCGGTGCCTCGTCTCTTATGGCCAGCGCAGCCTAACACGAGGTCAGGAACTGTTTGATGACAGTGATCTCGCTCTCCATCACTGACTGACACACATACACACACAGACACGTCAATTACATAACCAATTTATTTCTTGTTTATTCCTCATTTTATGGTTGTTATACATTAGGGTCAGGAGGAGTGTTTAATGAATTATTTTGTGGAGTTTCAACTTATCTACGCTGTAAGGGGAACACTCGTTAACTTAGCGAAACAAAATGCCAATTGAGTAAAACAATGGAAATTGAAAACTCGCCTAAGACAGAAAATAAGATACAAAAAAAAAACTCGCTTAACAAAACTAAAATTAAGTTAGGATAAATCACATGATGGAATAGGAAACAGAATTTATAAACTCGTATTATAAAGACTCATACACTCACTCACACACACACACACACAACACAACAACACAACAACAACAAAGAAACACTGAAGGGATCTCTCAGACTCTAGAGTCTAGACAGTGGACGTCTGTAGTAAAAATAAAGAGTGGTAGTTCCTCACCACTACGCGGGAGCCATACTCTATCATTGTTGATTTACGCTCTGATGGTGGTGAATGAAGCGCTTCCTGTACTAGCAGTGTGTCCAACTCCTCAGTGTTTGAGCCTCACCTTACGCAAAATGCAAATTCCGAGGTGCTTGCTTGCTTGCTTGCTTCTAATCACATGCATAGTGTTAATTACATGGTTATTCTGCCTTTGTTTTTGTTGTTTGTAAGAGAACAAAGGTAATGATTTAAGGACTGAAGGGCTATGGTTAAAAGTTGGGAAGGACTGTTTGTTTTTGTTTTGGTAACCTGACGCGCGCGAGGTATTGTGGGGCGTGCCTAATGTCGGGTAAGGAGAGGGCTGTCTTGGTAAATAAGTGCTAAACATTTTTTTTTATTTATATCTATGGAGAAATTTTATGGTGTAAATTAGCATTAGACGTTAAGTAAAGGTCGATAGATATACACTACATATAATATAAAAACCCGAAAATTGTATGAATCACCTGAAGTCGCGTTGGTGAAGGTATCTACTTCTCTAAGCCTCAGTGAACATAACAGTTGATTGCCTTCGCTAAACTCCCGTCTAACAAAGATACTGTTTGAGAGAAATTTTAGATCTGCCAAACATAACCTAACCTAACCTAACCTAAAAACTGTAATCAGGAAAGAGCTTGCGTATAAATTTAAACCAAAAAGACAAGTTTAAACAGACATTATTATTATTATTATTATTATTATTATTATTATTATTATTACTACTATTACTACTGCTATTATTACTATTACTGCTTCTACTACTACTACTACTTCTTACATTCCACTATTAAACTCGAGACTCTACCTGAGGAGCTTTACTCGATTCCAGTACAATTTATGTAAACATTTTAATCCAATGTTGAAAAATCATTCAGAAAAACATTAATTCCACTCGACAGTAAAACATTCATCCTCTTGTCTTGAGAACATTGGTGTTTTTTTTTTCTCTCGCCAACGTTCACTCACCACTGGGATATTTTTCAGCCTTGGGTTTGGATTTCTTCATTTTATGGATCACCTGAAGATTAGACTCCCCAGCTTATTTGAATTGATGGTTAAGTAACCTAACCTAACCTAACCTATCCTAACCTAACCTAACCTATCCGAACCAAACCAAAGAAGATAACATAACCGAACCTAACCTAACGCTAACCTAACATTAACCTAACCTTACCCCCTGCCGGTAAAGTTAGGGTGTTTATTCTTCAGGTAAAATAAACTGGAGTATCTAATCTTCAATTAATCCCATAAAATCCCACTGTTAGGTTAGGTTAGGTTAAGTTAGATTCGATGCCTCTTCCTTTGCCCGGGTGATTGGACAGGCTTGCAAGGAAGTTGACGCGACCTTAAAGACTTGAGAGGAAAATTAACGGGGGCAGTAGTAAGAGGAGGTCGGTAGATGTGGATGAATGAAAGGTACTTGTGGCCTGGAGAGGATCCGGCCCAGCTGGCAAGGTCCTCACACGTCCGGGTGGGCACAACTCTGCACCCGTTAATAAATACTATGACCCGACCTGTTTTGTGGGGAGTTGGCAACACTGACACCCACGTTTGACGACCATCCTATAGGATGGTTTCCTTAAGTTTTTAAAAGCTACTGTGCGATACATCTATCCTGGAGGTAGATCGTTCATGAAATATCTAAGGCGATAATTTAGTGATAAACGAAGGAGAAGATAATAGCTCTCCTCTCCGTGCAGGTACACAGGAGACCAATGAATGAGTTAAGCAACAAGTAAACAGAAGGCTGGGTTGGTGGATCCAGCTGCCCGCATCCCCACTGGTGAAGTAGTCAACGAGAGGTCTCAACCCCACCAAGGACCCGGGGGAGGGCGGGGGTAACTCTACTGGATTTGTCTTTTCCTGTGACGTTAAATGTGGTTTAGTCTATGATATTATACACTATTGTTTTATTTACCCCCCCCCCCCCACGCACATACACACACACACAGCTTCTTCCCACCTTGTTATTATATATCATATTTGTATCACTTACCTTACTTGTATATTATTTGTAAATCAAGAGACCCATTCCCCAATTATGTAACTGTATATTTTCAGCCTTCCGGCTGCCATGCTCTTTCAATAAACCGTTAATTATTATTATTACATACACACACACACACACACACACACACACACACACACACACACACACACACGACCTCATCTGCAAATTTGGGAAGAAGCTTCTACACCATCCTCGACACCGGCTCCTACTACCACCTGAGATCCCTAGCCCGAGAATTGCTGTTCGACACCACAACCGCATCCAGCCCATGCGTGCACGAACTGATCGCTATAAGAACAGCCCAGTCCCAACCATTGTAAAAATTATCAATAACTAACTGACGGGAGTGGGATGACTTACTGACGGGAGTGGGATGACTTACTGACGGGAGTGGGATGACTTACTGAAGGGAGTGGGATGACTTACTGACGGGAGTGGGATGACTTACTGACGGGAGTGGGATGACTTACTGACGGGAGTGGGGTGACTTACTGACGGGAGTGGGGTGACTTACTGACGGGAGTGGGGTGACTTACATAATATATTCTTTGAAATGTCAAGTAAACATGATCGGTCAAATGGTAGAAGATAACAAACTAATGAAGATCATAAATCATGAAATAAAATTGACACGCCATATAGACCTTCTCAAAGCTCTTCATGGTAATGTTGGACCTTCAGAGGCGGCCATTTAGAAACCTGTCAGTAAATACTAAATACTACACGAGCCTCTACCTTAATAAGTGTTTAACTTGTAAGTAAAGTATATAAGACTTCACTTTTAACATTCTCTATTCTTTACCAAGTCATTAGTTAAGTGCAGAGTTGTAAAGTAGCTAAATAAATTTACTTCAGTACTGTACTCAAGTAACATATGTGGGAAGTTACTTTTTTAAAGGTACTCATGATTTTCAGTATTTTTACTTAAGTATTTTCTTCTATTACTTTTACTCCAGTGCAACTGAAAAAAGATAAATTGATATCGTTACATGCCCCAAAACAATAAAACTTTACCAACTACAAGCGTTTCTTCACGTCTGGACCAATCACATGCGTTTTCATATCGTTTCATCTGTGTATCCAACCGACGAACACGGAGTTTAAGCGCCCAAGCCGCCCTTTTCTTGTTCAGTGTTACGGAGGCAACAATCATCCACAAACTCCTCAAATGATGGAGCTTGATAGCTACTTGGTATGCCCAGGGGATGGAATGGAGCTACTGAAGTCTTTCGCGACATCATGTGACTTATCTCTCAAGCTTAACATCCCACTACCTACAGTACATCTTCTGTCTTGTGAGCGTCTGTTTAGTCATGCAGGGCTTATATTTAGGCCTAAAAGATCCTGATTGGACAGCCATAATTTCTAGAATCAGTTACTGATAATTCAATAGAAAGATTTGCAAATAAACATGTGTAATGCTGTCTTTTATTCTTATCTTTAATTAACATTTTTTTTTATTTATTGTTGATTTATTTTAATATTTGAGACGATTAATTATTTTGTTGTTAGTTTTTACTTTCAGTACTTCATTACTTTTGGAATGGGAATCTTTTTTACTTCTACTTGAGTACATTGAACTTCGAATACTTTTACTTGTATCCGAGTAACATTTTGCCAGTGTAACAATACTTTTACTTAAGTAAGAAAGTCCGGTACTTTCTAAAACTCTGGTTAAGTGAAAATAAATGATTCGATATTGATTCGACTGACTCTGTTTAAATACAACTCCTCTTTAAGGGTGACTCATGCAGTTATCCCCTTCGACATCATATATATCTAGTGACTGTACGCCAGGTAACAGCCTCTTAGTACACATGTAATGAAGAGTGACCATGAGTGTACAAAACCCGATCCAGGATCTTCTAATTGTTTGACTTCAGCTAAATTACAGAATATCGAACTCACTAAAATCGGGACTTCTCAGGATTTTTCTGTCCTGAATATTTTACTCAACCTACAATTCGCTGATCAAACACATACTTTTTTTTTAGTCACAGACAACAAAGGTAACTAATTAAGCAGGATACCGGACAGCTCTGTATTAGCTACAGGTGACTGGCCACTTGTTAAACCCATAGTGAGGCGGGCGGCTCACGGTACATCAAAGTCAACGTTTGACTACCGAGATGATGACAGGTGAGGATGGGGAAACTAACATCTGTAGTGAGCGTCGGGTATGGTCAGTGAGGCTGCGTCTTCAACACGTTTTCACATGCCCTTGATAAATATTATCTTAAACTATAGTATTTTTTCATCTACATTCACTCAAGTGTACACCTCTCCGAGGTGAAGGAGCCATAAATGATCTGATTATCAAGGTCCACACATACAGTACTATAACCTATGTGTGTAGAGCGAGTATATAAACAAAGTTTCATTATGTACAGTCAAGTTATTGCCTGGACCGTAATGCCAACACGTCTCTCCACCTTACCAGGTTTTGCACGAAGTCAGCCATAGCTCCTCACAGACGGACGTTACCCCGGATATAAGAAGACTCGGTCGCGCCTCTAGATAGTGACAAAAGGGAACCGACAAACAGACAGACTGATCAACTCTGTGGGACTTGATGTAGTGATGAGGATGATAATGTGTTGCTCTAGGATGCCACTGCTGGGCTTGGTCGTGGGTGGTGACAGTGGTGAGGGAAGTCGGGCCTCCAGTAAGGGCAGGACGGAGTAAGTGAGTGAGGACCCAGTGTCACAGAGCCACTCACCTCGAGTACCCACCAACCCTCCAACTCCCTGCGCGCGCATGATCTTCAAATCCAAATACCCCCATTCCCCCTAAACACACCCTCATCCTCCCCCCACATACAACCTAATTATGCAAACTTATGAATTTAAGGTCTTTTTTGCACAATATAACTGTTTCTATCACGGCGTTAATAAGAACCACAAATATGCTCAAGTTAAATATCAGGATTAGAGAATGTGACCATTTAGTGACCAGACGAAATGCTTTGGGTACGTGACCTGTGAAAATTGAGGACGATTATAATATGTTTGATAATAATTTGGTACAAACATCCACTTTTTAGATAAAACTGTTGTGTAGTACGCCAAGGCTCACGCAGAGAGCAGCAGTTATGTGTGAGTTACAACAAACTTTCACTTTATGTTTTATTCAACTTAAGTGCTTGTGTGTATGTGTGTGTGTGTGTGTGTTATATATTTGGACCAAAAGTCAAGCGGCAGATAAGATATGGGCGGTTAGACTATATTAATAATAATATTAATAATAATAATAATAATAATCATAATAATAATAAAAATAATAATAAATAATAATAAATTCTGTAAAAGCATCGTATAGGTTTGGTGTTTATATAGACTTTGCAGGCATGCAGTTCAGCATGTGTATAGATTATGCAGGTATACGTTTATCCACCGATGAAAGCACGGATCATACACACACACGTCCACCCCGTGAGGGAACACCCTATAACGTTATCCGGGTGGATGAAAGGGATAGGTTACGTTACGTTACGTTAGATTAGGCTAGGTTAGGTTAGCATTTTTTCCTCTATAAGTATATGGCGACTCCACTACTACTTTGTATATTTTAACACACAGTTATTGTTTATATACTTTGCATGCTGAATCAATGTAAACTTGTACGGCGACTTTACTTAATATCTACTGCATATATAAGAACATAAGAAAATAAGAATGGAGGAAATTGTAGCGGGCCTATTGGCCCATACTGGGCAGTCCCGTTTACAACCAACCCCTATCGCTCATATATCCGTCCAACCTATATTTGAAGCTACCCAGCGTGTTCGGTAACTTGTTCCACTCATCCACTACTCTATTTCTAAACCAGTGTTTACCTATCTCACGCCTAAATCTAAATTTGTCTAATTTTAAACCATTGCTACGAGTTCGCTCCTGGTTGGATAGTTTGAGTACCATTATTATATCTATCTATCTATCTTCGGTATGTAACTTCAAACCCAGACAATTCCGGGTTCTCAGAGCAGCTAAATATTAATTTCCAAATGCGCAAAATTAATTATAAAATGAAACTCAGATGAACCCTGAATTTACAAATGACTCCGAATCACCGAACCCTCAAACCCTCGATCCTCTGCAGTTAACGAAGTCGTTGATCTATGTAATGAACCTTAATTTGCTTAATAATTTATGAAATTTGTGTTAATTATGACTATTATTATCCACATACGAGAAACTACAGAAATGTAGCTTGACTTAGAGGATGTGGGTGTTGTAATGCACAGAAATTGAAACTGAAATACTTCATTAACCATAAAACTATTACATCAAAAGATCAGGGTAGTATACTGCTCCACCCCTCACCTTTGCCATCCCCGTCTGGAGCTTACAAAAAGTTATAAATTTTATAATACAATAATTATTTTTACATAAATGAAATAGTTCATTTTGGCATGAACACTGTACTACATTAAAAGAACAAATAATGTAATTCTACACAAAGATAAATGTCATATCCTTGGAGCAAAATTTTTATACATTGCAAGAATTACTTTAATCTTTCCATTATTAATCATCCAACAAACTTGTTTCTTTAAAGAAGTGATCTCACTGTTCCTGTATGGTTGGATTTTTTCACATCTTGATGCATAATGTTGTAGTGTATGGGCATCCCTAAGATGACACAGTTGACCCGCCCCTCCAGTAATATTTGTATCCCAGTCTTAGCCTCATTACAACAGTATCAACAGATGGTAAGTTCGTCCCGTAAGTTACGCTGGTGTTCTGTAAGACGTACAAATAGTGCTGACAACTCTCGCTACATATGGCAATCACTTCTCTTTTTGTTTTGTTTTCCTCTCTTTTTTCTTTTCATTTCCCTCTTTATCGTTCTAATACTTTGCTAACAATATCTATATACATCCTTTCTGCAGCTTTTTTGGCCAACTTATCAGCCATTTCAATTAAATGAATCCCACATGTGATGTAATCCATACAAACTGCACAGCGCATTCCATTTCTTGCATTACCATGACCAGTCGTTTACAGATATTAACAATGTGAAAGTTACATGATTTTTTACTCTACAAAGCTTCCGATGCACATTTAGTATCAACAAAAATATATGTTTCTTTACATTGCTCTTTCGCAACTTGAAGTCCTTCACAAATTGAGTATAGTTCAGCCAGCGTGGATGAGGTGATGTTACTAATTCTTTTACAAACTGTTTCATCTGCATAACACTCATTGATAAAATATTCCCTCATAAACACCACATCCCGCTTGACCGTTACTTAATACTGATCCATCACAATATATATGTACTGTGTTTCGCCTGGGGAAGACTATTTATTTTCTCTAAAACGACATTTCGTAAATAAATGGGATGCCAATCTTCGTTTTTCTCCTCAAGCTGTAAAATATCTACTGTAATGCATCCTTCCTGCCATGGTCTAAACTCTAAACATTAAATAAGTTTGTAATGAAATGCAATACTGTATTTATCTACTCCATACTCCATCATATTATTATGCAGTAATCTTGCATACTTGGACACATTATTGTACGGGACAACCTTTTATCTCCTCCTCCCCTAATGGTCCTAAGAGTTGCGGCTTCAGCAAGTTCCTTTACTTTATGTTCTATTCTTGGTAAATCTAACTCCATTCTCATTATTTCAATTCTAGTGTTCCGTTGACACCCTAAAACAATTCTCATGGCCTCGTTTTGTATCACTTCAAGCTTTTGAATAACTTTCTTACAATACATTATAAGGCTGCGAGCTGCATAGTCAATAACTGAACGTATAGTACTGATATAAACAATCCTTAAAATAGGAATACCTGCGCCATTTACCTTCCATGCCAAAGCTCTTAAAGGTCTTAATTTCTGATCTGATATTTAGTTTTTTCATTGTTAATTACAAGGCCCATTATACAACAAAGTGTACTCAATGCACCTAAAGCATCTTCCATATTTCTCATACCTTTACACTAGTACCGAGCCATTATGTTCATCAATGCGTTAAAAAGAGTAGGGCTAAGTACACCTCCCTGTGGAGTCCCCAACTCCACCTCTTTCTTCTGAGTACCAACCCTGAAACCATACTCTAGCCATTCTGTTACTCAAGTAATATTCTATTTCTATTTCAGCAATTTCCCAGAAACCCCTAAATTAATTAGTTCCTCAAGTATGACTTCTATATTTTCCCTATTAAAGGTCCCTTTTAAGTCTACAAAAGTCCTGCATGTAGCCTTGGAATTATTCAAACACTTTACAACACAGTCTGTAGTACTACATAGAGGAATTATTCACTAATATATGCCTCTGTTATTTGAATAATGGATTCAGTATCGAGTTTGAGATCTGAAGTAAAACATGACGTCATCACCAGCTTTCCAGGGGTCGCCCTAGTCAAATATTAGTTTTTAGATAAGCAGAATTAATCCTTATAAATGGGATACAAGGGTTTTTTCTTTTTTACAAAGTGGAAGCGCAAGATTCTTTCAACTTTGAGAACATTTACTTTAAAAAAAAATGTGATTTTGGGGGTTATGTCGGAAATGGCGACATATAATTTTGCTAATTGTGTCGTGTGGAGAACATAACATTAAGTTTAGTTCTGTCATCAATCATATTTTTATTTACTTATTTTTAGTTAACTCTAATACTATACAATAGTAAACAGTAAGGCAATTTGACCAAGGATATCCGATAGAGCCAGGAGGATCATTTGCTTAAGTTTGGTTAATTAGATATAGTATATCTATAGGAAGCTGACGGATCCCTTCAACAACACAAAAGTCTGTGGTTTAGAATATAGAAACTCACTCTCTTCTCTTGCTGTAGCTTCATCTGTTATGTATTTTTCGCGTTTTTTTTTTTTAGTTTTAGCTTTGAATTATTTGATAGCATTACTAATTTTAATGTAGTCAGGTAACGTGTTCCATTCCGTTATAGCTGTAAAGAGGAAAGTGTTTTTAGCTTGACTGCAGACACCAGGTATTACAAAACTGTGTTCACGACCTCTAGTGCTCTGCCGGATCATATCCCTAATCCTTACTAAGTTAGTTAGATACTCTGGGCACAGTCTGTTAAAAATCGTGAAAATATGATTAAGGCTCAGTTGCTTCACTCTATCCGCCACACTTAACATATCCAGCGACTGTAGGACTTCTGGTGTCTAATTTTCATGTCAAGAACGAGCTTCATCTTGTTTTGCATAATCTGTAGCTTGGATTTTAGATTATTTGATAAATCAGAGTATCATGAAGGGCAGGAATAGTCAGAGTGACAGTGTATGAGCGCCAAGCAAAGGTCCGCGTACCTGTATGAATTTATGTGTGCTTATGCAGTATGTGTGTATGTGCACCAAAAGATGCTGTCTGGCGTCACAACACTCACATTTAGTTATTATTTTATATACACATTCCAAGTACTGCTCCCCCTCGCTCAAGGTCAGTGTTACGTCACAGTCAACAACTTAAAAACTGGTCTTTTTAATTACCCGCTACACAAAATATAGCTGTCTTGTTTTTTTAATGTTGTAAAGATAATATTTAATTTTAGGATCCTGGGGGGTGACACCACTCGCTCTCCTGCACTGTATTGCCCTGTAGTACTGCTTCCCTGACCCTAACCCTGATTCTGACCCTGATCCTGACCATTGCATTATTTTATCTCCTTAGACAGGGTCAGTGGAACGATCCTTATCCTTGAGTGCTAAATGACTCACAGATCCATGGTCACGTGGCTGAGTAGTGTCCCTATCATTCCCAATACTAAATGACGCACACACACACACACAAAACTTATTTCCATCCACACACCCCCCCCCCACCCCCCACCAATAACCACTTTGTTCCTCCCTCGACACACGTACAAAAATCCCATCCCCTGCTCAGACTATCCCCTCACACACAAACACACACACAGGCCAATTACAATACCCCCTCTCTAGAGTGAGTGCTTCGACCATTCTAAATTGAACACAAGTTACACACCGAGTCAAAAAAAAAAATAACCTCGCCCTTCGTCACAGTTTTTTGGCCTTAAAAGAAGAGTAAACAAATAAAAATAAATTATTGTATTATTTTCCGAGTGTAATCTTGTCTTAACTGAAGGACATTGTTTTTTTTTTTAGTGTTTGTTTTTCATTTTTTTTAATCTCTAGTTTACTTAAAAATAAAAGAATTCAGCTGGTCCGTGGGGTGGCCGAGTCAGCAAATTTCTCAATAAGTTTTTTGCCGAGTTATGGTAACGTCACTATTTTGCGCAGGAATCAAAGTTGATTTTGTTAAAGTATGACATAAATAAGAATATAGTGATTGACATTGAATCTTGTATAATTACGGAGTTGTTGATCTCTTCACGCGTGTAGTTAGAGAAGTATTGACCTTCATCCCCCAAAAATTTAGAATAAAATCCCGACCAGTTATTCTGCTGTAGCTCTTCACTGTTGTTGCTATTATTATATTACTACAACTACTACCACTTTTCTAACTACTACTATTACTCCATCTACTACCACTATTTTTAATGGCCTCCAACCTCCCCTTATTGCTACTACTACTAATACTATTACCACTCTACTTCAACAACTATTTTTTAAACGTGGCTTCGAACATCCCCTAACAGTCACACCTTCGCCACCATTTTAATACCATAATATTAAATATCCTAATACAAAAATAGCTATCCTAGATGAGTTAGTTAAGCCGCAGATCTATGCAGCATTCGGTGACTGTTGCCTCATAGTCAAAATCTGCGATCGTTGTCGGCTTTGGGATCTTCGTAACCCTGAGGCAGAGTAATGCAGAACTAAGCAGAGAAAAGGACAGACGACATCTTAACGAAGCTGTAACGAAGCTTCTGGGCTGGTGCTTCTGTTCAGATAACTCCTCGGCCAGTCTTGAATAGAAGCATCCTGCACTTGGTCCCATTCTGCCAGAGTTTGTAAATACCAGAGGAGTGAAGATGCCTTGTTCCACATTTTGAATTCTCTCCCCTTACTCTCTGTTCTTGCCGTTCTCGTTCTTCTTGTGTGCAGCATCGAGAGACAGGTTATGGTGACAGGCGGCAAAGGGGTCGAATACCCTGATACCAACTATTACCACTACTATTACTACAGCAACAACTGCTACTACTTATACATTTACAACTTCTACTTTTGGTACTACAACTACCATTATAGAGAAAACTGATACAACTTACCCAATCGACTTCCCCATAGATAAAATGTTTTAAAGTATACAAAGACCGTAAGTCAGCCTCTACCACCATGCTTAAGCTCCTTGCATGGCGCCTATAATATAAGATCAATTACTAACAGATGGGAATTTATGCCATTGAAACCTTAACACTGTAGACAGCACCATAGGACTTACTGTAACATTTTAATATAGGACCTGACACTGCACCGTGGGATTTTGTGGGTGTGTGTGTTTACGTGTGTATGTGTGTGCGTGTGCATGTGTGTGCGTGTGTGTGCGTGTGCATGTGTGTGCATGTGCTTGTGTAAGTGTGTGTGTGTGTGTGTGCGTGTGTAAGTGTCTGTGTGTGTAAGTGTCTGCGCATATTCGCAAAAGCATATAAGCACCATGAGTTAACACGTCTTCATTAATTTCGTTTACTTTTTGTTTCGCTGAATGACACAACAGTATAATAAAATATTAAATTAGCGTCCAGAATAGAAAACAAAATGGTCACAAGGCTATTTTAATTCCCGGCTGAAAACTCTTACAAAAAAGTCTGGTTCCTTTATGTGACAGTCACCGTCCGGCGAATGGCATGATTCTTAAGTATAGGGACAAATACATGTAACCCAAGCTGGACTGGGCAAAAGGGAAAATTAAACGGATACATTGTCAGACAAACTCAAGACACAGTTTTCTATGTTAATTCATCACTGGTTGGAATACTTACGCTATTCGTGGTCATCATTTGGATAAAGTGAAATTTAACCCTCAGTTTATCTCACTTGATTTAACACCCTGATGCTACCTGGGAGAAGGATAGATTAGGTGTACTATAAATGACTACATGAAGAGCCTAGCATAAAGACATGACTATTGTAACATATACACCCCCCCCCCCCCAACCGCCACTTCTGCAGCTTGAACCAATAGACACTACGATAGAGCTGTTGTGTAAGTTTAACCCAGCATTATTTTAAGAGGAGTTCCATAATCAGTGTTTTCTGAAGAAAAAATTAACCCTTATGCGATTCCCTTCTCACCCCACACACACCTAGTACGATCTTACTCCTCCTGACAGAAACGTTTCCAATCGCATCAACGACGTGGGTTTGGTGGCTCCTCAACGCTGGGTGTGGGTGGCTTCTCAACGTTGGGGGTGGGTGGCTCCTCAACGTGGTGGGTGGGTGGCTCCTCAACGTGGGTGACAACATATTAAATTGCTTGTTTGTTGTGTCCTTGTTTCATGCTTTATCAAATGATAAGGGATAACGTCACTGACATGGGGACGTAAATCACTTGAACTTATAAATGATTACTAACAACTCAAGTAATAATAATTATAATAATAATAATAATAATAATAATAATAATTCTTTTTTTTCGTAGTCCTTGTTCACAGTATGTGTATGATATTACAAGTTACTAAGAGAAATGAGATGCTTATTCACCTCAATTTGGTCGCTCTTTGCCCGTCTGTAGTATAAGCTAGGCAAGTTCAGGCGCTCCAATCTCTCAGGGTAGTTGAGGCGCCGAAGTGCAGGCACCAGTCTGGTGGCCCTCCTTTGAACATTTTCAACCAACTGACAGTCCCTAGCATATCTCGGGGACCAGACAGTACTCCAGATGGGGGAAGCACGTCACTCTTGAAGATCGTTACTACCTTCTTATAAGACCCAATAATTTATTTGCCTGATTTACCTTCTTCTCGCAATGCCCGAGAACTTCACCTCATTGCCTACATACACACCCAGGTCCTTCTCACATCGTTTCAAATCGTGCAGTTTCTTCTTACCGTTGGGTCATATGATACACCTCCTTACCGTTGGTACGCCCCAGGTGCATCCTCTTACACTTCATGACACTGAATCTCAGCAGCCATTTCTTCGACCATTCTTAGAACTCACAGAGATCCTTCTGCAGCTCTTCACAGTCCGCATGGTTCTTGATTTCCCGAAATAACTTGGCGTCGTCGGCAAACATTTGTATGGAGGAGTGTACAACGTCAGGCATGTTATTTATGAAACAAACAAACAACAGCGGGCCCAATACAATGCCCTGTGGTACCCCGCTTGTGACAGGTACAGATGATGACTTCGTGCCATTAATCACCACACACTCAGCTTGCGGTCATGTAGAAAGTCCACGCTCGGACATTTCCCAGAGTTCCGTACCCTTCCAGTATGATTTTCAGCCTTTCGTGGTGGTACACTGTCGAAAGCCTTGGCAAATTTTAGGTAGATCGGTCATTTAGCACGCTGAGACGCGTCAAGACATATCTTCGATTAATAATGTCAACTGAACGTTTGTCTGGATAATGCATGTTCAGCGTGCATCGCCAGAAAGTGTTAGATAGAAAGAAAGCCTTCGTTGAAGACGTGATTGATCGATTTGGGACTGATGAGCGCCGCCTGCAGTATTTATTTAAGCATTGAAAGTACGATGTTAATGTTCTGAGCAAGTCACCAGCGTAACAGACAAATAACATTGGCCATCCCCAGAGTATCAGGATTAATATCGAATTAATTATTTTCGTTAGATTCTAATGCTTAAGTCAACCTTATGATAATTTTAGTGATTAATAATTTGGTGATAGCACTGATAAGTGATGTTGCTGATCACACAGTACTCGAAAGTAACTTATTATACTTGATCATACTTCTACATGGATGTGTATACCTGTTTTGTATAAACTGGTGTTAGGTCTTGTCTTCCCTTCTTGCACTCCCTTACAAAAATCATGCAGAGGCCCATGATTATCAACACTGCGTAACGGAGCCAGTAGGCCTACATTCCCACAGCACCAACAATACCAACAGTGCGTAACGGAGACGTGATCGACCTAAGTGGCTAAAGGCAATTCAGTGGTGAAGAGGATAAAATAAATAAAGTACACTAAAGTAAAATATTTGCAAGTCTTACAATCATAATTAAAAGTAAAGATGTCCTCCCATCTAAATATTCCATTTTCTTTTGCCGCAACAGAGAAAATGGACTTAAATATACAGTTTCATGAATGAGCTTAAATGCGGAACTTAAACGACTTTGAATGAGAATAACTGCGGGAATTAGAGGACTTCGAATGAGTTTAAAGGCGATACCATAGTATTAAAGAGACCAACCGAGCATCACTTTAATTAAATTACTAACAATAACAATAATATGGGTCATTTACGAGGGAAACGTCTAGAAGAAAAAGGCTAATATTGACGAAATACCCATCACAGCGTTATTTGTTTTGATGTTACTTTCGGAAATTAGTTATTGACGGTGATTTACCTAAAGTATAAATTAAACTACGAATGAACTCGAAAAAATGAATTTACCTTAAATATGATGAGAAGCGAGAGTGTTCAATGTCAGCCTTCCTCTCCATCCGGGGTCAAAATAAGTTGACCAACGCCAAAACACCTGGTTAAGTACCTCCTCGCTCCCGCCAAGAACGTGTACGAATTGGGAAAATGACAAATAATTTCTAACTGTGATCGTACATGCATACTTTTAATAAGTATTTAGAGTAAATTAAGTTATTCGGTAACATGAAAATAATACAAAAATATAAATAAATAAAGTCTACAAAAATTAATACACACAATAATACCGTACAGGTACTTCAAGTTCAAGTTGTTTGGGATTTCTGGCCTCTTCGCTGTTAGGCTATTTCGGCCACAGGTACTTCAAATTCTTCAGCGTTTAACAACGTTGACAAGACATGATGCTAACACTACCGATCTGTTACTAAAACATGGTTGCCAATTTTTCTAATAATTCATATATTTTTATTTAAGAATAATAGCACACTCTTCAAATCGATAAAATATATTACTCAGAAAACCTCACCTGGTACAATATACTGTAGACGCCTTACATCCCTAACTACAATAATGCGGCAATTACCTTAGTGACTGTTACACGTTGTTACCACTGATTCAGTAATAGATAATTATATAGTGAATGTTTTAATCCTATTATTTCTTGCATTTATATAAAGACTTGAATGGCCAAATAAGAAAGTTACCCCGTGATACCATGAGTGATAGCATTCAGTTATGACACGATTACTGGATATAGTATGCTCAATTTTGCTGATTTAAATGAACTCATGTAATAGAAATACCCTGTAAGTTAATATGTGTATGAAGTTCTAAATCTCTACTATTACTTTTATCCTCTGCGCCACTGATCGGTTCGTTAGCCGTTTGGGAGATCGGTCACGTCTCTGTTACGTACTGTTGGCATGTACTGGACGTAAACTGAATGTATCGGAACCTGCTCCAGTGTTGGTCAAGTCTGGTTTCGAAACAACTCACACTCGGTGCCGTCACAACACTCTCTGGCAGATTGTTCCAAGAGTTCACAATTTTTATTCCAACAAAGTTTGCCCTCACAGATTTCTGGACTAGTGGCTTCATCAACCTTGAGCTTTTGTTGTTTATTTAATAGTTTTCTTGATGAACAACGCCTTTCATGTATATTTTATTCTATTTCTATTTCAAACATAGATATAAAAATATTAATTATAATTCTAAGTCCTAAAGAATCAAAATTCAAGTAGTGTAGCCTGAGCATTTTTTTATTATGACAGAGAAAGTATGTTGAAATAATCCTGTGCAAGGTGAAACGTAGAAGTGTTTACAGCCCCCATCTGGGAAGCATGCTAAATTCATGCTTGCCTTTATGACTCATGCATTAAGGGCGTAAAAGCCTAAAGGGTCATGGGTTTTGTCAGCAAGTTACATAAAGTGAGAGAATGATGAGTGTGCGGGGGGGGGGGGGGGGGGGAATTTCCAGGTACAATTTATCTGTTTATGGCAAAGCGTGGCAGGTCCCTAATAAATGTCAAGTGCCAGGCCATAGGCATTGACAATATTGATGGACATACCTTTTAGTGTGCAGCCCAGAGGTTGATCTCAGCAGAAGGGAAGGTCAGACGGATGACTCGAGGCCAGCTTGTATACCCCTAGCTGCTCCCTGTTCAGGGGGTTTCCCTCCAATTATCCCAATACAGTGTAGTTCGTAGCAGAGGAGACGAGCAGTCCGCCACGAGTAGTTTCGGGCAGCACAACTCGTTTACAGTATCCAATAATATATTTTTCGCTACGTACAGTTGCGGAATGAGTTCCTACACCCCTATGGTAACCCATGTCTCCAAACGGCACCGTCGCTGTAGTAGTATCACTATTTATGAATGAATGGGTATTGGTCGTTTAACGACGGACGTGTTCACTATTCAGCTTAAGATAGAAGGAACAAATATGGAGCGCTCTAAAATTGGAAGTACTAACGAGGATTGGCTTAAAACCAGTTTTCGTCCATTGTTTCTGAGACAAGAAGAGAGGCGATTTAAACCCTAGCTGGTGTGTTACTATGCTGTATCATCATTCTTGTTGTGCTTTTTAACACAAACTGTTTAATTAATCTGTGCTTAAAGAACTTAAATACTGAAGCACGTTAATGAATGATAAGAACAACTAGAACAATAATATCTTGATTTTAATAGTTGTTGTATAGTGTAAAACCTGAGTTCAATAAACGTACTGGAAGACTTTACCCGCTGAAGCACATACATACTCGTTCATACATACATACATACATACATATATACATACATACATACAACAAAAACAGGTACTAGATAAACCTGTCATATATGCACCGACATACATTAATGAAGAACTGTAAATCTACTGAACATACCTTGATATATCCAAACTTGCAAAACTCCTGACATGGTTAAATTCTGATATACTTAATAAATTATAGTCCAGGTTTTGACGATCAGCCATTACGAGAGTATACGGAGCATACCCCGACATATGAATGATGTGTAGTAAACCCACTGAATATATCTTGATATATCCAAACTTGTGAAACACCTGACATGGTTAAATATGATCCACATTTAGCATATACTAAAGACGTACTTTAAATCTCTTGCATATATCTGAGATACTATGATAGGCCCAAGCTTTTGACATTCTCGATGAGGGTACATGAAGCAAACCCAGATATACCTCTGAATAAAGAATTATTATACACCTTGATATAGTCTACTTTCTGACACATTCTCTACGATGCTATAAGGAACAACATACATTGACATACCATAATATTAACTTCAACATTCTTTACCAATACTGAATACTGATATACTTCGATATAATCTAGTTTCCGACAGCTTCCACGATACTACAATATAAAGCAAACCCCGACACACCTTCAGAAATTCTTAGCAATACTTAATTTGGATCTACCTTGACATACCCTAGTGTCTGAAAGTCCCCATGATGCTTTAAGAAACACACTGCTATATAATATATCAAATGACGCATCATAAAGCCACTGAACTTATATTTAACGCCTGACTATTCTTCATGGGGGAGAAAAAATAACAGGGGCAATAAGAATGAGTGGTGACAATCGCCTTACGGGCGATTAATAGCGGCAGGGGGGCGATAAGAATGAATGGCGGCAACCGCCTTACGGGCGATTAACGGCAGCAGGAGGGCGATAAGAATGAGTGGCGGCAATCGCCTTACGGGCGATTAACGGCGGCAGGGGGGCGATAAGAATGAGTGGCGGCAATCGCCTTACGGGCGATTAACGGCGGCAGGGGGGCCATAAGAATGAGTGGCGGCAATCGCCTTACGGGCAATTAACGGCGGCAGGGGGGCGATAGGAATGAGTGGCGGCAATCGCCTTACGGGCGATTAACGGCGGCAGGGAGGCGATAAGAATGAGTGGCGGCAATCGCCTTACGGGCGATTAACGGCGGCAGGGGGGCGATAAGAATGAGTGGCGGCAATCGCCTTACGGGCGATTAACGGCGGCAGGGGGGCGATAAGAATGAGTGGCGCCAATCGCCTTACGGGCGATTAACGGCGGCGGGGAGGCCATAAGAATGAGTGGCGGCAATCGCCTTACGGGCGATTAACGGCGGCAGGGGGGCGATAAGAATGAGTGGCGGCAATCGCCTTACGGGAGATTAACGGCGGCAGGGGGGCGATAAGAATGAGTGGCGGCAATCGCCTTACGGGCGATTAACGGCGGCAGGGCGGCCATAAGAATGAGTGGCGGCAATCGCCTTACGGGCGATTAACGGCGGCAGGGGGGCGATAAGAATGAGTGGCGGCAATCGCCTTACGGGCGATTAACGGCGGCAGAGGGGCCATAAGAATGAGTGGCGGCAATCGCCTTACGGGAGATTAACGGCGGCAGGGGGGCGATAAGAATGAGTGGCGGCAATCGCCTTACGGGCGATTAACGGCGGCAGGGGGGCGATAAGAATGAGTGGCGGCAATCGCCTTACGGGCGATTAACGGCGGCAGGGGGGCGATAAGAATGAGTGGCGGCAATCGCCTTACGGGAGATAAACGGCGGCAGGGGGGCGATAAGAATGAGTGGCGGCAATCGCCTTACGGGAGATTAACGGCGGCAGGGGGGCGATAAGAATGAGTGGCGGCAATCGCCTTACGGGCGATTAACGGCGGCAGGGGGGCGATAAGAATGAGAGGCGGCAATCGCCTTACGGGCGATTAACGGCGGCAGAGGGGCGATAAGAATGAGTGGCGGCAATCGCCTTACGGGCGATTAACGGCGGCAGGGGGGCGATAAGAATGAGTGGCGGCAATCGCCTTACGGGCGATTAACGGCGGCAGGGGAGGCCATAAGAATGAGTGGCGGCAATCGCCTTACAGGCGATTAACGGCGGCAGGGGGGCGATAAGAATGAGTGGCGGCAATCGCCTTACGGGAGATTAACGGCGGCAGGGGGGCGATGAGAATGAGTGGCGCCAATCGCCTTACGGGCGATTAACGGCGGCAGAGGAGGCGATAAGAATGAGTGGCAGCAATCGCCTTACGGGCGATTAACGGCGGTAGGGGGGCGATAAGAATGAGTGGCGGCAATCGCCTTACGGGCGATTAACGGCGGCAGGGGGCGATAAGAATGAGTGGCGGCAATCGCCTTACGGGCGATTAACGGCAGCAGGGGGGCGATAAGAATGAGTGGCGGCAATCGCCTTACGGGCGATTAACGGCGGCAGGGGGGCGATAAGAATGAGTGGCGGCAATCGCCTTACGGGCGATTAACGGCGGCAGGGGGGCGATAAGAATGAGTGGCGGCAATCGCCTTACGGGCGATTAACGGCGGCAGGGGGGCGATAAGAATGAGTGGCGGCAATCGCCTTACGGGCGATTAACGGCGGCAGGGGGGCGATAAGAATGAGTGGCGGCAATCGCCTTACGGGCGATTAACGGCGGCAGGGGGGCGATAAGAATGAGTGGCGGCAATCGCCTTACGGGCGATTAACGGCGGCAGGGGGGCGATAAGAATGAGTGGCGGCAATCGCCTTACGGGCGATTAACGGCGGCAGGGGGGCGATAAGAATGAGTGGCGGCAATCGCCTTACGGGCGATTAACGGCGGCAGGGGGGCGATAAGAATGAGTGGCGGCAATCGCCTTACGGGCGATTAACGGCGGCAGGGGGGCGATAAGAATGAGTGGCGGCAATCGCCTTACGGGCGATTAACGGCGGCAGGGGGGCGATAAGAATGAGTGGCGGCAATCGCCTTACGGGCGATTAACGGCGGCAGAGGGGCGATAAGAATGAGTGGCGGCAATCGCCTTACGGGCGATTAACGGCGGCAGGGGGGCGATAAGAATGAGTGGCGGCAATCGCCTTACGGGCGATTAACGGCGGCAGGGGGCGATAAGAATGAGTGGCGGCAATCGCCTTACGGGCGATTAACGGCGGCAGGGGGGCGATAAGAATGAGTGGCGGCAATCGCCTTACGGGCGATTAACGGCGGCAGGGGGGCGATAAGAATGAGTGGCGGCAATCGCCTTACGGGCGATTAACGGCGGCAGGGGGGCGATAAGAATGAGTGGCGGCAATCGCCTTACGGGCGATTAACGGCGGCAGGGGGGCGATAAGAATGAGTGGCGGCAATCGCCTTACGGGCGATTAACGGCGGCAGGGGGGCGATAAGAATGAGTGGCGGCAATCGCCTTACGGGCGATTAACGGCGGCAGGGGGGCGATAAGAATGAGTGGCGGCAATCGCCTTACGGGCGATTAACGGCGGCAGGGGGGCGATAAGAATGAGTGGCGGCAATCGCCTTACGGGCGATTAACGGCGGCAGGGGGGCGATAAGAATGAGTGGCGGCAATCGCCTTACGGGCGATAACGGCGGCAGGGGGCGATAAGAATGAGTGGCGGCAATCGCCTTACGGGCGATTAACGGCGGCAGGGGGCGATAAGAATGAGTGGCGGCAATCGCCTTACGGGCGATTAACGGCGGCAGAGGGGCGATAAGAATGAGTGGCGGCAATCGCCTTACGGGCGATTAACGGCGGCAGGGGGGCGATAAGAATGAGTGGCGGCAATCGCCTTACGGGCGATTAACGGCGGCAGGGGGCGATAAGAATGAGTGGCGGCAATCGCCTTACGGGCGATTAACGGCGGCAGGGGGGCGATAAGAATGAGTGGCGGCAATCGCCTTACGGGCGATTAACGGCGGCAGGGAGGGCGATAAGAATGAGTGGCGGCAATCGCCTTACGGGCGATTAACGGCGGCAGGGGGGCGATAAGAATGAGTGGCGGCAATCGCCTTACGGGCGATTAACGGCGGCAGGGGGCGATAAGAATGAGTGGCGGCAATCGCCTTACGGGCGATTAACGGCGGCAGGGGGGCGATAAGAATGAGTGGCGGCAATCGCCTTACGGGCGATTAACGGCGGCAGGGGGGCGATAAGAATGAGTGGCGGCAATCGCCTTACGGGCGATTAACGGCGGCAGGGGGCGATAAGAATGAGTGGCGGCAATCGCCTTACGGGCGATTAACGGCGGCAGGGGGGCGATAAGAATGAGTGGCGGCAATCGCCTTACGGGAGATTAACGGCGGCAGGGGGGCGATAAGAATGAGTGGCGCAACGATTAACGGCGGCAGGGAGGCCATAAGAATGAGTGGCGGCAATCGCCTTACGGGCGATTAACGGCGGCAGGGGGGCGATAAGAATGAGTGGCGGCAATCGCCTTACGGGCGATTAACGGCGGCAGAGGGGCGATAAGAATGAGTGGCGGCAATCGCCTTACGGGCGATTAACGGCGGTAGGGGGGCGATGAGAATGAGTGGCGGCAATCGCCTTTCGGGCGATAAGAATGAGTGGCGGCAATCGCCTTACGGGCGATTAACGGCGGCAGGGAGACCATAAGAATGAGTGGCGGCAATCGCCTTACGGGCGATTAACGGCGGCAGGGGGGCGATAAGAATGAGTGGCGGCAATCGCCTTACGGGCGATTAACGGCGGCAGGGGAGGCCATAAGAATGAGTGGCGGCAATCGCCTTACGGGCGATTAACGGCGGCAGGGGGGCGATAAGAATGAGTGGCGGCAATCGCCTTACGGGCGATTAACGGCGGCAGGGGGGCGATAAGAATGAGTGGCGGCAATCGCCTTACGGGCGATTAACGGCGGCAGGGGGGCGATAAGAATGAGTGGCGGCAATCGCCTTACGGGCGATTAACGGCGGCAGGGGGGCGATAAGAATGAGTGGCGGCAATCGCCTTACGGGCGATTAACGGCGGCAGGGGGCGATAAGAATGAGTGGCGGCAATCGCCTTACGGGCGATTAACGGCGGCAGAGGGGCGATAAGAATGAGTGGCGGCAATCGCCTTACGGGCGATTAACGGCGGCAGGGGGGCGATAAGAATGAGTGGCGCCAATCGCCTTACGGGCGATTAACGGCGGCAGGGGGGCGATAAGAATGAGAGGCGGCAATCGCCTTACGGGCGATTAACGGCAGCAGAGGGGCGATAAGAATGAGTGGCGGCAATCGCCTTACGGGCGATTAACGGCGGCAGGGGGGCGATAAGAATGAGTGGCGGCAATTGCCTTACGGGAGATTAACGGCGGCAGGGGGGCGATAAGAATGAGTGGCGCCAATTAACGGCGGCAGGGAGGCCATAAGAATGAGTGGCGGCAATCGCCTTACGGGCGATTAACGGCGGCAGGGGGGCGATAAGAATGAGTGGCGGCAATCGCCTTACGGGCGATTAATGGCGGCAGAGGGGCGATAAGAATGAGTGGCGGCAATCGCCTTACGGGCGATTAACGGCGGTAGGGGGGGGAGGAGAATGAGTGGCGGCAATCGCCTTTCGGGCGATAAGAATGAGTGGCGGCAATCGCCTTACGGGCGATAAACGGCGGCAGGGAGACCATAAGAATGAGTGGCGGCAATCGCCTTACGGGCGATTAACGGCGGCAGGGGGGCGATAAGAATGAGTGGCAGCAATCGCCTAACGGGCGATTAACGGCGGTGGGGAGGCCATAAGAATGAGTGGCGGCAATCGCCTTACGGGCGATTAACGGCGGCAGGGGGGCGATAAGAATGAGTGGCGGCAATCGCCTTACGGGCGATTAACGGCGGCAGAGGGGCGATAAGAATGAGTGGCGGCAATCGCCTTACGGGCGATTAACGGCGGCAGGGGGGCGATAAGAATGAGTGGCGGCAATCGCCTTACGGGCGATTAACGGCGGCAGGGGGGCGATAAGAATGAGTGGCGGCAATCGCCTTACGGGCGATTAACGGCGGCAAAGGGGCGATAAGAATGAGTGGCGGCAATCACCTTATGTGATTAATGGCAGCAGTGGGGCGAAAACAATGAATGGCAACAATTGCCTTATATGTGATTAATGGCAGCAGAGGAACGAAAACAGAAAATGGCAACAATTGCCATATATGTGAATAATGGCAGCAGAGGGGCGACAATAAAAAATGGCAACAGTTGCCTTATATGTGATTAATGGCAGCAGAGGGGCGACAATAAAAAATGGCAACAATTGCCTTACATGTGATTAATGGCAGCAGTGGGGCGAAAACAAAAATGGCAACAATTGCCTTATATGTGATTAATGGCAGCAGAGGGGCGAAAACAAAAAATGGCAACAATTGCCTTATATGTGATTAATGGCAGCAGAGGGGCGACAATAAAAAATGGCAACAATTGCATTATATGTGATTAATGGCAGCAGTGGGGCGAACACAAAAAATGGCAACAATTGCCTTATATGCGATTAATGGCAGCAGTAGGGCGAAAACAAAAAATGGCAACAATTGCCTTATATGCGATAAACGGCAGCAGAGGGGCGAAAACAAAAAATGGCAACAATTGCATTATATGTGATTAATGGCAGCAGAGGGGCGAAAACAAAAAATGGCAATTATTGCCTCATATGTGATTAATGGCAGCAGAGGGACGAAAACAAAAAATGGCAACAATTGCCTTATATGTGATTAATGGCAGCAGTGGGGCGAAAACAAAAAATGGCAACAATTGCCTTATATGCGATTAACGGTGGCAGAGGGACGAAAACAAAAAATGGCAACAATTGCCTTATATGTGATTAATGGCAGCAGTGGGGCGAAAACAAAAAATGGCAACAATTGCCTTATATGTGATTAATGGCAGCAGTGGGGCGAAAACAAAAAATGGCAACAATTGCCTTATATGTGATTAATGGCAGCAGTGGGACGAAAACAAAAAATGGCAAACAATTGCCTTATATGTGACTAATGGCAGCAGTGGGGCGAAAACAAAAAATGGCAACAATTGCCTTATATGTGATTAATGGCAGCAGAGGGGCGACAATAAAAAATGGCAACAATTGCCTTATATGTGATTAATGGCAGCAGTGGGGCGAAAAAAAAAATGGCAACAATTGCCTTATATGTGATTAATGGCAGCAGAGGGGCGAAAATAAAAAATGGCAACAATTGCCTTAAATGTGATTAATGGCAGCAGAGGGGCGAAAACAAAAAATGGCAACAATTGCATTATATGTGATTAATGGCAGCAGAAGGGCGACAATAAAAAATGGCAACAATTGCCTTATATGTGAATAATGGCAGCAGAGGGGCGACAATAAAAAATGGCAACAGTTGCCTTATATGTGATTAATGGCAGCAGAGGGGCGACAATAAAAAATGGCAACAATTGCCTTATATGTGATTAATGGCAGCAGTGGGGCGAAAACAAAAAATGGCAACAATTGCCTTATATGTGATTAATGGCAGCAGTGGGGCGAAAACAAAAAATGGCAACAATTGCCTTATATGTGATTAATGGCAGCAGAGGGGCGACAATAAAAAATGGCAACAATTGCATTATATGTCATTAATGGCAGCAGTGGGGCGAAAACAAAAAATGGCAACAATTGCCTTATATGTGATTAATGGCAGCAGTGGGCGAAAACATAAAATGGCAACAATTGCCTTATATGTGATTAATGGCAGCAGAGGGGCGAAAACAAAAAATGGCAACAATTGCCTTATATGTGATTAATGGCAGCAGAAGGGCGACAATACAAAATGGCAACAATTGCCTTATATGTGAATAATGGCAGCAGAGGGGCGACAATAAAAAATGGCAACAATTGCCTTATATGTGATTAATGGCAGCAGTGGGGCGAAAACAAAAAATGGCAATAATTGCCTTACATGTGATTAATGGCAGCAGTGGGGCGAAAACAAAAAATGGCAATTATTGCCTTATATGTGATTAATGGCAGAAGAGGGACGAACACAAAAAATGGCAACAATTGCCTTAAATGTGGTTAATGGCAGCAGTGGGGCGAAAACAAAAAATGGCAACAATTGCCTTATATGTGATTAATGGCAGAAGAGGGGCGAAAACAAAAAATGGCAACAATTGCCTTATATGTGATTAATGGCAGCAGAGGGGCGAAAACAAAAAATGGCAACAATTGCCTTATATGTGATTAATGGCAGCAGAAGGGCGACAATAAAAAATGGCAACAATTGCCTTATATGTGAATAATGGCAGCAGAGGGGCGACAATAAAAAATGGCAACAGTTGCCTTAGAGGTGATTAATGGCAGCAGAGGGGTGACAATAAAAAATGGCAACAATTGCCTTATATGTGATTAATGGCAGCAGTGGGGCGAAAACAAAAAATGGCAACAATTGCCTTATATGTGATTAATGGCAGACAGAGGGGCGAAAACAAAAAATGGCAACAATTGTCTTATATGTGATTAATGGCAGCAGAGGGGCGACAATAAAAAATGGCAACAATTGCATTATATGTGATTAATGGCAGCAGTGGGGCGAAAACAAAAAATGGCAACAATTGCCTTATATGTGATTAATGGCAGCAGTGGGGCGAAAACAAAAAATGGCAACAATTGCCTTATATGTGATTAATGGCAGCAGTGGGGCGAAAACAAAAAATGGCAACAATTGCCTTGTATGTGATTAATGGCAGCAGAGGGGCGAAAACAAAAAATGGCAACAATTGCCTTATATGTGATTAATGGCAGCAGTGGGGCGAAAACAAAAAATGGCAACAATTGCCTTACATGTGATTAATGGCAGCAGTGGGGCGAAAACAAAAAATGGCAACAATTGCCTTATATGTGATAAATGGCAGCAGAGGGGCGAAAACAAAAAATGGCAACAATTGCCTTATATGTGATTAATGGCAGCAGAGGGGCGAAAACAAAAAATGGCAACAATTGCCTTATATGTAATTAATGGCAGCAGAGGGGCGACAATAAAAAATGGCAACAATTGCCTTATATGTGATTAATGGCAGCAGTGGGGCGAAAACAAAAAATGGCAACAATTGCCATATATGTGATTAATGGCAGCAGTGGGGCGAAAACAAAAAATGGCAATTATTGCCTTATATGTGATTAATGGCAGAAGAGGGACGAAAACAAAAAATGGCAACAATTGCCTTACATGTGGTTAATGGCAGCAGTGGGGCGAAAACAAAAAATGGCAACAATTGCCTTATATGCGATTAACGGTGGCAGAGGGACGAAAACAAAAAATGGCAACAATTGCCTTATATGTGATTAATGGCAGCAGTGGGGCGAAAACAAAAAATGGCAACAATTGCCTTATATGTGATTAATGGCAGCAGTGGGGCGAAAACAAAAAATGGCAACAATTGCCTTATATGTGATTAATGGCAGCAGTGGGGCGAAAACAAAAAATGGCAACAATTGCCTTATATGTGATTAATGGCAGCAGTGGGGCGAAAACAAAAAATGGCAACAATTGCCTTATATGTGATTAATGGCAGCAGAGGGGCGACAATAAAAAATGGCAACAATTGCCTTATATGTGATTAATGGCAGCAGTGGGGCGAAAACAAAAAATGGCAACAATTGCCTTATATGTGATTAATGGCAGCAGAGGAGCGAAAACAAAAAATGGCAACAATTGCCTTATATGTGATTAATGGCAGCAGAGGGGCGAAAACAAAAAATGGCAACAATTGCCTTATATGTGATTAATGGCAGCAATTAGGGCGACAATAAAAAATGGCAACAATTGCCTTATATGTGATAATGGCAGCAGAGGGGCGACAATAAAAAATGGCAACAATTGCATTATATGTGATTAATGGCAGCAGAGGGGCGACAATAAAAAATGGCAACAATTGCCTTATATGTGATTAATGGCAGCAGTGGGGCGAAAACAAAAAATGGCAACAATTGCCTTATATGTGATTAATGGCAGCAGAGGGGCGAAAACAAAAAATGGCAACAATTGCCTTATATGTGATTAATGGCAGCAGAGGGGCGACAATAAAAAATGGCAACAATTGCATTATATGTGATTAATGGCAGCAGTGGGGCGAAAACAAAAAATGGCAACAATTGCCTTATATGTGATTAATGGCAGCAGTGGGGCGAAAACAAAAAATGGCAACAATTGCCTTATATGCGATAAACGGCAGCAGAGGGGCGAAAACAAAAAATGGCAACAATTGCCTTATATGTGATTAATGGCAGCAGTGGGGCGAAAACAAAAAATGGCAACAATTGCCTTATATGTGATTAATGGCAGAAGAGGGGCGACAATAAAAAATGGCAACAATTGCCTTATATGTGATTAATGGCAGCAGTGGGGCGAAAACAAAAAATGGCAACAATTGCCTTATATGTGATTAATGGCAGCAGGGGGGCGAAAACAAAAAATGGCAACAATTGCCTTATATGTGATTAATGGCAGCAGAGGGGCGAAAACAAAAAATGGCAACAATTGCCTTATATGCGATAAACGGCAGCAGAGGGACGAAAACAAAAAATGGCAACAATTGCCTTATATGCGATTAACGGTGGCAGAGGGACGAAAACAAAAAATGGCAACAATTGCCTTATATGTGATTAATGGCAGCAAAGGGGCGACAATAAAAATGGCAACAATTGCCTTATATGTGATTAATGGCAGCAGTGGGGCGAAAACAAAAAATGGCAACAATTGCCTTATATGTGATAATGGCAGCAGTGGGGCGAAACAAAAATGGCAACAATTGCCTTATATGTGATAAGGCAGCAGTGGGGGCGAAAAAAAAATGGCAACAATTGCCTTATATGTGATTAATGGCAGCAGAGGGGCGAAAACAAAAAATGGCAACAATTGCCTTATATGTGATTAATGGCAGCAGTGGGGCGAAAACAAAAAATGGCAACAATTGCCTTATATGTGATTAATGGCAGCAGAGGGGCGAAAACAAAAAATGGCAACAATTGCCTTATATGTGATTAATGGCAGCAGAGGGGCGAAAACAAAAAATGGCAACAATTGCCTTATATGTGATTAATGGCAGCAGAGGGGCGAAAACAAAAAATGGCAACAATTGCCTTATATGTGATTAATGGCAGCAGAGGGGCGACAATAAAAAATGGCAACAATTGCCTTATATGTGATTAATGGCAGCAGAGGGGCGACAATAAAAAATGGCAACAATTGCCTTATATGTGATTAATGGCAGCAGAGGGGCGACAAAAAAAATGGCAACAATTGCCTTATATGTGATTAATGGCAGCAGTGGGGCGAAAACAAAAAATGGCAACAATTGCCTTATATGTGATTAATGGCAGCAGAGGGGCGAAAACAAAAAATGGCAACAATTGCCTTATATGCGATTAACGGTGGCAGAGGGACGAAAACAAAAAATGGCAACAATTGCCTTATATGTGATTAATGGCAGCAGTGGGGCGAAAACAAAAATGGCAACAATTGCCTTATATGTGATTAATGGCAGCAGTGGGGCGAAAACAAAAAATGGCAACAATTGCCTTATATGTGATTAATGGCAGCAGAGGGGCGAAAACAAAAAATGGCAACAATTGCCTTATATGTGATTAATGGCAGCAGAAGGGCGACAATAAAAAATGGCAACAATTGCCTTATATGTGAATAATGGCAGCAGAGGGGCGACAATAAAAAATGGCAACAATTGCCTTATATGTGATTAATGGCAGCAGAGGGGCGAAAACAAAAAATGGCAACAATTGCCTTATATGTGATTAATGGCAGCAGTGGGGCGAAAACAAAAAATGGCAACAATTGCCTTATATGTGATTAATGGCAGCAGTGGGGCGAAAACAAAAAATGGCAACAATTGCCTTATATGTGATTAATGGCAGCAGTGGGGCGAAAACAAAAAATGGCAACAATTGCCTTATATGTGATTAATGGCAGAAGAGGGACGAAAACAAAAAATGGCAACAATTGCCTTAAATGTGGTTAATGGCAGCAGTGGGGCGAAAACAAAAAATGGCAACAATTGCCTTATATGAGATTAACGGTGGCAGAGGGACGAAAACAAAAAATGGCAACAATTGCCTTATATGTGATTAATGGCAGCAGAGGGGCGAAAACAAAAAATGGCAACAATTGCCTTATATGTGATTAATGGCAGCAGTGGGGCGAAAACAAAAAATGGCAACAATTGCCTTATATGTGATTAATGGCAGCAGAGGGGCGAAAACAAAAAATGGCAACAATTGCCTTATATGTGATTAATGGCAGCAGAGGGGCGACAATAAAAAATGGCAACAATTGCCTTATATGTGATTAATGGCAGCAGTGGGGCGAAAAAAAAATGGCAACAATTGCCTTATATGTGATTAATGGCAGCAGAGGGGCGAAAACAAAAAATGGCAACAATTGCCTTATATGTGATTAATGGCAGCAGAGGGGCGAAAACAAAAAATGGCAACAATTGCCTTATATGTGATTAATGGCAGCAGAGGGGCGACAATAAAAAATGGCAACAATTGCCTTATATGTGATTAATGGCAGCAGAGGGGCGAAAACAAAAAATGGCAACAATTGCCTTATATGTGATTAATGGCAGCAGTGGGGCGAAAACAAAAAATGGCAACAATTGCCTTATATGTGATTAATGGCAGCAGAGGGGCGAAAACAAAAAATGGCAACAATTGCCTTATATGTGATTAATGGCAGCAGAGGGGCGACAATAAAAAATGGCAACAATTGCCTTATATGTGATTAATGGCAGCAGTGGGGCGAAAACAAAAAATGGCAACAATTGCCTTATATGTGATTAATGGCAGCAGAGGGGCGAAAACAAAAAATGGCAACAATTGCCTTATATGTGATTAATGGCAGCAGAGGGGCGAAAACAAAAAATGGCAACAATTGCCTTATATGTGAATAATGGCAGCAGAGGGGCGACAATAAAAAATGGCAACAATTGCCTTATATGTGATTAATGGCAGCAGAGGGGCGACAATAAAAAATGGCAACAATTGCCTTATATGTGATTAATGGCAGCAGTGGGGCGAAAACAAAAAATGGCAACAATTGCCTTATATGCGATAAACGGCAGCAGTGGGGCGAAAACAAAAATGGCAACAATTGCCTTATATGTGATTAATGGCAGCAGAGGGGCGAAAACAAAAAATGGCAACAATTGCCTTATATGTGATTAATGGCAGGAGAGGGGCGACAATAAAAAATGGCAACAATTGCCTTATATGTGATTAATGGCAGCAGTGGGGCGAAAACAAAAAATGGCAATTATTGCCTGATATGTGATTAATGGCAGAAGAGGGGCGACAATAAAAAATGGCAACAATTGCCTTATATGTGATTAATGGCAGCAGAGGGGCGAAAACAAAAAATGGCAACAATTGCCTTATATGTGATTAATGGCAGCAGAGGGGCGAAAACAAAAAATGGCAACAATTGCCTTATATGTGATTAATGGCAGCAGAGGTGCGACAATAAAAAATGGCAACAATTGCATTATATGTGATTAATGGCAGCAGAGGGGCGACAATAAAAAATGGCAACAATTGCCTTATATGTGATTAATGGCAGCAGAGGGGCGACAATAAAAAATGGCAACAATTGCCTTATATGTGATTAATGGCAGGAGAGGTGCGACAATAAAAAATGGCAACAATTGCATTATATGTGATTAATGGCAGCAGAGGGGCGACAATAAAAAATGGCAACAATTGCCTTATATGTGATTAATGGCAGCAGAGGGGCGACAATAAAAAATGGCAACAATTGCCTTATATGTGATTAATGGCAGTAGTGGGGCGAAAACAAAAAATGGCAACAATTGCCTTATATGTGATTAATGGCAGCAGAGGGGCGAAAACAAAAAATGGCAACAAATGCCTTATATGTGATTAATGGCAGCAGTGGGGCGAAAACAAAAAATGGCAACAATTGCCATATATGTGATTAATGGCAGCAGTGGGGCGAAAGCAAAAAATGGCAGCGATTGCCTTATATGCGATAAACGGCAGCAGTGGGGCGAAAACAAAAAATGGCAACAATTGCTTTATATGTGATAAATGGCAGCAGAGGGGCGAAAACAAAAAATGGTAACAATTGCCTTATATGTGATTAATGGCAGGAGAGGGGCGAAAACAAAAAATGGCAACAATTGCCTTATATGTGATTAATGGCAGCAGAAGGGCGACAATAAAAAATGGCAACAATTGCCTTATATGTGAATAATGGCAGCAGAGGGGCGACAATAAAAAATGGCAACAATTGCCTTATATGTGATTAATGGCAGCAGTGGGGCGAAAACAAAAAATGGCAACAATTGCCTTATATGTGATTAATGGCAGCAGAGGGGCGAAAACAAAAAATGGCAACAATTGCCTTATATGTGATTAATGGCAGCAGAGGGGCGACAATAAAAAATGGCACCAATTGCCTTATATGTGATTAATGGCAGCAGTGGGGCGAAAAAAAAAATGGCAACAATTGCCTTATATGTGATTAATGGCAGCAGAGGGGTGAAAACAAAAAATGGCAACAATTGCCTTATATGTGATTAATGGCAAGAGAGGGGCGAAAACAAAAAATGGCAACAATTGCCTTATATGTGATTAATGGCAGCAGAAGGGCGACAATAAAAAATGGCAACAATTGCCTTATATGTGAATAATGGCAGCAGAGGGGCGACAACAAAAAATGGCAACAATTGCCTTATATGTGATTAATGGCAGCAGAGGGGCGACAATAAAAAATGGCAACAATTGCCTTATATGTGATTAATGGCAGTAGTGGGGCGAAAACAAAAAATGGCAACAATTGCCTTATATGTGATTAATGGCAGCAGAGGGGCGAAAACAAAAAATGGCAACAAATGCCTTATATGTGATTAATGGCAGGAGAGGTGCGACAATAAAAAATGGCAACAATTGCATTATATGTGATTAATGGCAGCAGTGGGGCGAAAACAAAAAATGGAAACAATTGCCTTATATGTGATTAATGGCAGCAGAGGGGCGAAAACAAAAAATGGCAACAACTGCCTTATATGTGATTAATGGCAGCAGAGGGGCGAAAACAAAAAATGGCAACAATTGCCTTATATGTGAATAATGGCAGCAGAGGGGCGACAATAAAAAATGGCAACAATTGCCTTATATGTGATTAATGGCAGCAGAGGGGCGACAATAAAAAATGGCAACAATTGCCTTATATGTGATTAATGGCAGTAGTGGGGCGAAAACAAAAAATGGCAACAATTGCCTTATATGTGATTAATGGCAGCAGAGGGGCGAAAACAAAAAATGGCAACAAATGCCTTATATGTGATTAATGGCAGGAGAGGTGCGACAATAAAAAATGGCAACAATTGCATTATATGTGATTAATGGCAGTAGTGGGGCGAAAACAAAAAATGGCAACAATTGCCATATATGTGATTAATGGCAGCAGTGGGGCGAAAGCAAAAAATGGCAGCGATTGCCTTATATGCGATAAACGGCAGCAGTGGGGCGAAAACAAAAAATGGCAACAATTGCTTTATATGTGATAAATGGCAGCAGAGGGGCGAAAACAAAAAATGGCAACAATTGCCTTATATGTGATTAATGGCAGGAGAGGGGCGAAAACAAAAAATGGCAACAATTGCCTTATATGTGATTAATGGCAGCAGAGGGGCGAAAACAAAAAATGGCAACAATTGCCTTATATGTGATTAATGGCAGCAGAGGGGCGACAATAAAAAATGGCAACAATTGCCTTATATGTGATTAATGGCAGCAGTGGGGCGAAAACAAAAAATGGCAACAATTGCCTTATATGTGATTAATGGCAGCAGTGGGGCGAAAACAAAAAATGGCAATTATTGCCTTATATGTGATTAATGGCAGAAGAGGGTCGAAAACAAAAAATGGCAACACTTGCCTTAAATGTGGTTAATGGTAGCAGTGGGGCGAAAACAAAAAATGGCAACAATTGCCTTATATGCGATTAACGGTGGCAAAGGGACGAAAACAAAAAATGGCAACAATTGCCTTATATGCAATAAACGGCAGCAGAGGGACGAAAACAAAAAATGGCAACAATTGCCTTATATGTGATTAATGGCAGCAGAGGGGCGAAAACAAAAAATGGCAACAATTGCCTTATATGTGATTAATGGCAGCAGTGGGGCGAAAACAAAAAATGGCAACAATTGCCTTATATGTGATTAATGGCAGCAGAGGGGCGAAAATAAAAAATGGCAACAATTGCCTTATATGTGATTAATGGCAGCAGAGGGGCGAAAACAAAAAATGGCAACAATTGCCTTATATGTGATTAATGGCAGCAGAAGGGCGACAATAAAAAATGGCAACAATTGCCTTATATGTGAATAATGGCAGCAGAGGGGCGACAATAAAAAATGGCAACAATTGCCTAATATGTGATTAATGGCAGCAGAGGGGCGACAATAAAAAATGGCAACAATTGCCTTATATGTGATTAATGGCAGCAGTGGGGCGAAAACAAAAAATGGCAACAATTGCCTTATATGTGATTAATGGCAGCAGTGGGGCGAAAACAAAAAATGGCAACAATTGCCTTATATGTGATTAATGGCAGCAGAGGGGCGAAAACAAAAAATGGCAACAATTGCCTTATATGTGATTAATAGCAGCAGAGGGGCGACAATAAAAAATGGCAACAATTGCCTTATATGTGATTAATGGCAGCAGTGGGGCGAAAACAAAAAATGGCAACAATTGCCTTATATTTGATTAATGGCAGCAGAGGGGCGAAAACAAAAAATGGCAACAAATGCCTTATATGTGATTAATGGCAGGAGAGGTGCGACAATAAAAAATGGCAACAATTGCATTATATGTGATTAATGGCAGCAGTGGGGCGAAAACAAAAAATGGAAACAATTGCCTTATATGTGATTAATGGCAGCAGAGGGGCGAAAACAAAAAATGGCAACAACTGCCTTATATGTGATTAATGGCAGCAGAGGGGCGAAAACAAAAAATGGCAACAATTGCCTTATATGTGAATAATGGCAGCAGAGGGGCGACAATAAAAAATGGCAACAATTGCCTTATATGTGATTAATGGCAGCAGAGGGGCGACAATAAAAAATGGCAACAATTGCCTTATATGTGATTAATGGCAGTAGTGGGGCGAAAACAAAAAATGGCAACAATTGCCTTATATGTGATTAATGGCAGCAGAGGGGCGAAAACAAAAAATGGCAACAAATGCCTTATATGTGATTAATGGCAGGAGAGGTGCGACAATAAAAAATGGCAACAATTGCATTATATGTGATTAATGGCAGTAGTGGGGCGAAAACAAAAAATGGCAACAATTGCCATATATGTGATTAATGGCAGCAGTGGGGCGAAAGCAAAAAATGGCAGCGATTGCCTTATATGCGATAAACGGCAGCAGTGGGGCGAAAACAAAAAATGGCAACAATTGCTTTATATGTGATAAATGGCAGCAGAGGGGCGAAAACAAAAAATGGCAACAATTGCCTTATATGTGATTAATGGCAGGAGAGGGGCGAAAACAAAAAATGGCAACAATTGCCTTATATGTGATTAATGGCAGCAGAGGGGCGAAAACAAAAAATGGCAACAATTGCCTTATATGTGATTAATGGCAGCAGAGGGGCGACAATAAAAAATGGCAACAATTGCCTTATATGTGATTAATGGCAGCAGTGGGGCGAAAACAAAAAATGGCAACAATTGCCTTATATGTGATTAATGGCAGCAGTGGGGCGAAAACAAAAAATGGCAATTATTGCCTTTTATGTGATTAATGGCAGAAGAGGTTCGAAAACAAAAAATGGCAACACTTGCCTTAAATGTGGTTAATGGTAGCAGTGGGGCGAAAACAAAAAATGGCAACAATTGCCTTATATGCGATTAACGGTGGCAAAGGGACGAAAACAAAAAATGGCAACAATTGCCTTATATGCAATAAACGGCAGCAGAGGGACGAAAACAAAAAATGGCAACAATTGCCTTATATGTGATTAATGGCAGCAGTGGGGCGAAAACAAAAAATGGCAACAATTGCCTTATATGTGATTAATGGCAGCAGTGGGGCGAAAACAAAAAATTGCAACAATTGCCTTATATGTGATTAATGGCAGCAGAGGGGCGAAAACAAAAAATGGCAACAATTGCCTTATATGTGTTTAATGGCAGCAGAGGGGCGACAATAAAAAATGGCAACAATTGCCTTATATGTGATTAATAGCAGCAGTGGGGCGAAAAAAAAAATGGCAACAATTGCCTTATATGTGATTAATGGCAGCAGAGGGGCGAAAATAAAAAATGGCAACAATTGCCTTATATGTGATTAATGGCAGCAGAGGGGCGAAAACAAAAAATGGCAACAATTGCCTTATATGTGATTAATGGCAGCAGAAGGGCGACAATAAAAAATGGCAACAATTGCCTTATATGTGAATAATGGCAGCAGAGGGGCGACAATAAAAAATGGCAACAATTGCCTAATATGTGATTAATGGCAGCAGAGGGGCGACAATAAAAAATGGCAACAATTGCCTTATATGTGATTAATGGCAGCAGTGGGGCGAAAACAAAAAATGGCAACAATTGCCTTATATGTGATTAATGGCAGCAGTGGGGCGAAAACAAAAAATGGCAACAATTGCCTTATATGTGATTAATGGCAGCAGAGGGGCGAAAACAAAAAATGGCAACAATTGCCTTATATGTGATTAATAGCAGCAGAGGGGCGACAATAAAAAATGGCAACAATTGCCTTATATGTGATTAATGGCAGCAGTGGGGCGAAAACAAAAAATGGCAACAATTGCCTTATATGTGATTAATGGCAGCAGAGGGGCGAAAACAAAAAATGGCAACAATTGCCTTATATGTGATTAATGGCAGGAGAGGGGCGAAAACAAAAAATGGCAACAATTGCCTTATGTGATTAATGGCAGCAGAGGGGCGAAAACAAAAAATGGCAACAATTGCCTTATATGTGATTAATGGCAGCAGAGGGGCGACAATAAAAAATGGCAACAATTGCCTTATATGTGATTAATGGCAGCAGTGGGGCGAAAACAAAAAATGGCAACAATTGCCTTATATTTGATTAATGGCAGCAGAGGGGCGAAAACAAAAAATGGCAACAATTGCCTTATATGTGATTAATGGCAGGAGAGGGGCGAAAACAAAAAATGGCAACAATTGCCTTATATGTGATTAATGGCAGCAGAGGGGCGAAAACAAAAAATGGCAACAATTGCCTTATATGTGATTAATGGCAGCAGAATGGCGACAATAAAAAATGGCAACAATTGCTTTATATGTGAATAATGGCAGCAGAGGGGCGACAATACAAAATGGCAACAATTGCCTTATATGTGATTAATGGCAGCAGAGGGGCGACAATAAAAAATGGCAACAATTGCCTTATATGTGATTAATGGCAGCAGTGGGGCAAAAACAAAAAGTGGCAACAATTGCCTTATATGTGATTAATGGCAGCAGTGGGGCGAAAACAAAAAATGGCAATTATTGCCTTATATGTGATTAATGGCAGAAGAGGGACGAAAACAAAAAATGGCAAAAATTGCCTTAAATGTGGTTAATGGCAGCAGTGGGGCGAAAACAAAAAATGGCAACATTTGCCTTATATGTGATTAACGATGGCAGAGGGACGAAAACAAAAAATGGCAACAATTGCCTTATATGTGATTAATGGCAGCAGTGGGGCGAAAACAAAAAATGGCAACAGTTGCCTTATATGTGATTAATGGCAGCAGTGGGGCGAAAAAAAAAATGGCAACAATTGCCTTATATGTGATTAATGGCAGCAGAGGGGTGAAAACAAAAAATGGCAACAATTGCCTTATATGTGATTAATGGCAAGAGAGGGGCGAAAACAAAAAATGGCAACAATTGCCTTATATGTGATTAATGGCAGCAGAAGGGCGACAATAAAAAATGGCAACAATTGCCTTATATGTGATTAATGGCAGCAGAGGGGCGAAAACAAAAAATGGCAACAATTGCCTTATATGTGATTAATGGCAGCAGAGGGGCGAAAACAAAAAATGGCAACAATTGCCTTATATGTGATTAATGGCAGCAGAAGGGCTACAATAAAAAATGGCAACAATTGCCTTATATGTGAATAATGGCAGCAGAGGGGCGACAATAAAAAATGGCAACAATTGCCTTATATGTGATTAATGGCAGCAGAGGGGCGACAATAAAAAATGGCAACAATTGCCTTATATGTGATTAATGGCAGCAGTGGGGCGAAAACAAAAAATGGCAACAACTGCCTTATATGTGATTAATGGCAGCAGAGGGGCGAAAACAAAAAATGGCAACAATTGCCTTATATGTGATTAATGGCAGCAGAGGGGCGACAATAAAAAATGGCAACAATTGCCTTATATGTGATTAATGGCAGCAGTGGGGCGAAAACAAAAAATGGCAACAATTGCCTTATATGTGATTAATGGCAGCAGTGGGGCGAAAACAAAAAATGGCAATTATTGCCTTATATGTGATTAATGGCAGAAGAGGGACGAAAACAAAAAATGGCAACACTTGCCTTAAATGTGGTTAATGGTAGCAGTGGGGCGAAAACAAAAAATGGCAACAATTGCCTTATATGCGATTAACGGTGGCAAAGGGACGAAAACAAAAAATGGCAACAATTGCCTTATATGTGATTAATGGCAGCAGAGGGGCGACAATAAAAAATGGCAACAATTGCCTTATATGTGATTAATGGCAGCAGTGGGGCGAAAACAAAAAATGGCAACAATTGCCTTATATGTGATTAATGGCAGCAGTGAGGCGAAAACAAAAAATGGCAACAATTGCCTTATATGTGATTAATGGCAGCAGTGGGGCGAAAACAAAAAATGGCAACAATTGCCTTATATGTGATTAATGGCAGCAGAGGGGCGACAATAAAAAATGGCAACAACTGCCTTATATGTGATTAATGGCAGCAGTGGGGCGAAAACAAAACATGACAACAATTGCCTTATATGTGATTAATGGCAGCAGTGGGGCGAAAACAAAAAATGGCAACAATTGCCTTCTATGTGAATAATGGCAGCAGAGGGGCGAAAACAAAAAATGGCAACAATTGTCTTATATGTGATTAATGGCAGGAGAGGGGCGAAAACAAAAAATGGCAACAATTACCTTATATGTGATTAATGGCAGCAGAGGGGCGAAAACAAAAAATGGCAACAATTGCCTTATATGTGATTAATGGCAGCAGAGGGGCGAAAACAAAAAATGGCAACAATTGTCTTATATGTGATTAATGGCAGGAGAGGGGCGACTGTAAAAATGCACAGCGCAGTACAGTTCAGTACTGTACATAGGAAGTGGAGGTGCAATTATTCACAAAACATTTGTGTTTGTTGTCGGCAGTAGTGACGGTGAGAAGGAGGCGGAGGAGGGAGGGAGTTGGGAGGAGTGGTGACCTTGGTCACGGGAGCAGGGACGAGTGGAGATGCCAGCCAGTACATTTCGGGTGTATTAATTGTTTTTATAGCTATTTTTGCATTTTAATATTAAATACTGTACATTACGTTTCAACAAAACTACCATTTATTTCTGAGAACACGGAAATGTAGTATTTTTGCTAAAATGATGTACGTATTACAGTGGAAAGTGGGATAAAATTGTGACGAAAGCAATGACTCTCTTTCTTTCGTTCAAAAGATGTTGCCGTAATCGCTTTTTGAATGGTTTTCAGTTGTGGGATTATAAGGCTCATGATAGGATAGAATATTATTGTAATACAGTACGAGTAAAATAGTTTTTTAACTGAAAACCATTCGAAAAGCAATTACAGTGAAATCTTTTGAACAACGAAAGAAAGCGAAAGTCATTGTTTTCGTCATGATTTTATCACCTTCCACTGTAATATGTACGTCATTCCAGCAAAAATATTATATTTCCATATTTATTTCTGAGAATGCATATATTCACTCAGTCACAGTTAAGGTAAAATATACTTGTGATGTAATATTTTAATGAAAATACAGTATCGTAGTTTTCTTTTGTTTCAAATTTAATTAACAAAGATTGATGTTTCAAATGTAATGAAAAAAAATTTATGTACAGTATCTATAAATACACTTCAATGAATGAATACTTTGCTTTACATCGTCCTGTGCTACCATACCATGGATTTGGCTACTTTGGGCTGGCAAGAGATCTGCCCTGGCGACTGTACCGACACTCACAGCGGGTGGTGCGTTGGTGCATCGTTTCCATTGTTTACTGGTAGTTACTGGTAAATATTTTTCAACCTAACAAAACTATTACCCTTTTAGAGGTCGACCCCCAAATTTTTGCCAAATAATTTGGTCTTAAAAGCTCGAACTACACACAGGTATATACGGTAAATAAGGACATGGGGGGCCAGGTTTTTTTTTGGGGGGGGGGGGGGGCGGCGGCACATATAGGCGGATTTTTAACATCCAAGGATATCTCTGTTACGTAACCCCCACGTATGTTAAGGGCCGACTGTAATACCGATTTTCAAGATGAGAGATAGATCACTATCCTCTAACTACCGCCAATCAGTCTAACATCAATTGTAGGCAAATTACTGGAAGCAATCTTTTCAAACTACAGTATTCGAAATCACCTGGAGAAGCACAAGTTGATCAATGATTCCCAACATGGCTTCACAAGCGGGCGCTCATGTATAACTAATCTATAAACATTCTTTTCATCAGTTTTCGAATCAGTGGACAAAGGGCACAATTATGATGTGGTATATCTCGACTTTAGCAAAGCCTTCAACCGAGTCCCCCACGAAAGACTAATAAGAAAAGTGGAGGCTCATGGCATTAAAGGAGATATTCTAAAATGGATTAGGGCGTGGTTACAGGACAGGAAACAGCGAGTGAGCATTAACAGCACTAAACCCCACTGGAGCAACGTCACTAGTGGAGTTCCCCGAGGCTCAGTACTCGGACCATTATTATTTATTACAGTCTGCCCTTAACATACGCGGGTTTAGCATACACGGATTTGCAAATACGCGGATTGCCCCGCCGGAGGAATATTCTGTACATTGAAGTAATTAAAGTACATTCAAATCGTGCTCGGCACTGCACACCGCCCGCCACCCCACACACACACACATGCATCGTGCATCACTCAGTCAGCCTCACTATAACCACGCTTGTGTTGACATCAGCATTGTAGGTCGACCCTGATTTTTTTACCAAAAAATCGTTAATTTATGATATTCCTTGTTTATAGGTCGACCCAAGTTTTTGAGGGTATTGGAACAACAAAACCTTGAGTAAAAACACTCTACGTCCTATAAACTGAGGCTCGCCGTGCCTGAAACACCGAGTGCCGAAGGCAAATTGTTTACCATTTATTATTACGATACTTTACACTAAAACGCGGGTAGTTTCAACAAAAATATTGTATAGTTCCATTCAAGTATTTATTCAAGTCAATTAGGAGGGAATATTATTGTAATACAACAGTTTTTAACTGAAAACCATTCGAAAAGCGAAAGTCATTGCTTTCATAACGATTTTATCCTCTTCCAAGCAGCAACTTCCCAGCACCAGACTGTTTTGTATATAATATACAGTACTTTATATAAGAAAACCACCATTAAGAGTTTCCTTTCTCCAACCCATCCTGAGTGAGAGACAACATCACGTAACCCTACAGTCTCACAGTATTTGGTGTTTTACCCATAATAGAATTTGGGTAAATAACCACAGGCCTAATGTTGGCCTGTGACAAGAAACATAAGCTATAATAAGATACCCTTATTCTGGGCAAATTCTAATAAATTGGTTAATGATAGTATAGCCTTGCCTAACCTAAATGACAAATCACTTCTCTTAAATTACGCATTTAGCCTAGAACATGGTGTTTTCCTTTCAATGTTTGCGTCATTTGGTCTGAATTGTCTTCATGTTCCTACAAAAAAACAACAATTTAAAATCTGAAAATACATTGGATTAGCCGCAAATTTTCTTAAATTAATACTCTACCTATGATACTGTTCAAGAAAAGTCTGGAACTAGGCCTAAGGTAGCTGCTAGACATGTGTCTCACTGACGGCCTGACTCCCCCAAAAAATAAACATTTACACATTCTCTAACATAACATAACATAACATAAACCAAACCAAACCAAACCAAACCTATAGGTATAATTTCTTATTTAAATAATCCTCATGTTCTAACTAAATTAAGTAGCCCCCACATTTAAACATTTATTCGCCTAAGAGTGAAAAGCAGTTATATAGGCCCCGATTAATCAAGTTAATTGCAATCCATATTTTACGCCTATCATTTAATTTTGGCTAACTTTGGAAATTTAAAGCCTTTCATGTTATCATAAGCCATATACATAAGAAAATAGGCTAAGGCTATTGGTTGAATATTAGAAAAACAAGGCGAAGTCTAAGCAGGAATGTTCACTTGACCTCATAATTGGCATAGATGGTGTTAAATCTGAGTGGGGCTGTGTAACCAGTGGGGTTCCCCAGGGGTCAGTACTAGGCCCACTCTTGTTCATAATCTACATAAACGATCTAGATACTGGGATCAGCAGTGACATAAGCAAGTTTGCGGATGACACCAAAATAGGGCGGCAAATTAATTCAGGGCAAGATGCAAATGCACCACAGGAGGCTCTAAATAAACTGCAGGGGTGGTCTGAAAATGGCAAATGAAATTCAACACCAGCAAGTGCAGCGTACTTAATATTGGAAGAACAAATACTGTCAATGTATACAGCCTTAACAACATCAACCTAGAGAAGTCGACATGTGAAAGAGAGTACAGTATTGGGTTTTATATCTAGAAGTGTAAGTGATAAGAGTGCAGAGGTCTCATTGCAACTATATCTTGCGTTAGTCAGGCCGCACCTCGATTATGCGGTTCAGTTCTGGTGCCCTTATTATAGAATGGATATCAATTCACTAGAGTCGGTGCAGCGAAGAATGACGAAAATGATTCCGGGACTTAGAAACTTTCCATATCAAGATAGGTTAAAGAAACTAAACTTGCATTCCCTAGAAAGACGAAGAGTGCGGGGAGATATGATAGAAGTATTTAAGTGGGTGAAAGGAATCAATAAAGGAGATAAAGTTCTTATAATATCCGAGCAGGATAGGACTCGTAGCAACGGATTTAAGTTGGATAAGTTTAGGTTTAGGAGAGCTAGGAAGGAACTGGTTCACAAAAAGAGGTGGTGGACGAGTGGAACAAGCTTAGCAACTTTGTAGTAAGTGCTGAAACACTGGAGAGTTTTAAAAGGAGTCTAGATAGATTCATGGATGATAGAGAGTGGTAGTAACTCTTGACAGGAGCTGCCATGCACAGGCCAACCGGCCTATGGCAGACTCCTTATTTTCTTAGGCTCTTAAGTTACGCGCTTTAACTTATGGAGTTCGATGTCAAATATTTGTTTTGAGTATATCATCGGTGTTTTGAGTATACCGATCTGAGAGGGAGCCACGAATTACCCAAAAGTACCCAAATGCACCCAAAAGTATAGCAAATAAGGCTAAAATCTTAACGAATATCTGTTATATATACACAAAACATGCTTAATAATATTTTTAGTGTAATGTAAGATGAAATAATAAACAGCGAAAAACTTTCAGTATGGGCGAACGCTAAATTCCAAAGAGTTTGTGAACAAAGGGAGATAACTCAGATCCATCGTGATGCACTTCGCTAAGCTAACCTAACCTAACGTAACGTAACCTAACGAAAAGTAAATCTTACGGCTATGTTAAATACCCCAAAGTAACAGAAACATCGGTAATTATATCGGTAAATTTTTCTTGTAGCTCCGTTCACTTGTAGCAAGTTAAAAATAGATTTTTCTATTGTATTTGTGTGTGCTGAGACTGAATATGACCTTCCTTTTTGGCGGAAATTAGCCTCTTTTTTTTTGGCGATTTTTTTCGTTTGACGTTTTCCGAGAAAAAAGTGCCTAAGCGACTAACAAATACACAATAAAACACTAGAAAAACAATAACCAAACCCAACCTAACCTGGCCTAACCTAACTGACTCTCACCATGTGATGGAATCATCTATTTCTTACCTTATTGGCCTGGTTCTTGTTCGTCGTTGCATTCTGGGATTCTTACCCAACGCCACATATGTTGGTCTTTGCGATATTTACATTCCGTCTTGCTCTTAGTACACTTTACTGAGGTTGGAAGAACACCATGCCATCGAAAAAATGCTATAATTTCTACGTTATTTTTTCCCAAAACTCGCAATCAGCTCCATATACTTTAAGTGACACCCATTGCAGACTTCCATGGTCAGAACTTAACTTGAATTTCAAAATATGAGACCCAAAATAAAACTCGATTTTGATTGGGCCAAATATACTCTGTAATAGCAAAAACGCTTTTGATTGGCCGCGTGACCTGTACGGGTACGCATGCGCGTCATGATTTATGAAGGAGACGCGAGAGGCAGACGATAATGGCACGATGTTAATGGAAGAAAATAGAAAACATTTTGAAAAAGCTATCTCCGTTATTATACATTTCTGCCGGTAATGTAACAGATGAAAATTATCTTATAATTAGACGTCTTAATCGAATATGATAATAGATTAGTGGTAGGAATGAACTCTTTGGAATTTAGCGTTTTTCGCTGTTTATTATTTCATTATTTTGACTACATTTCAATGAAAACAGGTTTTAATGATGTAAAACATATATTCGTTAAGATTTTACCCTGATTTAATATACTTTTGGGTAATCGTTGGACCGATCTGAGACAGTAAGTCCAGTTACACAACGACATAGTCCCATAAATGTTTCAGAGGTCTCTCGCGTTCTCCTTCAGGTCTCTCACGTTCTCCTTCAGGTCTCCCACAGGTCTCCCTCATGGCCACACGACAATGATACATATTTCAACAGTATATATGGTAAGACATATATGCTCCTTTCATCTAATATATCACTGTAATGGTGGTGTTGTTAGTTAATGTTGTTACTCTTCCACGAACAGTCTAAAATATTTATCTTTCTATAAAAACTGTTTATTTATACATTATTATCAATATAAAACTATATAATAAAACTCCAAAGTAACATTTAAATATCTATAGTAAAGGAAATATATTATCTCTAAGTAGGTTATAATATATATATCTAAAAAAATATTTACCTTACATTACTAACATTAATCATCTTCCTACATGTGTTCACACTACTGTAGGTTATACGAGTAAACGTTTCCAGCGACTATTTTAGCCACTTATTACTTATTTTAGCCCTTTACCGGTAAATTTTGAGGCTATTTAACGTCTTATGGTCATATAAAAACAAAGCAAACCTAAACCAATTACATTACCAGCATTGAACTTCCTGATGAAAAGGTGTAATGAAATACCATGTGACAGGAAAAGCATTTAAAAACACAATACCTGGTTACTTAAAACAAATAATTCCACCATTCTTTCCATTTTCTTTGAGTATTTCTTATTAAACCTGGCAATGGCTACCGAACGTAAATAAATAAATAAATAAAACAGTTTCTGGGTTCCATCAGTACAGGTGGGTGGCAGGTGGTCTTGGTGGGTGGGTGGTAGGTGGTATTGGTGGGTGGGTGGGTGGTGGGTGGCAGGTGGTATTGGTGGGTGGGTGGTAGGTGGTATAAGTGGGTAGTAGGTGTAGGTGGGTGGCAGGTGGTATTGGTGGGTGGGTGGTAGGTGGTATAAGTGGGTAGTAGATGTAGGTGGGTGGCAGGTGGTATTGGTGGGTGGGTGGTAGGTGGTATAAGTGGGTAGTAGGTGTGGGTGGGTGGTAGGTGGTATTAATGGGTGGGTGGTATAAGTGGGTAGTAGGTGTAGATGGGTGGCAGGTGGTCTTGGTGGGTGGGTGGTAGGTGGTATAAGTGGGTAGTAGGTGTAGGTGGGTAGCAGGTGGTCTTGGTGGGTGGGTGGTGGGTGGTATAAGTGGGTAGTAGGTGTAGGTGGGTAGGAGGTGGTCTTGGTGGGTGGGTGGTGGGTGGTATAAGTGGGTAGTAGGTGTAGGTGGGTAGCAGGTGGTCTTGGTGGGTGGGTGGTGGGTGGTATAAGTGGGTAGTAGGTGTAGGTGGGTAGCAGGTGGTCTTGGTGGGTGGGTGGTGGGTGGTATAAGTGGGTAGTAGGTGTAGGTGGGTAGCAGGTGGTCTTGGTGGGTGGGTGGTGGGTGGTATAAGTGGGTAGTAGGTGTAGGTGGGTAGCAGGTGGTCTTGGTGGGTGGGTGGTAGGTGGTATAAGTGGGTAGTAGGTGTAGGTGGGTAGCAGGTGGTCTTGGTGGGTGGGTGGTAGGTGGTATAAGTGGGTAGTAGGTGTAGGTGGGTAGCAGGTGGTCTTGGTGGGTGGGTGGTAGGTGGTATAAGTGGGTAGTAGGTGTAGGTGGGTGGCAGGTGGTATTGGTGGGTGGGTGGTAGGTGGTATAAGTGGGTAGTAGGTGTAGGTGGGTGGCAGGTAGTATTGGTGGGTGGGTGGTAGGTGGTATAAGTGGGTAGTAGGTGTAGGTGAGTGGCAGGTGGTATTGGTGGGTGGGTGGTAGGTGGTATAAGTGGGTAGTAGGTGTAGGTGGGTGGCAGGTGGTCTTGGTGGGTGGGTGGTAGGTGGTATAAGTGGGTAGTAGGTGTAGGTGGGTGGCAGGTGGTATTGGTGGGTGGGTGGTAGGTGGTATAAGTGGGTAGTAGGTGTAGGTGGGTGGCAGGTGGTCTTGGTGGGTGGGTGGTAGGTGGTATAAGTGGGTAGTAGGTGTAGGTGGGTAGCAGGTGGTATTGGTGGGTGGGTGGTAGGTGGTATAAGTGGGTAGTAGGTGTAGGTGGGTAGGAGGTGGTCTTGGTGGGTGGGTGGTAGGTGGTATAAGTGGGTAGTAGGTGTAGGTGGGTGGCAGGTGGTATTGGTGGGTGGGTGGTAGGTGGTATAAGTGGGTAGTAGGTGTAGGTGGGTGGCAGGTGGTATTGGTGGGTGGGTGGTAGGTGGTATAAGTGGGTAGTAGGTGTAGGTGGGTAGCAGGTGGTATTGGTGGGTGGGTGGTAGGTGGTATAAGTGGGTAGTAGGTGTAGGTGGGTGGCAGGTGGTCTTCCTAAAGGAGATGTTGACGTGATAAAACTCATTAGTCTTTTTGAAGAGGAGGAGGAGGAGGAGGAGGAGGAGGAGGAGGAGGAGGTGGAGGAGGAGGAGGAGGAGGTGGAGGAAGAGGAGAGGAGGAGGAGGAGGAGGAACTTAATTTCCCCATAATATGTCATTGTTTGTAAACATTGTGACCGTCACACACACACACACACACACACACACACAACAAAAGATCGCGTATGTGCGTGTCTGGTGGCCCGTGTGTACTTCCTGGCTATTTCCTAGTGGGCCCGACACACACACACACACACACACACACACACACATCAGTCTTCAGTTTGCCGTTGACCAGGTGTGTGTGTGTGTGTGTGTGTCTCCCTAACTCACAGTAAAGTAAATTTAAGTAAGGTGAAGTAAACTAAACAGCCATACTTAGGCGATTCAACCGTGTTAAGTATATTGTTGTATACCTGTACTGTCTATGTATATTGTTTGTATACCTGTACTGTCTATGTGTATTGTTTGTATACCTGTACTGTCTATGTATATTGTTTGTATACCTGTACTGTCTATGTATATTGTTGTATACCTGTACTGTCTATGTGTATTGTTTGTATACCTGTACTGTCTATGTATATTGTTTGTATACCTGTACTGTCTATGTATATTGTTTGTATACCTGTACTGTCTATGTATATTGTTTGTATACCTGTACTGTCTATGTATATTGTTTGTATACCTGTACTGTCTATGTGTATTGTTTGTATACCTGTACTGTCTATGTATATTGTTTGTATACCTGTACTGTCTATGTATATTGTTTGTATACCTGTACTGTCTATGTATATTGTTTGTATACCTGTACTGTCTATGTATATTGTTTGTATACCTGTACTGTCTATGTATATTGTTGTATACCTGTACTGTCTATGTGTATTGTTTGTATACCTGTACTGTCTATGTGTATTGTTTGTATACCTGTACTGTCTATGTGTATTGTTGTATACCTGTACTGTCTATGTGTATTGTTTGTATACCTGTACTGTCTATGTATATTGTTGTATACCTGTACTGTCTATGTGTATTGTTGTATACCTGTACTGTCTATGTGTATTGTTTGTATACCTGTACTGTCTATGTGTATTGTTGTATACCTGTACTGTCTATGTATATTGTTGTATACCTGTACTGTCTATGTGTATTGTTGTATACCTGTACTGTCTATGTGTATTGTTTGTATACCTGTACTGTCTATGTGTATTGTTTGTATACCTGTACTGTCTATGTGTATTGTTTGTATACCTGTACTGTCTATGTATATTGTTGTATACCTGTACTGTCTATGTGTATTGTTTGTATACCTGTACTGTCTATATTAATCTGGCCATCTCTCGTTTAGTGAAAGATCGTCAGCCAGGCTCTGATTGGTTGACATAGATGACGTCATATTGGTCAAGTTAGTAAACACACTGTCTCAACTTACAAAGGATAATCCGGATTCAAGATGGATTACTACACGAACGCAAGACCAAGGGATCGTTCTTTTAACCTGACGATATTTGTACTTATTTCTGCACTTATATGGTGTAAGTATAAGTGTGTAGTGTGTAAGTGTCTGTGGTAGATTTAACATTAACTCTCTCTCTGGAACACTGTCACACACTTTCTCACTCACACACACTCTCTCTCTCTTTCTCTCTCACACACACCACATCAGGCCCCTCATAACACCATATGTGAGGGAATTACTACACCACATCAGGCCCCTCATAACACCATCTGTGAGGGAATTACTACACCACATCAGGCCCCTCATACATCATCTGTGAGGGAATTACTACACCACATCAGGTCCCTCATAACACCATCTGTGAGGGAATTACTACACCACATCAGGCCCCTCATAACACCATCTGTGAGGGAATTACTCCACCACATCAGGCCCCTCATAACACCATCTGTGAGGGAATTACTACACCACATCAGGCCCCTCATACACCATCTGTGAGGGAATTACTACACCACATCAGGCCCCTCATACATCATCTGTGAGGGAATTACTACACCACATCAGGTCCCTCATAACACCATCTGTGAGGGAATTACTACACCACATCAGGCCCCTCATAACACCATCTGTGAGGGAATTACTACACCACATCAGGCCCCTCATAACACCACCTGTGAGGGAATTACTACACCACATCAGGCCCCTCATAACGCCATCTGTGAGGGAGTTACTACACTATTGTACATGTCTGCTCTTCAACACCTCAGCTCACATGATCTACGTGTGTAAACATTAATCTGTATGTTCACTGTATGTTCCTTTACCTTTCTCTAATGAAGGCTTTTGTTAAACCACCAATGTATGTAATAAGTCATTTATGTCCAGTGTATATTTTCAGCCTTCGGGCCGCAAACTTTTTCAATAAACCGTTTATTATTATTATTATTATTATTATTATTATTACATATTCTCTCTCTATATATATCTCTCAAACACCATCATTCATTCTCTCTCCCTCTCCCCCTCTCAAAGGTCAAACAGAGGGACTAGACTGCTTCAAGTGTGGGTCAATCAATGGGTCAGATCCGCACTGTATCGACCCATTTCACCATAACTTCTCCAACAGCTATCTCTCGTCTCCCTGTCTTGCCGGCTGGAAAGAGAGACAGGGTTTGTTCCCAGCCACTCACTGCGTCAAGCTCTCGGGTTATTTCTGTGAGTTTAATGATCACACTGTTTCTCTAAGGGGGTGGGGTTGGGGTGGGGTTGGGTGGGGTTGGGTGGGGTTGGGTGGGGTGGGGTTGGGGTGGGGGTGGGGTTGGGTTGGGGTGGGGTGGGGTTGGGGTGGGGGTGGGGTTGGGTTAGGGTTGGGTGAGGTGGGGTGGGGTGGGGTTGGGTTAGGGTTGGGTTACGTTAGGAGTAAACAAGATCAGTAATAATAATAATAATAATAATAATAATAATAATAACAGGCCGTGGTTGTTACTCACTCACTCTCTCTCTCTCTCTCTCTCTCTCTCTCTCTCTCTCTCACAGATGATACAACAGAGGCCATGGTTGTTAGAGGTTGTACTACAGACTCTGGGACGCTCACTATTGACACGGAATTAGCCAGGCAAAGTCACTGTGGTATGTTTACTTACAATGACCGGTAAGTGACCTAACCTGACCTAACCTAACCTGAACCTGACCTAACTACTTTATTGCTACTGTCACTAAAGTAATATGAATCTACTTACATTACTTATAAAACAAATACTTAAAATTACTTACGTTTACTTACGATAACACTTACGTAATTACTTAGAATAATACTTGTAATCTCTACTTTTACTTACTTAAATTATCTACTTCCACTTAAATGCTACTTACAATACTATTAAGGCTTATTCCACTTACTTATATCTATCTATCTATCTATCTTCCAGGACTGTGATTGGCTGTGTGGATTCCTGTAGTGAGTTTAATGGTTGTAACTCCGCTTTCAAGTCGGCCCTAAGTCACCCCTGGACTGTCCTACTGTCCCTACTGCTGTTATGGTACTGCCCGTGAACTACTGACCCTGCTACTGTTCTGGTACTATCCGTGAATTACTGACCCTGCTACTGTTCTGGTACTATCCGTGAATTACTGACCCTGCTACTGTTCTGGTACTATCCGTGAATTACTGCCCATGCTACTGTTCTGGTACTATCCGTGAATTACTGCCCATGCTACTGTTCTGGTACTGTCCGTGAACTACTGACCCTGCTACTGTTCTGGTACTATCCGTGAATTACTGCCCATGCTACTGTTCTGGTACTATCCGTGAATTACTGCCCATGCTACTGTTCTGGTACTATCCGTGAATTACTGCCCATGCTACTGTCCCTGTACATAGGAAACTGTATACTCCCACGGTCTAGGTAAACTGTATACCTGTACTGCTTATATATACTGAACTGTACACCCATTGTAAACTTGCATGACAATTTTAGTCAATAAATATCATTAGTAATCTATCAGAGGCTATTTAACCCCTTGAGTATGATGATTTAACCCCCTTGAGTATGATGATTTAACCCCCTTGAGTATGATGATTTAACCCCCTTGAGTATGATGATTTAACCCCCTTGAGTATGATGATTTAACCCCCTTGAGTATGATGATTTAACCCCCTTGAGTATGATGATTTAACCCCCTTGAGTATGATGATTTAACCCCCTTGAGTATGATGATTTAACCCCTTGAGTATGATGATTTAACCCCTTGAGTATCAGGGTCTATCAGGACCGGACCCTTTTACAACAGACCCACCACATGTATGTTGAAAGAAAACGGGACGAGGCCTGGAGTGAGAGGTAGACTAATGTAGTTAAGATATGACTCGCGGTATTTCCTAACGAGGGAAGAGGAATGTGTCCACTTGGTGAGGAAAGACAAGAGGTCATGTCAAAGGTCACACGGGGGGGGGGGGGGGGTGAGGAGGGGGTGTAGTGAAGGAAACCTCAAAAAATGCCTCGAGTTTTAGTTAATTTTTTTCTCTAACCTAACCTAACCTAACCTAACCTAACCCAATCCACCAACCTAATCTAAATTGAGGCGTCTAACCCTCAGGTGGATAAATGGACACACAGACAATTACAGATGATGGCAATAACCCCCCCCCCCCTTCTCCCTGGCGGATGAGGGGTATAATATCTCGAGAGAAAAACTAACAGACACACAAATGGTCATCAGGTAATGGTTACTGTATATGTCATTGTGTGTAAATCAAGCGACGTGTACGCCCCTCCCGGATGAGACCCCCCCCCCTCCCTCCTGGCCATATCATCCTCCCTCCCTCCTGGCCATATCATACTCCCTCCCTCCCTCCTGGCCACATCACCCCCCCTCCCTCCCTCCTGGCCACATCATCCCCCTCCCTCCCTCCTGGCCACATCATCCCCCTCCCTCCTGGCCATATCTAGACCACATCTCTTATGTACTGCACCATCTTGACGATACCTGATGATCATACCTGGGCCACACCTGAGCAGAGACACCTCAGCCACACTTGAGCAGATACCTGAGCAGACACCTGTGCCACACCTGAGCAAGTGACACCTGGACCACACCTGAGCAGAGACATCCTGGGCCACACCTTAGCATGTAACACCTGATTTATTCATAAGTCAACATTCCCCCATTAAACATAACAAGTCTTTCCATTAGGTGGTTGTAACACCTCCACGTGGCCCTCTGATGGCCCTAACACCCCCATGTGGCCCTCTGGTGGCCATCAGGACCAACACTGCCCCATCCATTATTCCAGGCAGCCGTCACGAGGTATCATCACTCCTCCGCTTATTAATACATCAACCCTGGGAATTATCTACCACTAGTCCTCACTGAGCTAGGTGAGGGCCCAGGTGAGGCAGGTAGGGCCCAGGTGAGGCAGGTAGGCCCCAGGTGAGGTAGGTAGGGCCCAGGTGAGGCAGGTAGGGCCCAGGTGAGGTAGGTAGGGCCCAGGTGAGGCAGGTAGGCCCCAGGTGAGGCAGGTAGAGCCCAGGTGAGGCAGGTAGGGCCCAGGTGAGGCAGGTAGAGCCCAGGTGAGGCAGGTAGGGCCCAGGTGAGGTAGGTAGGGCCCAGGTGAGGCAGGTAGAGCCCAGGTGAGGCAGGTAGGGCCCAGGTGAGGCAGGTATGGCCCAGGTGAGGTAGGTATGGCCCAGGTGAGGTAGGTAGGCCCCAGGTGAGGCAGGTAGAGCCCAGGTGAGGCAGGTAGGGCCCAGGTGAGGCAGGTAGGGTCCAGGTGAGGCAGGTAGGGCCCAGGTGAGGCAGGTAGGGCCCAGGTGAGGCAGGTAGAGCCCAGGTGAGGCAGGTAGGGTCCAGGTGAGGCAGGTAGGGCCCAGGTGAGGCAGGTAGGGTCCAGGTGAGGCAGGTAGGCCCCAGGTGAGGCAGGTAGAGCCCAGGTGAGGCAGGTATGGCCCAGGTGAGGCAGGTAGGGCCCAGGTGAGGCAGATAGGGCCCAGGTGAGGCAGGTAGGGTCCAGGTGAGGCAGGTACGGCCCAGGTGAGGCAGGTATGGCCCAGGTGAGGCAGGTATGGCCCAGGTGAGGCAGGTAGGGTCCAGGTGAGGCAGGTATGGCCCAGGTGAGGCAGGTAGGGTCCAGGTGAGGCAGGTAGGGCCCAGGTGAGGTAGGTAGGGCCCAGGTGAGGCAGGTAGAGCCCAGGTGAGGCAGATAGAGCCCAGGTGAGGCAGGTAGGGCCCAGGTGAGGCAGGTAGGGCCCAGGTGAGGCAGGTAGAGCCCAGGTGAGGCAGGTAGGGTCCAGGTGAGGCAGGTAGAGCCCAGGTGAGGCAGGTAGGGTCCAGGTGAGGCAGGTAGGGTCCAGGTGAGGTAGGTAGGGTCCAGGTGAGGTAGGTAGGCCCCAGGTGAGGCAGGTAGGCCCCAGGTGAGGCAGGTAGGGCCCAGGTGAGGCAGGTATGGCCCAGGTGAGGCAGGTAGGGTCCAGGTGAGGCAGGTACGGCCCAGGTGAGGCAGGTATGGCCCAGGTGAGGCAGGTAGGGTCCAGGTGAGGCAGGTAGGGCCCAGGTGAGGCAGGTATGGCCCAGGTGAGGCAGGTAGGGTCCAGGTGAGGTAGGTAGGGCCCAGGTGAGGCAGATAGGGCCCAGATGAGGTAGGTAGGGCCCAGGTGAGGCAGGTAGGGCCCAGGTGAGGCAGGTAGGGCCCAGGTGAGGCAGGTACGGCCCAGGTGAGGCAGGTAGGGCCCATGAGATATGAATAATGGATCAGCAAGAATAAAGTTTTACATGAGTGATCCACGACAAAGCCTCCCTCTCACTGCCCCACTGACCCACACTAGGTTAGGTTAGGTTGGGTTGGGTTAGGTTAGGTTAGGTTAGGTTGGGTTAGGTTAGGTTAGGTTAATCTTCACGGGGGGTCGTAAGTTACCCCACCAGGAGGCCCATGACCCTGAGTGCTTGTCTGGGACGCTGGGGGAGCCTCTCTCCTGCAGCAATGGCCGACGTCACCCCCAAGGTCAAGTGAACCTGTTTCTTCACTATAACACACACGTTCACTATACCCACACGTTCACTATACCCACACGTTCACTATACCCACACGTTCACATTGCTCACCATCACAATCACCCCAACACCACATACCACCATCCCCAGAACCATGACTACAACAACCACACTACAACCACCACCACGACCACCACCACAATCATCCTAACCACCATTCCTACCACCACAACCACCATCCCTACCACCACACACTCACCACAAAAGCTGAGATAAAACTGTACCAGCATCCTGACAGCAGCTACCACAACATCCTGCACCTGATGTAGGTAAGCTGGGCCCCAGTCTTATTAGGCCCCAGTCCTACCAGGCCCCACATCCTACCTAACCTAACTCTACCGGATCATGTCACATCATTCAATAAGGTTAGGTTAAGTTAAGGGGGGAGGGAGATCATGTTAAAGAACTAGTACCTATTAGAACTACAGTACCCATTAGAACTGTTACCTATTAGAACTGAGATCATAGAGACAGGCCCCATTAGAAGTGACGTCACAGACAGGCCCTATTAGAAGTGACGTCATAGAGGCCCTATTAGAAATGACGTCATAGACAGGCCCCATTAGAAGTGACGTCATCCAGCACTATCTGAGGCCGCCATCACACAACAACTCACTAACTCGACTCCCGGATGAGGAGGTATGAAGGCCCTCTGTCGGTGAATGTTGTGGTGGTGGAGAATGTTGGAGAAGAATGTGGTGGTGGAGAATGTTGGAGAAGGATGTTGTGGTGGAGAAAAATTATGTTTTAAGAAAATGCTGTCATCACACACACACACACACACACACACTGAACAAAGATTTCTTGGCAACACACAAAAGGTCAGAGTGTGGCAGAAACACGTTGTTAGCACCTAATGTTAAGACTGAACATACCGTTATAGTGTGTGTGTGTGTGTGTGTGTGTGTGTAGGTAGGTGTGTGTGTGTGCGTCAGTATTAGGAACCATTTGTCATCACACTTGCTTTGTACACTGTAAAGGAACATAGACACTGCAGGTATACAAACAATATACAGTCCCCTTCACTTGTGCGTTTACAGGGGCTCTTCATATAAACATTCCACACATTATCATCTAGATATGTGTTTTAATATTATTTACTTTGATTCCATAGTGTGTTTACTATTGTGAGCTTCCTTCTGTCGAATGTAAACAAACACAGGGTTCCCACACTGTACAAAACCTGAGGAATCCTTTTAAACGCACTAGTGAAGGGGACTGTACATACCTAGACAGTAGATGTGGGAAAGGACAATGGACAGAATAATGTATCAATGCTTACAGCTTCGGGTTCACGAGTCTGAATCCCAGGGTTCGTAAAGCAGGAGAGGCGACAAGACCGAACCTCCCTCAAAACTCAAGTACACATGCACGTACAGACACAATCACGTACATACACAGGCACGTACAGACACAATCACGTACAGACACATACACGTACAGACACAATCACGTACATACACAGGCACGTACAGACACAATTACGTACATACACAGGCACGTACAGACACGGACTTGGGCAGAACAGTAGGGTAGCATCTCGGGGTCCGGGTACTGCAAATCACAACAAACTGAGAGAAAATTTACTCACGTGTGCCTGATTTAGAAGCTCAAGTGGGTGAGGTTCATTAATCACGTCTGGTGGTGTGAGTACAGACCGCCTCGACACACTGAACCTCTGTCTCTCTCTCTCTCTCTCTCTCTCTCTCTCTCTAGGAGGACGAGAAAAAGGAGGAAAGAAGGAAAAGATGGGGAGGGGTGGGGAGAGCGGGGGGAGAGGTGGGGAGGATTAGGAAGGGCTGGGGAGGACTAGGGAGAGGTGGGGAGGGCGGGGGGAGAGGTGGGGAGTCACGCGTCATGGGTACCCTCAGGTGTTCAGGTATATGACCACTATAAACTGTGGCTCTTGTTAATTACTTCCCCCACACCTGTTCTGTTGTTCCTCCTTCCCTTCCTCCCTTCCTCCTTCCTCCCATCCATACCCCCCCCCCCCCATCCTCCACTACCTCCTCCCACAGACAGACAGATAACTGGTGGCACGTGGCTGAGCAGGTGAGTGATCTAGCCTTCAAATTACCTGGTCAGTCTCTCATTACCTGTGTGGGTGACCGCACACCAGGTATGTATGTAAGATGACCCTGTGTGTATGTGTGTGTGTGTGTGTTTCTTTGTTTTCATTGTTGTATAAGTAATTTCACTATTTTAATGTCCTAGCTACTCTCCTCCTAGCATCTCCTAGCTAGTTCAAGAGTGTGAGTTACGATACAGATAGACAGATAAACGGTCAAGCTAGGAGTAATCGACATCCGGCTCAGATAGAAACCCTGTACAGTATTGTGTTTCTGATTGGCACAAGACGACCAGCACCTACTCCTGAGCACTACCACCTACACGCACACACGCCCGCACGCCCACGATTATGTTTCATCATCACCCCACACCCTTCCATCCAAACACACGCCCACGGTAATGGTGTATGGTAGTATGGGGGGGGGTGTACAGGTATGGTAGTATGGGGGGTGGTTATGGTAGTGATGGGGGTGGTTATGGTAGTGGTGGGGGTGGTTATGGTAGTGATGGGGGTGGTTATGGTAGTGATGGGGGTGGTTATGGTAGGGGTGGTTATGGTAGTGGTGGGGAGTGGTTATGGTAGTGGTGGGGAGTGGTTATGGTAGTGATGGGGGTGGTTATGGTAGTGGTGGGGAGTGGTTATGGTAGTGGTGGGGAGTGGTTATGGTAGTGGTGGGGGTGGTTATGGTAGGGGTGGTTATGGTTGTGGTGGGGAAAGGTTATGGTAGTGGTGGGGGTGGTTATGGTAGTGGTAGGGGTGGTTATGGTAGTGGTGGGGAAAGGTTATGGTAGTGGTGGGGAGTGGTTATGGTAGTGGTGGGGAGTGGTTATGGTAGTGATGGGGAGTGGTTATGGTAGTGGCGGGGAGTGGTTATGGTAGTGGTGGGGGTGGTTATGGTAGTGGTAGGGGTGGTTATGGTAGTGGTGGGGAAAGGTTATGGTAGTGGTAGGGGTGGTTATGGTAGTGGTGGGGTGGTTATGGTAGTGGTGGGGGTGGTTATGGTAGTGGTGAGGAGTGGTTATGGTAGTGGTGGGGAGTGGTTATGGTAGTGGTGGGGGTGGTTATGGTAGTGGTGGGGGTGGTTATGGTAGTGGTAGGGGTGGTTATGGTAGTGGTGGGGAAAGGTTATGGTAGTGGTAGGGGTGGTTATGGTAGTGGTGAGGAGTGGTTATGGTAGTGGTGGGGTGGTTATGGTAGTGGTGGGGGTGGTTATGGTAGTGGTGAGGAGTGGTTATGGTAGTGGTGGGGAGTGGTTATGGTAGTGGTGGGGGTGGTTATGGTAGTGGTGGGGGTGGTTATGGTAGTGGTGGGGTGGTTATGGTAGTGGTGGGGGTGGTTATGGTAGTGGTGGGGAGTGGTTATGGTAGTGGTGGGGGTGGTTATGGTAGTGGTGGGGAGTGGTTATGGTAGTGGTGGGGGTGGTTATGGTAGTGGTGGGGAGTGGTTATGGTAGCAGGCATTGCAGGAGAAGGGAGGACAAGAAGATTAGGAGGAGGAGGAGGAAGGGGAAAATGAGAAGCAAAAGAGGAGGAGGAAAGGGGGGAGGAGGAGGAGGAGGAAAGGGAGGAGGAGGAGGAGGCAGGTGGGGCCAACCAGACAGACACTGCTGGCTCCCCCTCCCTTCCTCTCCCCCTCCTCCCCCCTCGTAACTATCTTCCTCCCCTCCCCTTCCCCTCCTCGCCATCTTCCCCCTCCTCTGGCGAGTGTGTATAACGCCATGGTGTACATAGTTCGCCAATAATCGCCAAGGAAGGTTTAAACAGTGGTTGTCTTGATGGGTGTGAGGGGTGAGGGGGTGGTGAGGGTGTGAGGGGGTGGTGAGGGTGTGAGGGGTGAGGGGTGAGGGTGTGAGGGGTGAGGGGTGAGGGTGTGAGGGGTGAGGGGTGAGGGTGTGAGGGGGTGGTGAGGGTGTGAGGGGTGAGGGGTGAGGAGGGTGGTGAGGGGGTGAGGGGGTGAGGGTGTGAGGGGGGTGGTGAGGGGGGTGAGGGTGTGAAGGGGGTGGTGAGGGGTGAGGGTGTGAGGGGTGAGGGGTGAGGAGGGTGGTGAGGGGTGAGGGTGTGAGGGGTGAGGGGTGAGGAGGGTGGTGAGGGGGTGAGGGGGTGGTGAGGGTGTGAGGGGTAAGGGGTGAGGGTGTGAGGGGTGAGGGGTGAGGGTGTGAGGGGTGAGGGGGTGGTGAGGGTGTGAGGGGGTGGTGAGGGTGTGAGGGGTGAGGGGTGAGGGTGTGAGGGGTGAGGGGTGAGGGTGTGAGGGGTGAGGGGTGAGGAGGGTGGTGAGGGGGTGAGGGGGTGGTGAGGGTGTGAGGGGTAAGGGGTGAGGGTGTGAGGGGAGAGGGGTGAGGGTGTGAGGGGTGAGGGTGTGAGGGGTGAGGGTGTGAGGGGGTGGTGAGGGTGTGAGGGGTGAGGGGTGAGGGTGTGAGGGGTGAGGGGGTGGTGAGGGTGTGAGGGGGTGGTGAGGGTGTGAGGGGTAAGGGGTGAGGGTGTGAGGGGTGAGGGGTGAGGGGGGGTGAGGGTGTGAGGGGGTGGTGAGGGGTGAGGGGTGAGGGTGTGAGGGGTGAGGGGGTGAGGGGGTGGTGAGGGTGTGAGGGGTGAGGGGTGAGGGGGTGGTGAGGGTGTGAGGGGTGAGGGGTGAGGGTGTGAGGGGTGAGGGGGTGAGGGGGTGGTGAGGGTGTGAGGGGTGAGGGGTGAGGGGTGAGGGGGTGGTGAGGGTGTGAGGGGGTGGTGAGGGTGTGAGGGGTGAGGGTGTGAGGGGTGAGGGGTGAGGAGGGTGGTGAGGGGTGAGGAGGGTGGTGAGGGTGTGAGGGGTGAGGGGGGGTGAAGGGGGTGGTGAGGGGTGAGGGTGTGAGGGGTGAGGGGTGAGGAGGGTGAGGAGGGTGGTGAGGGGGTGAGGGTGTGAGGGTGTGAGGGGGTGAGGGTGTGAGGGGTGAGGAGGGTGGTGAGGGGGTGAGGGGGTGAGGGTGTGAGGGGGTGAGGGTGTGAGGGGGGTGAGGGTGTGAAGGGGGTGGTGAGGGTGTGAGGGGTGAGGGGGTGTGAAGGGGGTGGTGAGGGGTGAGGGTGTGAGGGGTGAGGGGTGAGGAGGGTGGTGAGGGGGTGAGGGGGTGAGGGTGTGAGGGGGGTGAGGGTGTGAAGGGGGTGGTGAGGGTGTGAGGGGTGAGGGGGGGTGAGGGGGTGAGGGTGTGAGGGGGGTGGTGAGGGGGTGAGGGGGTGTGAAGGGGGTGGTGAGGGGTGAGGGTGTGAGGGGTGAGGAGGGGGTGAGGGGGTGAGGGTGTGAGGGGGGGTGAGGGGGTGAGGGTGTGAGGGGGGTGGTGAGGGGGTGAGGGGGTGAGGGAACAGGGAGAAGCAGTGAGGGAATCTGGATAAACAATATCTTGGCAAGTATGCATGAGTCAGGGTGTGACGTCAATGTTGCCAAAGGAAACATGTTTTGTTAGTTTGTTTGTGTGGTGAGGCCTCTCTCTCTATCTCTCCCTCTCTCTCTCTGTCCCTCTCTCTCTGGCTCTCTCTCTCTCCCTCTGTCTGGCTCTCTCTCTCTCTCTCTCTCGGGGAACAACTGGCGTCAAGGGAGCAGTGCGTCAACTGCAGTTAATGAGCGCTAAGTGATCAAGTAATTGGGCGAGGCAGTGTTGAGAAAGACGAGTCACCCGGCCAGCACTAAATGTTTATTATTATGAAGCAGGCAACCGCTCCCTGGTGGCTTCTTGAGGCGGCAGTGAGACGTGCAGCAGCAACAGCACATATACCTGCCGACTCTCCCACATCAGTGAGCACCGAGCCAGAGGCAGCCAGCAAGCACCAGCCAGCTCCTGCGCCACAAAAACCAGGTATTGTAATGTTTCTACAGGTGGTGAGGCGCGCCACCTGTTGATCACTCGGCAGCAACATGATCATGTGTGTGTGAGGGTGGTGATCAAGGTGGCCCCCGGGGCACTGAATGGGATATTTCCGGAACGGAACCTTATCACTGGCTGGTCCTTGACGAGGGTTGAGGAGCGTGAGAGCGGTGCTGTGTAAGGTGGAGCACCCACAAGGGTTGTGTTCCACCATTCTTGTGTGTCAGCCGCCGGCAACCACTGAGGCTCCCCCCCTCCCCAGCCCCCCCTCCACTGCAGCCCCAGCCCCAAAGCTCTGGCCAGCCCCCCGCTAGCACCTCAGTTGTGCTCACGACTGTGTGCTGAGTGGACTACCACGCTCACCTTCCTGCCCACACCGCCACCACACCTCTGTCTGCCTCAACAAGCAAGGTGTGGCCACGAGAGATATGTGAGTACTGTTGTGTCCTCACCGTGTGTGTGTGTGTACCTCGTTAACACAGCAGCAGTACAGGAGGCTATACTTGGGCCCACAGTCACAAAAGGTCATACAATGAATATTACTTCTACCGTATGATGTAAGAACGAACCTAACCTAACCTGTGAAGGATATCGAGTGTGTGTGGTTCACGAGTGTGACTTAGTGGAGGAGGAAGTACGGTTAGGTTGCATGACATTGGGAAGGGTTAGGTTAAGTTTTCTCTCAAACATAGGTTAGGTTGTGATGAACTAGACTAGGTTAGGTTAGGTTGTGATGAACTAGACTAGGTTAGGTTAGGTTAGAAGCGCCACTACCCTCGCTACACAAGCTAGAGATATCAGTAGTTAGGCGGAGGATTTGGCCAAGGATTAGTATGCATGACTCTGTGGGACCTTGACGGCGTACTGAGCGAGTCTCTCTCTCTCTCTCTCTCTCTCTCTCTCTCTCTCTCTCTCTCTCTCTCTCCGGGCCTCTCATCTCTAGTCTGTCTCTAAATCCATGTAAGACTGGCCTGTGTGTGTGTGTGTGCGTGTGTGTGTGTGTTCACCAGCCAGCCACACACACCTGTTCAGTGGCCAGGTGCTTGCTGCTGCTAATTACTCATCACCTCTCCCCAATCAACACTCAGCCCTCTCTCTCTCTCTCTCTCTCTCTCTCTCTCTCTCTCTCTCTCTCTCAGCTCAGTGACAGTAAAGAGCTAAGACAACACGTCGAAATATTCACACATACTTGTTCATATCCGCCTCCTCTTCTTCCTCCTGTTCTTGCCCCTCCTCCTCTTCTTTTTCTTCCCACTCCTCTATCCTCTCCCTTCTCTTCCTGTTCTTCCCACTCCTCCCCTCCCTTCTTCCTCCTCCTACTCTTCCTCTTCTCCCCTCCCCCCCCCCTCTTCCTGACACTCCTCCTCGTGGCCATGGCCCTCCTCCCAGTTTCACAACACGAGGGAGTGTAAACTGGCCGCGCCTTCCACCAACAAGCTAACATAGGAGGTGTGACATTTTTGACTCTCTTATGACGTCCGGTGAGTTAGTTCTCTCTCTCTCTACCCCCCTCGTTATCTTTCTCTCTCTCTCTCTGTCTGCCTCACTCTCTCTCTCTGTGTCTGTCTGTCTGTCATTCTCTGTCCCCCTATCTCTCTCTCTCACTCTCTCTGTCCCTCTCTCTCTCTCTCTCTCTCTCTCTCTCTCTCTCTCTCTCTCTCACTCTCTGTCTCTCTCTCTCTCTCTGTCTGCCTCTCTCTCTCTCCTGCACGTCGACTTCATTCCTCCTCGCTAACTCTTGCTTAAATGGTGACAAGACAACAGGGCTCAATGTTCCTCAGTCACACACACACACACACACACGTTAATCAACAGGTGAAGGTTTCCGGTGAACGGCCGCACCTTTTACGACACCTGTCTGTATGTATGTATGTATGAAGGTGTGTGTGTGTATGTGTGTGTGTGTGTGTGTGTGTGTGTATGTGTACTCTTTGAAGACGATCATTTCACCCCTGGACACCATTAAGTTATGTACGTATAGAAACAGTTATTAGCACCCGGCGTGATGATACAGTTGCTACCACCACTACCACCATCACCCCCAGCGTCAGCCACCGCTATTAAACAACAAACAAATTACCTTATCATCCTGTGTGCACGATTAACTAGCCCCGCCCTCTTACCTTGTCATCATGTGTGCACGATTAACTAGCCCCGCCATATCTTACCTTGTCATCATGTGTGCACGATTAACTAGCCCCGCCATGTCTTACCTTGTCATCATGTGTGCACGATTAACTAGCCCCGCCATCTCTTACCTTGTCATCACGTGTGCACGATTAACTAGCCCCGCCATCTCTTACCTTGTCATCACGTGTGCACGATTAACTAGCCCCGCCATCTCTTACCTTGTCATCATGTGTGCACGATTAACTAGCCCCGCCATGTCTTACCTCGTCATCCTGTGTGCACGATTAACTAGCCCCGCCATGTCTTACCTTGTCATCCTGTGTGCACGATTAACTAGCCCCGCCATGTCTTACCTTGTCATCCTGTGTGCACGATTAACTAGCCCCGCCATCACCTGCTTGCCTCACCTGAAAAATGAAACACATTAATTAGTCAAACAAACACAGACACAAACAACAACAAACAACAACAACGAGACTGAGCCAAGTTGGAGCTGAGATCATCTTAGTGTGTGTGTGTGTGTGTGTGTGTGTGTATCGTAGCCGTGACTTCTCAGATATAAGAAATTCGATGCCTACGCCCCCTCTCCCTCACCCCCTCCTCTCCCCCCTCTCCTTCACCCCCTCCTCCACCACCCCCCCCCCCCCCCGTGATAGGCAAGTCACATGCTCCAGTATAGGCAATAGGGAACCACATCTAATATACCGGTACAGTATTAATAATTACTCATAGGTACTAATACGGGTATCTTAAGCTTTACCTTTTAAAAGATATCATATTAAAAGCTTACGAACTGCCAGCTTATTTGACTTGATGAATAAACACCCCTGACTAGACCAGGTTAGGTTAGTGTGTCTGAGAGAGAGAGAGAGAGAGAGAGAGAGAGAGAGAGAGAGAGAGAGAGAGAGAGAGAGAGAGATTGCTGTGGGTGAAAGCTAAAACAGAGAGACTATGTGAGAGAAAGTTACTGTGTGTGTGTGTGTGTGTGTGTGTGTGTATATGTTCATCACAAGTGTTCTATCAGGCCCCCTTCCCCCCCTTGCAACACGCCCTAACTTAACGCTGGATAAGCCGGGGCGGATGGTGACACACACACACACACACACACACACACACACACACCCAGGATATGATATACATACCACAAATAGCTAACATCTGGGACGCTGTTGCAATGGGCCCCAAGTCTTAAAAGTGCTACTGGTTAGGTTAGGTTAGGATTGGTTAGGTTTGGTTAGGTTAGGATAGGTTTGGTTAGGATAGGTTAGGTTAGGTTAGGTTTGGTTAGGATTGGTTAGATTAGGTTAGGATACAACAGCAGCAAGAATAATGGAGTCATAGCACAAGGTCAGTCGGCAAGGTCACTCGCTGTTGCCACTACCCTCCCCTGCCACACCACTACCCTCCCTGCCACACCACTACCCTCCCCTGCCACACTACTACCCTCCCCTGCCACACTACTACCCACCCTGCCACACCACTACCCTCCCTGCCACACCACTACCCTACCCTCCCCTGCCACACTACTACCCTCCCCTGCCACACCACTACCCTCCCTGCCATACTACTACCCTCCCCTGCCACACCACTACCCTCCCTGCCACACTACTACCCTCCCCTGCCACACCACTACCCTCCCCTGCCACACCACTACCCTCCCTGCCACACTACTACCCACCCCTGCCACACCACTACCCTCCCCTACCACACCACTACCCTCCCTGCCACACCACTACCCTCCCTGCCACACTACTACCCTCCTCTGCCACACCACTACCCTCCCTGCCACACCACTACCCTCCCCTGCCACATCACTACCCTCCCCTGCCACACCACTACCCTCCCTGCCACACCACTACCCACCCCTGCCACACCACTACCCTCCCCTGCCACACCACTACCCTCCCTGCCACACCACTACCCTCCCTGCCACTTCCTACTCTGCCACTTTTCACCCTGACACTCCCCTCCTGTCACTCCCCACCCTGTCACTCCCTACCCTGTCACTCCCCTCCCTGCTACTCCCCTCCCTGCCACTCCCAACCCTGCCACACCCCTCCCTTCCCCAGCCCCCCCCCCGCCACCCCCCTCCCCGCCACCACAAATGATAATCATTCACCGAACATAAACACTTCACTGTTTACAAGTCCGCCATTGAACACCTGTTGGCGCGTATCACACCTGCGGAAATCACACTTGCACTATCACACCTGCGCCACCATACTAACGACACCACAAAAGCGCCAGCAACATTTCCATTACTAACACAGCAGAAGGTAACGTGCTGTGTGTGTGTGTGTGTGATGACTGGTATTAATAGGTGCTGTGGGGAGATAAAACAACGAGGGATGCTGTGAGTCGCCCGCCATTGTCGTGCTCTGATCGTGTGCGTCTGGCCACCCACCCAATTAAAATACCGGGCTGGGCTTCTACCTGTCCATGTACCCACCCCAACCCACCCGGCCCGCCCACCACGCTGTCTGCCCACCCTCTGGCCCACTACCACACCCGGCCACCGCCTACCTCGCTACATTGTCTCCTTACCATACTACCACACCATCACACTACTACCACACCACCACACTACCACACTGCCAGGTGGTCGGATGAGGGTTGGGACCTTTCTGAACGGCTCGGCTGAAGGTTCATTCATATCACACGAGCCAGGGATAAGTGCTACCATGTGCCACCCCAAACAGTGCCACCCCTACCACAGTGCCACTCCTACCACTGTGCCACCCCTACCATGTGCCACCCCTACCACAGTGTCACCCCTACCATGTGCCACCCCTACCATAGTGCCACCCCTACCATAGTGCCACCCCTACCATAGTGCCACCCCTACCATAGTGCCACCCCTACCATAGTGCCACCCCAAACAGAGTGCCACCCCTACCATAGTGCCACCCCAAACAGAGTGCCACCCCTACCATTGTGATTCATGCATTATTACATTGTGTTTGGTTAGCCAATTTTTTTTTCGTATTTCATTGTCGTGTGGCGGACAGTGGCGACACACTATCCCTCTTTCCACTGCGTTCATGGCTGCGTTAGTCAGCTTAATGTCTGTCTATCCTGACTGACTGACCAGCCTGAGAGTGACTTGAATGACAGAATAATGTGACTGGCTTGGCTGAGATTTAACTGACTTGCTGAATTTGAATTGTCTATTGTGTAGTCAGGAAAGGTTGGGGTACGTCATGAGAGGTCAGGGTACGTCAGGAGAGGTCAGGGTACGTCAGGAGAGGTCAAGGTACGTCAGGAGAGGTCAGAGTGAGTCAGGAGAGGTCAGAGTGAGTCAGGAGAGGTCAGGGTACGTCAGGAGAGGTCAGGGTACGTCAGGAGAGGTCAGAATGAGTTAGGAGAGGTCAGAGTGAGTCAGGAGAGGTCAGGGTACGTCAGGAGAGGTCAGGGTACGTCAGGAGAGGTCAGAGTGAGTCAGGAGAGGTCAGAGTACGTCAGGAGAGGTCAGGGTACGTCAGGAGAGGTCAGAGTGAGTTAGGAGAGGTCAGAGTGAGTTAGGAGAGGTCAGAGTGAGTCAGGAGAGGTCAGGGTACGTCAGGAGAGGTCAGGGTACGTCGGGAGAGGTCAGGGTACGTCATGAGAGGTCAGAGTGAGTTAGGAGAGGTCAGAGTGAGTCAGGGGAGGTCAGAGTGAGTCAGGGGAGGTCAGGGTACGCCAGGGGAGGTCAGAGCGAGTCAGGGGAGGTCAGAGTGAGTCAGGAGAGGTCAGAGTGAGTCAGGAGAGGTCAGAGTGAGTTAGGGGAGGTCAGGATGCGTCAGGAGAGGTCAGGGTACGTCAGGGGAGGTTAGGATACGCCAGGGGAGGTCAGAGTGAGTCAGGAGAGGTCAGAGTGAGTCAGGGGAGGTCAGGGTGCAAGTAATTTTATCAACAGCCTCAATTATAACTAATGTGTTATTTGAGTCTGGGGACAAAAAAGTTTAAGTTCTTGGTAATCTTCCCTGACGTCATGTGTGGGGGGTGAGGGTGGTGGGGAAAGTTACAGGGTGGTGGGGAAAGTTGTTTCAGGGTGGTGGGGAAAGTTATCCTCCCTGTCATACCACTACCCTCCCTATCATACCACTACCCTCCCTGCCACACCACTACCCTCCCTGCCACACCACTACCCTCCCTACCACACCACTACCCTCCCTACCACACCACTACCCTCCCTACCACACCACTACCCTCCCTACCACACCACTACCCTCCCTACCACACCACTACCCTCCCTGCCACACCACTACCCTCCCTATAATGATGGTATGGTTTAAACCTAATTTCAATAATCAACACAAAGCTTGGTTAGGTTAGGTTAGGTTAGGTTAGATTAGGTTAGGTTAGGTTAGGTTAGATTTGGTTAGATTAGGTTAGGTTAGGTTAGGTTAGATTTGGTTTGGTTAGTTTAGGTTAGGTTAGGTTAGGTTTGGTTAGATTAGGTTAGGTTAGGTTAGATTAGGTTAGGTTAGGTTAGATTTGGTTAGGTTAGGTGTCAATGTAAGCTAAAAACATCCAATCAATTTTCGCCTTTACTTTACATAGAATCCTTAACACATACAGATCCTGAGTTAGAGGTGTTAATGGTAGAACCCTGTCTGTCTCTCTCTGTCTCGCTCTATCTATCTATGTCTCTTTCTCGCTCTATCTCCCTCTCTCGCGCTCTCTCTCCTTCCCTCTGTCTGCATGTCTCTCTTTCTCCCTCTCTCTGTCTGTCCTTCTGTCTTTCTCTTTCTCTCCCTCTCTCTCTTATCTCCCTCCCTCTCTCTCTCTCTATCTCTCTCTCTCTCTACCTAACATCTCATTCTCTCAACTCTTATATAATTACCAAGATTATATTCCCTTGACTGACAGTGACAGAGCAAAAAATAACACAACTTTAGCGAAAATTATATTAAATACGTCATATCTTCTTTTATGGGTGATTGTTTTCGTCTATCTAACTTAATTGTAATTATTTATGTGTTCTATTCTACATTTTATAAATCTTGGGAAATATTGGGATTTTTTGGGGTCGAGTCATCTTGGGATATGTTTTGGGGTCGAATCATCTTGGGAATTCTGGCAACATTGCAAGTACTGGGAGGATAGGATGCGTCTACCCACGAGGACAGCTGGCGGTAGAGAGAGAGAGAGAGAGGCAGAGGGAGGTAGGGAGAGGGAGGGAGGTAGAGAGAGGTAGGGAGAGTAGGGGGAGGGAGAGGGGGTTGATTCTCAGACAGCTGGTACACCCGCGTTCATCACAATGTTGAGGATTGGTGGTGTCACAACTCTCTTGGAACCTCCGCCTCCACCCGCCCACCCACCCCACCCAACCCTCCACCCACCAGCAACCTTGCACTTCCCTCCTTCCCTGCCCCCCCACCCCCCCTCTCCCTCCCTCCCCCCCCTCCCACGCATCTATGTCTCCCACCACGCATCTGGCTTCTACACATGTCATCTTCAAACAGTACTAGTGTGGCATCCGTCCCACCCACCCACCCACCCACAAATGTCTGCCACCCATTCATCCACTTACACCCAACCACAAATGTCTGCCACCCATTCACCCTCACCCACAAATATCTGCCACCCACCATCCTTTCACCCCCATCCCACAAATGTCTGCCACCCATTCACCCTCACCCACAAATGTCTGCCACCCAATCACCCTCACCCACAAATATCTGCCACCCACCATCCATTCACCCCCACCCACAAATGTCTGCCACCCACTTACCATCACCCACAAATGTCTGCCACCCACTCACCCATCTACGTGTGGCTTTTAGACTAATTAAGATATAGTTAGGTTAAGTCAAGTCAGGTCAGGTCAGGTCAGGTCAGGTCAGGTTAGGGTTAGGTTAGGTTAAGTCACAGCCAGCGGACATGTCGATCATCATACTTTACAATCGGTGAGTCAGTACGGTACCTGGTGGTGAATGACCTCTAGACAGACATACAACCAACCAGACAGCCAGACAGACAACCAACCAGACAGCCAGACCAGACTACAATACAGACAGCCAGACAGACAACCAACCAGACAGACCAGACTACAATACAGACAAACATACAGCCAACCAATCAGACAGACCAGACTACAATACAGACAGACATACAGCCAACCAGCCAGCCAGACAGACAACCAACCAGCCAGCCAGACAGACAACCAACCAGACAGACCAGACTACAATACAGACAGACATACAGCCAACCAATCAGACAGACCAGACTACAATACAGACAGACAGACAGACAACCAACCAGACAGACATACAGATCACCTCAGCAGCAACAAAGGGGCGCTTCCCTCCGTCACTTCCTCCGCCCGATACAAAGAAGAAGCAGAAGTCATATAAACAAGGCCAGAGTGACGTCAACACCAGCCATGAATCAAGCCCTTACTTAAGTCACTCTGACGCCCACTACCGTTCTCTGATCCCACGCCTCTCTCTGACGCCCACTACCGTTCTCTGATCCCACGCCTCTGTTGTGACGCCTCTCTCTGACGCCCACTACCGTTCTCTGATCCCACGCCTCTGTTGTGACGCCTCTCTCTGACGCCCACTACCGTTCTCTGATCCCACGCCTCTGTTGTGACGCCTCTCTCTGACGCCCACTACCGTTCTCTGATCCCACGCCTCTGTTGTGACGCCTCTCTCTGACGCCCACTACTGTTCTCTGATCCCACGCCTCTCTCTGACGCCCACTACCGTTCTCTGATCCCATGCCTCTGTTGTGACGCCTCTCTCTGACGCCCACTACCGTTCTCTGATCCCACGCCTCTGTTGTGACGCCTCTCTCTGACGCCCACTACCGTTCTCTGATCCCACGCCTCTGTTGTGACGCCTCTCTCTGACGCCCACTACCGTTCTCTGATCCCACGCCTCTGTTGTGACGCCTCTCTCTGACGCCCACTACCGTTCTCTGATCCCACGCCTCTGTTGTGACGCCTCTCTCTGACGCCCACTACCGTTCTCTGATCCCACGCCTCTGTTGTGACGCCTCTCTCTGACGCCCACTACCGTTCTCTGATCCCACGCCTCTGTTGTGACGCCTCTCTCTGACGCCCACTACCGTTCTCTGATCCCACGCCTCTGTTGTGACGCCTCTCTCTGACGCCCACTACCGTTCTCTGATCCCACGCCTCTGTTGTGACGCCTCTCTCTGACGCCCACTACCGTTCTCTGATCCCACGCCTCTGTTGCTACTCCTGTTGTGACGCCTCTCTCTGACGTCCACTACCGTTCTCTGATCCCACGCCTCTGTTGCTGCTTCTGTTGTGACGCTTCTCTCCTGTGACGCCAATAACCACAACAACCACGACGCCAGACTCCCAAGAAGTTCCTCAGCAATATATGGACTGAAATAATTAACTCAAGCGACTGACAGAGACAGAGTAACGGACGGAGAGACAGACGGAGACAGACAGAGTAACGGACGGAGAGACGGATACAAAACAAGCTTACATTCCGGGTTTCATAAGAGACATATTATACCCTTGAGTGTATCTGTGCGTGAGTCCATGTGTGTCTGTGTACAAGAGTAAGTGTCTGTGTGACTATCTCTCCACTCAAGTAACTATCAGTCCTGACATCCACTCAGACATCCACACACACCCACACATCCCACATACGTATAATATATCATCCACTCTCCTACACACACACACACACTCACATACATACATACACACTCACACACCCACACACACACACTCACATACATACACTCAAACACACACTCACACTCGGTGCCACTGACCACGGCTTCCTCCTCGACCATACAGAGGGAGGAAGGGAGATGAGGAGTGCCAAGCAGTAAGGGAGGGAGGGAGGGACATGCTAATGGAAGGAGGGAGGGTTTGGGAGGAGGGAAGGAGTGTCAAGCGTTGTGGGAAGGAGGGAGGGAGGGGCAGGGGTGTAGAGGGAAGGATCATGGCAGCTACAACAGTGCACCATCAGCCTGGTGTAAATTAAGACATATCCCTTATCTCCTGTCGCCCTCCCACGCTTGTTACGCCCTTCCTCCTGTGTCGGTGTGAGTGTTTGTGTGTGTCTGTAGAGCATGTAACTATCTGTCTGCAAAGTGTCTTGTCTGTGTCTGGTGGAATGTGTGTCAGGATCAAGAGGACGAGATGGTGTGTTCTGTAAATAAACAACTTACTAACATGTTCCATTTGTTTACTCCTTCCCACCTCCCTCAGCCACCCTTCCCTCACTTACCTCTCACCTTCACCCTTTCCTCTCGTCCCTGCTGAACTGTATACCTACGTTATCTATATACCTGTTGAACTGTACTATAATAAGTCACACATATTGTCTATACTTAACAACCCTCCCTGTTTAGCGTATAATGTCACAAATACAAAAAATAAATATAAAGTATCTGCAGTCATCGATTCGTTGCGCATGTTGGCCTTCATGTGTTAGTTGTTTACATACATCAGCTGAGAGGAGTAGACCAGCTGACACACACACATATACACACACACGTTGTCTCTCCTTCATGACTTCATTTCTCACCTAGCGTGTGTCCTGTCCCTTGTGTATAATTATAAAGGTATTTTTTCCTTATCTTAAAACTAATAAAGGTAATTAGTAAATATTTTGGTGTTTATATTCGTTAATTTATATATATTTAATTACCTGTTTTACCTGGGATAATGACTACACCTGCCGGTCACCTGAGATTAGTGGCACCAATCACCAAATATCCCTTAATTTATTTGTTTTTAACGTAAGTACTGTTAAATCTACTCATAGCAGCGTTCAGTGGCCAGGTATTGTTAGACCCAACCAGGCCATAGGTACGTAATATCAGGGTAATAGTTAACATCAACCCTCGATAGAATGAACACCTTTAGTGGGAAAATATATTTAAGAAAATTCGTTTATTATCTCACAAATATTTAAAAAAAATATTGGAGGAATTGTACTTTAGTTTTTTTTATTGTGTTTGGTTAGGTTAGCTTGGCAGTGAGTGATCTTAGTGCCAGGGAGAGAAGATAATGTGATAACTTTACCGACCAAACGTTGCTGTGTAATTACTGTCATTGTTACACAGCAGGTACGTATGTTTGTAATCAATATGTAATGTAAGATAATTATATGAGAATGTATAAGTAATTTGGTAGAGTGAGTGACACACATTACAACCATTATCCGACCCATACATAATGTAGTAGCGCGTCACAGTCCACTCATCTCCCTCCCCCCACCATGCTTGATGTTATGACTGACCAATGACTCTTCTGTATGCACTTATAAGGCCTTGATGATATACACACACACACATTATGACTTGCCAAGAAATGTGCACACTCGCTCGGAAAGATATCTCGAGTCCGATCGATTTCATAATGAAACTCCCCCGACTCCTGTTGTGTCGTTGGGGTTTTCAAAATCCTTCGTCCGCTGTGTCTTATTGTCAAACACGAGATCGTAAACATGCTTTCTGTAACGAGTGTACCTGACAGTCATCCTAGACATTTACAACCTGTGAGTGATAATCCCTCTGTCCTCGTTTCTTTTAGACCCCAAGGTAATACATGACCAGACTATCGAGAGGCCTCGTCTACACAATTATTGCCGAGTGATGTACAAGAAGTCCGTTACATAATCACGCCACGGGGGTGTCGACGCAGCCGGGATGTTTCATTGGCAATGTTTTGAATTTAACACGTGTACAATTTTTACTTTATTATATTCTATGGAGTAAATAAACCAACCAGAATGGCCCTAGAGTGTAAGGCCATTTTAGTCACACAATAGGGCCATTTTAGAGTAGGACTGTTAACTAGGGTCATTTTCTCCTGTCTTTCTTGATGGATGTTGAGCTGACATGTGGTCTTATTACAGGTGGAGTATGGACCTGAAGGGGGCACAGGAGGCATTTCTGGCGGTGCTGCAACAAATTCCTCAACCAGAGACACGCAAGGCTTTCTTAGCGTGGGTCGATGATACCTGGATAAGGGGAGGTAATTAATGCTCTCTTCGTGTTCTTTATCATGTTGGGTAAAATATGTCAATGACACTTTGGATCACATGTATCGTACTTCATCGGTAGTCTTGTTACTCGAGTACAATATAACGTGGTTCAGACTGGTGTACTGTCATCGTGAGTCAACTAAGGTAGGGGCAGATATTATATTGAAGATGTAGAGATCTGTGTAACCAATGCCAAAATCGAACGTGTCAGCTTGTCGGGTGGAGTAGCATTTGACATCATCCGGAATATGTTACAGTTCCTTTAAGGTGGCGGCGTTGGTTTATCAGAGGCATCATCTACAGAATGTGTGGCCATCTGCTGTGTGTTTCAGCCCTCAGTCGTACATAATGCTGTACAGGGAGATGTAATATTAAACTACAGTACCAAAGGGGATGAAAACATGACTCCACCATTTCACACGTAAATTTGAGTTAATAGAGGTGAAGGCGACTGTCTTTTGTTATTGTAACTGTACCTCCTGGTGGTCACTCTGGGTCATAGGTCAACTTGTGATGCAGCTGAGGACAGTACCATCACAGCCCAGCACAGTACAACAACACTTTGCAACATCAGAGAAACTAAATGCAGCCATCCTAGACAAATTTCCACAACTGCACCACAAGTATTATTCATAACCTTTGTATTTTGATGATATTAGTACAGTATTAAGCTTCCTTGTGTCATGCAGTACAGTTACTTGCCAAGGAAACATGTACCTACAGACACCTGGATGTTTACCAGTTCTGCAGCTTCACTCACAGACTATGATAACATAATTTGACTTGGGTTAAGTTCCTATTTAACCCTTGGTGTCATTATGCAAAATGACTTTTTAGTTTTAATAATGGTTTCTTAGTTTATAAATATGTATTGACACACTCCTTTAAATTGTTATGTTATTTTTTTGTTTTATTTCATTTGTTCACAGTGCCCCCAACCTTGATGGTATGTCCCCCACCATGCCCACCTCCACCACTGGCACCCGTCTGCACCTCAGATTACAGCTCGGGAGACACCAAATTACGCAAGATTGCCGATGACCTGCGCGAGATCATGCCACTTAATGCCATTTTACCTACAGAACAAATCACGTTCCCATCTGTAGGAGAGGTACAGTACCCACACACACACACACACACATTCACTTGTTTCTTTAATCCTTTTGCACTGTCTTTAGCAAAATAAAAATAAAATTATTTATAGACATGATTGTAGGCAGGAGATAATAAGTACATATACATTACGTAAGCTGTATAAATAATACCCAGTTCCTGTTCTGTAAAAGAGGGTTGGTAATAGAGAAGGTATCCGGCCATAAACTTTACACGATGGTACTGGAACATCAAACCATCGGGTAATCACATCTGACCTACACACGTGTGGAAAATGGCTGTAAAATAGTGATGGTGATGATGAACACTAGAGAAATATTTACACAATCAGAAAAGAACTAGATTTGAGCCTAACGGGTTCAGAGATATGCAAAATTTAATACCCCTGATTTTACTGAATACTCAGTGTGAGAGAGAGAAGAAGCAGCTGATAATAGTTATAGTGATAGGTATAAAGTGTTCAGCTGCTGGAAAATTAAAAAGTTGAGTTATATATCATCAGAATTTATCAACTTTATGCAGTTATCATAAATTTTCATCAGTGTATTTTCATTTCAGAATGCAGACTGCGATCCATCCCACACCCTGCACGTAGACGCATTCCTCTACGATGAGGATATGGTCGACGAGTTGTGTGACACTGGGGAGTTGGCCCGTAACTACTGTGTCGACTGTTCCTCTCACAACACTCAGCCTATAAGTGAGCACAGTACAGCCTGGAGTCTTTGTTATATTAATCTCTTATCTTATATTTCTTGTTTTGTTTTCACTTCTTGTTTAAATATTTGTGTAATATCCTCAAAATATTTCTTATTGGGTGTATGTCTACGTATGTTGTTCGTATATCTGCACCGTCTAGGTACTCCCGTGTTTACCACTTGGCGTTGCCAGTCCTATCTCTCCCTGAGGTGTTAACCCTGAACTCTGAATTCGAACGCGAGTGAGAGGGAGGCAGAGGGGATGGACGTGTCGGTGTAGATTTCTTTCTGTAGGGGAGGGGGTACTGGGGGGTGAGGAAAGGAAGTATATATCAGTTGGGAGAAATTACAATGCAGGATAATGGAAGGCTTTGGCAATAGCAACGGGTCTCCTCAGCTGAATGTAGTCGTCTAGCTAACTGTGCATTGTAGACAGTATACCTGCACTGTCTATGTATATTTTACTGAATAAACACCTACCTATCAATACAGTTTTCTATGCATTAATAAGCCTCATTAAGTTTAATAATCATAGATATATAGCTCTGTGATAAAGGCTTATAACTCTTTATCATTGCGTTGCAGCGTATATCAGTCACTCGGCTTCAAGAGAAAGATTAGCTTACATCTTCCGAGCATTACTTCCCCCCATACCTGAAGACACCATATTACTGGACGTTGGATCCAGATTAGGAGCAGTACTTTATGGGGTGAGTAGATGTATTAGTTGCTTTTATATATACAGAATACAGGCTGAGATTATGTTTGCAGCACAAGTTAATATGTAAATAGCACAGCAGTTAGTTATGTTTGTTTTATATATATATCAGTTTGTTTATTTATCTATCCCAGAAGAGTGTGCTAATGTGTTTTGTCTTGCAGGCTTACATATACACAAAATGCCGGAGAATAGTTGGAGTGGAAATTAACCAAGACTTATGCCAAGTTCAGCAGACCATCATCAATAAATATCAGTTTCAGGTAAGCCTTTCTGTCTATCTATCTATCTCTCTCCTTTTCTCTTCTCTCTCACATTTAGAACTCAAGATCAGATGGTAATTTTTGACTCATTTGTGACAATTTGAGACAGTGATCTTATTGTAATAACTTGTATTCACTAAACTTAAGTACTGTAGCTGTGTCAAACTTCAACATTTATCATAATCATTTTGCAATCATTTTCCACACAAGTAATAACAAACTCTACATTTCAGGATCGCGTTCAGGTGTTACCGGGTGACATCCAGGAACAAGGGGAGGTGGTGCGCGCTGCCGACATAATTTGTCTCAACAACGTGTTCGAGTTCTTCATGCCAGCAAGCGTTCAAGCGCGCATTTGGGCATTTCTACGATCAAATGCCAAGAAGGGAGCTCTGCTGGTCACCATACCTTCCCTAGAAGACTCTCTACAGTATATAGATGTAAGGACTAGTTTTATATTTTAAAAAGTATAATAAGGAACAGCATTTGATATGAGTCAGGAGCTTCTCTCTCTCGGATAAACTAATAATATTCCACACAATTTTAAACACTGTCATATGCATCTTCAAGCTAGGGTGAACTACATACATGGCCTGAGCCCAACTCTGGTACATATAGTCCAGGTGTTTTGTATTACTGTCTCTGCTCAGTCCTCCTGCAGTTACGTATTACCTGAGCAACATTAAATACTCGGTTAATTCATATTCTTCAGGTAATTCAAATGGGTTGTAACCCCGAGGATGTCCAATAGTGAGGTTCAAGTGTTATGATGCCGGACGTACTGTTTGGAATCAGTCAGTTTAAATCTTACGAACGTCAAGGAATATATTTCCCTAATCATTTAACTTTACTGTGAAATAATAACAAGGATTCGACGCGATGCGGGCGAGGATCTTAGAAGGGGAAAACACTAGGAGAGATTATTGACAAACAGGTGATGAAAGTGAGAGAAAAGGGTGAAAGGTCCCTCCTCTCTGACATGTGTTGATAAATGACCAAACTCTCTCTTTCAGTGTGGGTTCCGTCACCCGGAGTGGACCAGAGAAGTGGCCCCACACAACCCAAACATCACTGCCCCGTTTGACTTCCAGAGTGAAACATCTGAGGTCAAGCTGTATCAAGTCATTTAAACCATAGTGATGTTTTGTGTAATATTGATGAAATTGATATTAATATTATCTGTTGCAATAGACTGAAAGAGATTGTGATGAATACTTGGCTTGTGTTTAGACTGCGTGAGATAGTCGGGTTACCGAGTCGAGTTGTAACCGACCAGCGAATACCGTAGTGGTATTTTGCATGTGAAGTTCGTGTGAATGAAGAACACTTTTTAACATATCTAGGAATTCTGAGCTGCATTTACATACAAAGACTCTTGAGTGTATCCCTCTTGCCAAAGACTTGAGCATTTTGGATGTTCATTGTTTTGTTGAAGACTTATCCATAATGTGTACTGTTTTAAGTACATGGGTCCTATGTACATAATATAAAAAGTGCCATTGCCTTGTTCTATGCCTTATCATGCCAAGGTGTTTCTTATGTTTTCTTAATAATAATGTGAAGTGTTAAGAAAAGGAGGTGTAATCATGTATTAGCTTTGTTATAAATGGTAAGTCTTTGCACGGGAAAACTTCAAATAAAACCTTTATTTTTTATATGAATTTTATATTACTGTATACTGTTCATGTCAGTAATAACAATAACCTGTGTCTCTGTCTGTCTGTCTGTCTCTAGTTCTCACTCTACGTGACCACTGTTAGTAAACCACCAAGAGCGGGACGACCCGGTAAATTTTAAGACGACACGAACCTAAACAAACAGTCCTCGGCGCAGTCATTGTTGGTTTTGTGTCGTCTATAGATATAAAGTTTACCAATCCCGTCTTGGATAGTCTTAAAACTCTTAACCACTGTTTAGTACGACCCGAGGTGAGAACGACGGCCACTTGTTAAACCTTTACCAAACTTTTCACACACTGAACAAGTTTGTATCTTTAAAATGTTCAATACTGTACACTCAGCAGCATTTGAAACTCTTAATCTGTTTTGGTTATTATATGAACTAAACAAATAGTAGTGCTTGCATTTATACACTAAATATATGGAGAGGTTAAGGGTTGTCTCATCAAGCACAACGGAAGATGACAGAGCAGCCCATATGATACCAGAGGCTTGGACTACAACCACAGATGAACAAAGCTTATAAATCTCTGAACGAGTTTATCCCTTGACTACAACAACAATAATGACTGAACAACAATAACCAGATGTAGCTACAACTTCTTACAAGCATCAGTTATCACCTACAATTAAGCTGCCACTAAAAACAAGTGTATACAGGACACTACTGTACTACTGTTAACTCCTTCCAATAGTCTTTTATATTTACTTTGGTTACTTTACATTTGACAGTCTTAATCAGTCAAATAACTCTTCTTGACAGCTTAAATCAGTCAAATAACTGGTCTTGACAGTCTAAATCAGTCAAATAACTGGTCTTGAGGGTCTTAATGATTTTCAAAGAGAAAAATGTTTATTATTTGTTTGAATGTAAAACACAAATTAATATCAATTCTTTTTACTATTAAATTATATTGTTGTGTGTCAATAATCAGGAACAGAGAAAGTTAAATATATTTTGTTACAACGAAAAAATAAAAGTTTAAATGTTGATTGACTCGGCAACCAATAAGGTATGAGGGTTGCTTTTGGCTTCCAGTTACCATAGAAAAGTAATCCGTGCCTTGACGTCAGTAAGCAATCTGCCACGACCGAACTATACTGCGTAAATAAACAAACAAACACATGATGGAAAATTTACTTACTGATTTGTTTAATTATAAGTTGATGAATAAAAAAAAAACATGAATAATCTTGTTTTATTTAGTTGTTGTATTTATTTCTGATTGTATACTCATGATTGTGTTTCTTAATCGTGTTAGGTAATGTGTTGAGGATCATTGAGGGTTGACGTAAGTGTTCTGTACAGGGTATTACGGTAATAACTTGACGGCTGACACTAGACGTTAACCCATTGAGCATAAACGCATCTCACGGGACGGTCGGCCTGTAGCAACCGAGTGTGGACGAGTTATAATATTTATTACTTCACCAGTTATTCAGCTGTTGGGTGGTTGGTGCATCACAACGCCTACCTCGGCCACACTTCGCTGCCAAGAAGGAGAGACACACCAGTACTTCTATCCTGATCCTTCAGACTTAACTAAACTTAACCCAACGATAAAAAGACTAGTTAAACTCAATCTACCCTATACTGTAACCAGAGGAAGATTATTGGCTCGTAACTTTTAACTTAAGGACAGATGATGGCCAGTTGTCCAAGTGTGTGTGTGTGTGAAACATCTCAGGTGCTGCCAGTGAATGTTAAAACAGCTGCCTGGCTTATTGCTGAATACTAAAACAGGAAAAATATATAAACTATATATTCTCTTACATAAACCTGAGCTGGTATCAAATGCCCAGACGATACCTTGACCACTTTAACCCAGGGGTACATGCCCTCCTTGACCATGTGTTCTGAGGTATAGGTTAGCATAGAGACTAGAAGCAACCCTGGCGCACTGAGAACCAAGCCATTTAACACCCAGGGGTATACACTGACCAGGGGGGAAGGAGGGATATATTAATCACATTACACCCACCTAAACATAACATTAACTGGTTTATGTGACCAACGTGTGAGTGACAGACTTTGTTTAACGAGTGACGATGGCAGGCCACAACTAAAGACCTTTGATGGAAGTTATGTCGCAAGGTCGTCTGTGTTGGGTGAATATTGCACACGATGTTAAGATGTGTTACAATGTGTACGGTGAACTTTGGGCAATTTGGATATTTAATATTGTGGTATCAATCAAAAACTAAATTTTCAGTTCATGTGTTGGATTTAATCTTTAATTGGCAGCTAAAAATTTCCTACTGCGCCCTCAGACAAAAAATAGAACTCAAGGAATGCAAATCATCCACAGACAATGGCAGCCGTCCCTACAACTAACATCTATTTTAGTCCGTTACTTCCTCTAAACAGCACCGTCCTCTCCTTAATAATTACTATATGTTCTTCCATCTTACCTCTTGTGCTGCCTCTCAATAATGTACAGCAATAAGCCGCCTCCCTATTTGTTCCTCAAGCTGACAACTGATCTCAAACTCGTGTTCTGGAGGAGCCTAAGTTGAGCTCTTAAGTCAGCCTGTAATACAGATATAAGAGTATTATTTTCTGTACAGTAAACAATTTCCTTTAAAAAGTATATAGACAAACCTTTTTCCTGCTGTGCTGCCATTTACTGCCACTTTTTTATCTTGGTGTCAACAAACATCATCCAGTATGATGATAACCTCCCTGATTGCTCCTCAAGATGACCCTCTTTTTACTGTACACAATATATATGTTTTTCATACACTATTTGACTCATTCTAAAACCGAATAAACTCAAGTTCATTACAGATACAATACGATGTTTTTATTACACTTGACAAACAACTCCTAAGGTTTTCCCTCATCTTATTAGACTTCCACAAGTACAATGTGCTGTGTCTGTTATACATTTGGGGTATCCTGACCATAAGCTCCAGGTGATATCATGACTATGGGCCCTGAGGGGTATCCTGACCATAGGGCCCAAATATCACCCCGACCATAGGCCCTGGGGGGTATTCTGACCATAGGGCCCAAATTGTGCCCTGACCAAAGACCCTGGGTGGTGCCCCGACCATGGCCTCCTTCCCTACCAATGTTAACTTGGTGCAACAAGTCTCATTGGTGGTCCTCATGTTTCAAGCATCATTAACTACCACCATCACTCACACTCTCCAGTACTACACACAACCAACCAAAAGGGTAAATCAAACATTGAGCTGCTCAGCATTTTCTTGAAAGGTGTCAAAACAACAATAAAGAGAAAAGTTTGACAGTATATAAAGAGTAATAAGCATGCGTCTCCATACTTAACATTATAAAAGGTTTGTCCACTTGATAACAGTACCTGTAGAGCACAAGGCCTCACCCTGCTGCTGCACACTGGCCTTATCGTTAATATTGAAACCGTGTGAACATACAATAAAATATTTTCCCGCTATATATGAGGCGCCCCGGGCAAGAGGGAGACAAGTGACAAAGCAATAAGAGACGTATGTCATTATGACCCTCAAACTTATACAGTACCTAATTTCTAACTGTGTTTTCTATAATTTTTTCGAGTTTTGTCAATTGTGTATTTCTCACCCGGATCATCTCACATATACACAGGATATGTATATATATATTTATCATACAGTATATAACTCTACCATCTACTAATATATTATATACAGTAGTACATCAAGAAGAGATACGTATGAGAAGTTGCAAGAAATTGTGCTCTATCTGTGCCTAAAATGGCAGCCAATGATTTGTGCAAATAGTAAAGTTTTTTAAATTGTATGATACAATGTGCAAATACTTGATACAAGAAGAAATACATCCATATGAAAAACTAAATAATTATCTGTGACAATAAAGTGTACAACAATGACCTGAAGTTAGTGTACTCACGTCTTGGCACAGCATGGCCGCCACACACACACACACTGCACCATCTACTACAGTCAGACCTCTATTTAACGAACTATATGATATGGGAGAGTGTAATTCATTATACCGAGGTTCATTATATGTAAAACCTCCATATAACAGACTGCATGTAAGAGTACAGTCCATTATATCAAGGTTCATTATATGTAAAACCTCCATATAACAGACTGTATGTAGGAGTACAGTCCATTATATCAAGGTTCATTATATGTAAAACCTCCATATAACAAACTATGTAAGAGTACAGACCATTATATCAAGGTTCATTATTTGTGAAACCTCCATATAACAAACTTTACCCGTTAGAGTGACGTCCGTTAAATGGAGGCTATGCTGTACTGTATATGAGGCGTTTACAATACCAAAGACGTACTGTATCACCTAGTTACCAAATTTCCTATTTTCTACGTCAGTCCATAGCCCCAGCGTACCTCTATCAGATAATGGCGTCAGGTAGCATGGTTACCTTACACCTCCCGCGTGGTATAATTCCCAAAAGAAAAATGAGGCGGAAAATATGCCATACAGCCTGAGAATTAGGCTCACTTGAGACAGTCAGATGTACGCCTTTGATATTCTACATTCCTCATATCTTCCTTTACTCACAAAATACTTGATAAATCTTCAATAACATAGTAAAATAATGAAATATTCAATAACCTCTACACATTTTTAACTATCATAAACACCAAGAAAAACAATAAGCTTATTTTTTTTTACTATTACAAAAAGTTTCAATACCTCATCTATACAAAATCAAGTGAAGATGCCAAGTTCAGTAGATAATGTGACAAGCAACACATCTTCACCATTTTATATGATAGAGCTATTTTATTTATGTTTTGGCCAAGTATTGTACTGTAGATGTTGATGGTAATTATAAAAAAATATGTCTTCATACTTATTTCTATCCTTTAATTATGGGAAAATGAAAAAATAAAATAAATCAATCAAAAATTCTGAAATGTACCAAAGAAATCGTGACTTGACAAATTGAATGTCAGTCACAACCCTAATGTATATCTTAGTCCTAGGGGCTTCCAATACTTTATGTTCTTTATGTGGGGTCTAATGGGACTGGGGTCAAGTGGGATTGATGTCTTAGTAGGATTGAGGCTTAGTGAGACTGGGGTCTAGTATGACTGATTTCTACTAGGATTGGGGTCTACAAGGACTGAGATCTACTAGGACTGGGGCCCATCTAACAGTAAATAGAACCACATGAAACCACTCCCGTGATCCTCAGTGCAGACACAACCACATCTCCGAGCCCAGGATCAATCGGCCAATCACCTTACTTAAAATAAAACGACCAATGGCGGCCCAATTTCCCCAGAACGAATGAGCTACAGAAACAACTGGCAAACTTAAGAGGGTTAAAACAGGCTCGTGTTTTCTGTGTTTGGAATAACGAGACGTGATTAGGTTAAGTTAGTTTGGGTTAGATTAGGTTTGGTTAGGTTAGTTTGGGTTAGATTAGGTTTGGTTAGGTTAGTTTGGGTTAGATTAGGTTTGGTTAGGTTAGTTTGGATTAGATTAGGTTTGGTTAGGTTAGGTTAATTTGGGTTAGATTAGGTTTGGTTAGGTTAGTTTGGATTAGATTAGGTTTGGTTAGGTTAGTTTGGGTTAGATTAGGTTTGATTATGTTTGGTTAGGTTATAATAGATGAGCAAATACACCAACGAAGGCCAAGTAATTGTGTACTACCAGGATGACTTTTTCACCAAACCCTACACTACATGATATGGGATTATGAAAAACCCTTATATGCATGTGTGTGTGTGTGTGTGTGTGTGTGTGTGTGTGTGTGTTGCCTCAGTACAGTTATGCCCGGCACTTGTCTTCTGTACTGTCATGTCTCCAGATATCTTAAACATAAGTGGAGGTCGAAGCTTAGTATCATAAGTCAAATTTTGTCAATTTTAATCACTCAATATTCCCTCACCTCACACACCTTGCCTCACTAACACCTCACCTCACACATCTTGTCTCACTAACACCTCATCTCACAGGTCTTGCCTCACTAACACCTCACCTCACACACCTTGCCTAACACCTCACCTCACACATCTTGCCTCACTAACACCTCACCTCACACATCTTGTCTCACTAACACCTCACCTCACACACCTTGTCTCACTAACACCTCACCTCACACACCTTGCCTCACTAACACCTCACCTCACACATCTTGCATCACTAACACCTCACCTCACAGGTCTTGCCTCACTAACACCTCACCTCACACACCTTGCCTAACACCTCACCTCACACATCTTGCCTCACTAACACCTCACCTCACACACCTTGCCTCACTAACACCTCACCTCACACATCTTGCCTCACTAACACCTCACCTCACACATCTTGTCTCACTAACACCTCACCTCACACACCTTGCCTCACTAACACCTCACCTCACACATCTTGCATCACTAACACCTCACCTCACAGGTCTTGCCTCACTAACACCTCACCTCACACACCTTGCCTCACTAACACCTCACCTCACACACCTTGCCTCACTAACACCTCACCTCACACACCTTGCCTCACTAACACCTCACCTCACACATCTTGCCTCACTAACACCTCAAATTATTAAAACAATTTGAGAATCTATTTTTTTTTATTCCAAATTTTTGTTAAGTAAATCAGGTACAATATATTATTTATATAATATATTCTTAAGTTTTTAAAAATATATTTATGTATTATATTATATTCCTGAACTACACAACTGGTTATTTAAATTTACACCATTAAAATAAAAACCAATACCCATGAATACTTAACAACCAACTCTTGTTATAATTATCAAATATTCATTATAAATTATATAATTATACTCTACATACTGTCAATATAAAATCATATACAGTATATTCAACAAGCTACCTTTATATATATTACGATTATAATATTTATGTATTGCACACACACACACACACAGTGCCATCACACACTACAACTGCCAACACCCGCCATCACATGCCCGACACCTGCCATTGTACATACTACACCTGCCATCATGCACACTACACTTGCCAACACCCGAGTAGTTCTCAACTTAAAATAATTCAGCATATTGCACGAGACTATTCCACTTTTTGCTGTACGGTATTATATTACTACATATTAACCTCAATGCAGAGAGAGACATAGGAGTGTGTTGTGCCTAGAACACTTTACACACAGCCAACACAACAATCTAGAGTCTTTTAGTGTTTCTTTAGGGTTTAGGGGAGGGGGGAGGGGGGAGGCAAAGTAGATAACATGAAATATCTCAGCTTCAACCTTTGGCGTGCACACACACACACACATTGCAGTACAATTCCAAGCAGAGTTATCTAAAACAATAAGAGAATGTCTTCATTACAAATATTTCATATTACAGTACAGTAGTTATGTCTCAGCCAGTGTGAAGGGTAGAGCCATGATGGACCAGGTAATACTCTAGATACCATCCTCCAAGTGTTCCCAGTACTGTACATTACAAGACTTTAAACAACTAGCCATTCTGCAGCAACTGGTGGTCACGACTGAACCACAGAGTTGAAACTGAGTGCTGTACTGAGTCAGCTTTATCCAGTATGGAGTCAAATCAGGGATATGGTAATGTACCCAATTTACATACTGATCCTCAGACCACCTGAGTTTCAGAAACTAACTATACCATGAAAAATTTACCCAAAACGCAAATCAAGAAAGATCGAGGTATAAAAAATAGGTCATTTTAACAAGACGTCCTGTACACTAGTTTTGGTTGGGTCAAAATTATCCGTAATGCCAAGACGTACTTCTCAAGCTATACAACAGTCGTGGCGAAACGTTCAGCAAAGATTAACTAGCCGATATAATGAACTACAGACGTCAGTGACAACAACCGCGTCACTTTTGATATGAAGTCGTAAAGGTAATAAAGATACCCGACCTTCTAGCCAACGCTGTCCAGGGCGAGGCAATTTACACACACGAGTGGTCAAAGGTAACTACATGCCCCTTTTAATACTCAGTGTGGTGTATAAATATGTTGAACTGTCCCCAGCTCTATATATATCTCCATAATAAGAAAACATTACAACTCCCCGATTGATTTTTCCTATGATATGATTATTACCGTCCAGAGAGCTGCAGCATCCCAACACTGCCCTGCGAGTGTTAACGTATAGGTCATCCCCGTCACATAAGGCCATTCACAGCGTATTCAGCCAACATTATACAGTATTACATTTAGTGTGATTCTTAATTTATCCAAGGAACATAATCTACTGTGGGGGTGACACTTCTGGTACAGTACTGTATTGGTCTTTAAAATACAAAGAATTACAGAACTACAATACCTTAATGGATAATTCAAATTATATTTCATACACTCAGGATGACCGCTCAATCTCATTTACAATAAGATGAAAAAATAGTTCCAAAAAGTTATTAAACATAAGTTATTAATTCACAATATGGAACTGTAGTCGAAAGCCTTCCTCCATGTTTATAAATATTTCAACATGTTCAATAGTGTCAAGACATGACCAATATTTTTACCAAATACAGTATATATAAGTCAAACCTCATAATGACTAGTCTATATTCACAGGTGTATAATCCCCTTATATTATATACACCATCTGGTGTGGAATGTTTCATAAAGCGACAGGGATCATTACTTGAACGCTGTACCTTACATCCAGAGTCTTGTAAGACATAGAACCATAGTATAAAAATATGCTGCCATCATATATGGTACTGTATAACTATAAACTTATATCAAAATGGGATATTAACCCCTTCACTACAGGGATGCCACTTGTGATATTTTATTCAGCTCAGAGGGGAGCCCGTACACAAGGGGTTAATATCCAGGTGCAGTTTGGCGAATATAAGCATACTGTGATAAAAGGTTACTTGAGGGAACGTACACCTTCTCAAAAACAACACAGAACTGTGCTGGAGATGTTCTTCATAGTTCTCTATTTTACCTGCCTTGATTGCCACAGAACGCATGATTTAAAATATCACTTTCCCGCTGACAATAACAATGACAGCTTCAGTGTTAAGTGCCTGTATAATAATCAGCCTTAGGAAACTGTAGGCCAGACATATCTATGGCTGTTTTAACTGAAGCCTATTACTACTATACACTACAGGCTGTCCCTAACATTATCTGACCAATTTAAAACCTCAATAGCCTGACATGCAGTATAGATACAACACAAGCTTCTATTATACTGATAAACAACTCTCAAGTTTTTTTTCTTCTAGTTCTTGATAAACTTCCACATGTGAATTAAGTTCCATCTATAATATCTTCAGAGATTTCGAGGTTATATAATACATCAGATAATATATGGTCGCCCAGTGGAATAAATTATATCAAGAGACGCCTAACATTACGGGATATTAAAACTTTGAACTTGAAATCAACTACGAGTGCTAACCGAAGTTCTCCCCACGGTACACGGGTTATGACTGGGTATTGGGTATTTACACTAAAGCTACATGTACAGTAAGTAGATTAAGAGTAGGTTAAAACATTGTATGCAGGAGAGTAAGTAATGACGCATCTCTCTTTTTTAACCTCAACAATACACGCATCACCTGAATAGATTTTTGACACAACTGTTAAGTATTTGAAGCTCTGACAGTCATAACACAGCTCTGACAGTCATAACACAGCTCTGACAATCATAACACAGCTCTGACAGTCATAACACAGCTCTGACAGTCATATACTCTGGCAGTCATACTCCACAGCTTTCTGACAGTCATAACACACAGCTTTCTGACAGTCGTAGCATCTAGTTCTCTGACAGTCGTAACAGTTATAATAGCTCTGAGTCACAACAATAAAATGTGCTCTGCACAGTACAGTATTTCCCACACAGTGTTGGTACAGTAGGAGAGGTGCGCACAGTGTACATGAGCCAGGAGACGCACAACTCCCTGATCAAAACTTCACTGTAACACTTCACTACTATACTTCCCACTAATGAAGCCAAGATAACATTGTCCTTTATACGAGGGCATTGTTCTAGCATCATGGGACACTATACATATAAACTGTATAACTGAATCTATACAACATAAGTTTTAACGAAGATATTTATAGTACAATGTCTTCATTTGGCCTGAGTTTGTTAATGTGTTAGTGTACGTCAACCAGACCCCAATGGTGGTCTCTTGTCTGGCGTGTTGAGTGTGGGACAGCACATACGAGAGACCTTCCCACTGACCAACAGAGTCCCACAAGGGAGCTTCCTCTCTCCAACCCCATATATCGTCTACACAATTGACACATTCCACCTCCAGGAAAAAAAAAAAGATGTTATGTACGCAGATAATAAATCCCTCTCATAACAACACACCGAGGCAGATCAGGCGCGCTACAGGTCGACGACACCAAGCGAGAAATAAAACAACTTTGATGAGAGATGCAAAATCCAAACCAGCTTCTCGTAAGTTTACAGCAACACTCTGGTACAGAAGGAAAACCCAACCACTTAAAATCAATAACATCCAGAAAGAATCAGAGAATACAGGTACAGAGGAGACCCTATGGATGTAAATAATGTATATCCATAACAGGTACTCCACCATACCCACAAGAGAGAAGAAACACCAAAAATAACTAAAAAACCTAAACAGTGAGACCTCCATATAACGAACTCCTTTCTCTATATAATCCATAAGTTGGGGTTTTCACATCTAAAGGACCATCGATTTAACGGACTTTCCCCGCCATATAATCCTTTAAATAGAGGTTTCACCGCACCTCTTCAATAACTTGCCCGAGGAATTAAAACTACATGCCATTATGTCATTCATTATACTGACACCAACCTACCCAGCAATCCACATTCACACACCGCGTACAGGGAATTCTCGTTCATCTCGATTAATTGGGGAGTGGGCAAGGAAGGGGGAGTCCGGATTAAAAAAAAAGTAGAAAGATGTATATATATGTAAATAAAGCATAAGACTGCCCTGTAAATCTATTCAACTAAAAATCTTACCTAATATTAACCCTGTAAATATTCAATAATAACAAATAAAGAATAAATATCATAAAAATTCCCCTCAAACTTTAAAATTTTCACTTTGGAGATGCTACTTTTAATAATACCAGAGGATTTCAATCAACACAGAGGAGCGCCGCACACAAGGGTTTAAACCTTTATTTTGCCTTAATATAGAGTCCTGTATTTTCTGTTCTCCAGCGATGCCACTCTCAATCTTCTCTAATAGCTAGAGTCACCTGTCGTCTTTTCCCTCACTCTTTCCTATCCTGACAACTATTGTAAACACTCTAGGAAGGGCCAGCCAGCCAAACAAATGGCTATATATTACAATACAGTGAATTCTCTATAATTCATGGGAGTTTCACATCTAAAGGACCCTTGATATAATGGGCTTTCATCTCTATATATTCCATTAAATAGAGGTTTCACTGTACCTACAATAACCAGCCCAGTACTGTATATTAATGAGACTATTACCTTGGCTAGTCAGTAGTAAGGTAGTCAGCCTGTGAACTACTATTCTTCATTCTTCTCAACCTCTTTAGTTCCAAAGTATTAGTTTCCTTCTTCCTCTCAAAAAAAAAAAAAATAAATAAATAAAATAACCATCCAACCATTGTACCGTGGACCTTGACATGATTCCCTGGCAACTGTGAGCCTTGACATGACCCCTGGCAACTGTGAACCTTGACATGACCCCTGGTAACTGTGAGCCTTGACATGACCCCTGGCAACTGTGAACCTTGACATGACCCCTGGCAACTGTGAGCCTTGACATGACCCCTGGCAACTGTGAGCCTTGACATGACCCCTGGCAAACACTCAAGTTGCATTTACTCATACCAAAAGATCATTCAACTGTCCTTCCACTCAGTAAAACATGAACAAACCAAGACTTGAGCTTTAAATGAACAATTAAAATTTATCACAGGTTATAAATCAACATAAGACTTTAGTAACCATCTGTTTTAGCTGCTTCACTAAATTTATGCATAAAGAAGGAATAAAAAATATGATCAAGAATTCAACTGCACGAGTAATATAATGCATCAAACAATCTTAAAAGACAACTCAGATTGTAATTGATCATTCGGTGAAGATGTCTTAGTTGACTACAGCGATCACCTCAACATCACTCAAACCAGCTTAATTCACCTCGTGTTTAACCATCCCAAAACTACACGGTGGGGTAGGGTCGGGAAGGGTTAGCATTAGGGTGGTTGGGGTAGGATTGAATTAGGGTGGTTAAGTTTAGTTTGTAGTATTTCATAAGGGTCGTTAATTTATAAGTGAAACAATGTGGGGATAAATTTTCAGGTGATCTGACTACAATTATCTATTTATGATATTTAATAATGAATAAATCCAGAAGATAATGAGCAGAATCAGTAAGTAAGTAATAATTTACTGATGACCGGCGCTCTGCACATGGGACATATGAGGAGCGAAGTGCAGCACTTACCACAAGCACACACGTGACCGCATGGTAAAAATATAACCTGACAGCTGGCATTCAGACACACCACACACTCGGCCTCCATAAACTGTTTGTCTAGCGGAGGTGCCGACGCCCCCTCTTCCCCGCCTTCTAAAATTGGGGCAGTGGGTAATACTTCACTGCCAGAGAGTGCAGGAGGAGCGGACGGGGAGTATGGCAGGTCCTCCTCACATGGGGCGGAGGGCATCTGTTCTCCCAACTTGGAGGCGGCCAGATGGTTCTGTAGGGCTCGCTGTAAGCTGCGGTAGGTTGCCGGTCCGATGTCCATCACCGCCGCTTCTTCCTCCGTCATGTTCATCAGACGAGAGAAGGTGATAGAGTTGTGGGCGAACACCGGAGTCAAGTCGAGAGCATTGGCGGCCTTGAGGACCTCTCGTACTTGAGGCTCCAGTTGTTCTTCGGCCTCGGCCAATCCGGCGGGTTTCATGGTCAGGAGACGTTGGTATTGTACCAGCCAAAACTCTTCCTCGGCTATGTCAGACGTTCGGGAGTCCAGGAGCTGAGCCAACCAGGCATTAAGCTGCTCCTCCCGTTGACTCTTCTCCATCAGCAGGGACTTCAGTAAACCGACTAGGGTGGCCCGCTGCTCCAGCATAGTGGTCGACCCGTACTTAATGCCGTGTTTCTTCTTTCTCACCTCCAGCGACGACAGGCGGGCCAGTTCAAATTCAATCTGGCCAATCTGAAAGAGTAAAAATATTAGATAAACAATCATCATAATTATGTCTTTCTATTTATATTAATTCCCTCCTCTACTTCTCTCTCACAAACTAGTGCATCTCCTGTCAACAGTCACTCTGTCTCTCACACTAAACGCCCGCTCTATCTCTCACACTAAACACCCGCTCTATCTCTGACACTAAACACCCGCCCTATCTCTCACACTAAACACCCGCTCTATCTCTCACACTAAACACCCGCTCTATCTCTCACACTAAACACCCGCCCTATCTCTCACACTAAACACCCGCTCTATCTCTCACACTAAACACCCGCTCTATCTCTCACACTAAACACCTGCTCTATCTCTCACACTACAATACAGTTACACAGGTCTTCCTACAACTTCTCTTTCTCTCTTCTTCATTCCTGTCATTCCTCCCTGCACATGTACTGTACAACACACTTCACTCTCTAATGTTCACCACAAACAAGAACACAGACTATTTATTTTGAGACTGGATGGATCAGAGTTAATGATATTATTAGCCATTGTATCTAAACATTAAGAATATCCATTGTTGTGTTAATATACAGTATTTATGTATGGTAAGAAGGATTGGGTGAATAAGCCCTGACCTAACTATTAAGGTGGGCCAGTACTGATGGTTAGGCTAAGTTTGGTTAGGTTAGGTTTGGTTCATCTTACACACATTACCATGATGGACAGTTTAAGTATGGAACAGTATCAACAATGAATGTGTTCACTGCTTAAGAAAATGTTAATATTGTAAGCCAAAACACCAACAAAGTTTGGGTCCTCACCTGTCTCAGAATGTTGTTCCTCTTAAGGTCACACTTGAGCAGTAGGATTCTAAAAGCAGCCGCTTGGCATGCTTCATCCTCGAGTAGAGTCGAGACCCACTCCTCCTGGTCGGCCAAGCGTGCAGTTAATACTCCCTTGAGATGAGAGTTGACCAAGTCTGCCTCCTCCAGAAGGGCACACACCCGTGCCCCCTGCTCCTCCTGCACCGCCATCCGCTGCTGCTCGGCGGCCGCCTCCTCCACCAGCACTGCCTTCATGGCGGCGACGACCTCAGACTGACGTAACTCGGTGGCCGCCTCCACAATACCGGACAGGAGAGACTGCAGTTCTTTCTCCTGATCTTGAAGCAGTGAGAGGAACTCCTCGCCCCTCCTCGCCGCGGCTGCATCGACCAGCTCCTGAACGGCGGCGTCGGTCTCCCGCTCGGTGGTCGCCAGGTCCTTTAGTAAATTCTGTCGTTCTTTTTCTCTGGCGGTGACCAGACCCTCCACCTCCAGGTCCAGGTTAGCTTGTCGAGTTGTTAGGTCACTGATTAAAGATTCTTTGTCATTTGAGGATGCCAAATATATCTCCAGCTGTTCTGCTTGTTCGGCCCGCATGTTTTCTTCAATGTTGTACTGTTCCTGCATTATGGCCAGCTTCTTCCTCTCATACTCCATGGCCTCTGATGGAATCTGGAAGATTCCCTCTAAGAGATGTTGCTTGTTACTACTCATGTCCTGCAACATGGACGCCAACTGCTGCTGTTCCTTGGCTTGAAATTCTTCTTCCGCCGCCAACTGGGCTTTAACCTTCTCGTCTTTTCTACACCAGTAGCTCAGTAATGCCTTGTCATCAGCAGACGGCTCCATTTTGGAGTACGCGTGAGGAGAGGCACAGTCTGCCAGAACCTCCTCCTGCGGCTCGCTGATGCCCTCGTATATGAGTCCGTGTTCCTCACACAGGTGGCGCATCACTGCCTCCGTACCTTCTGCCACTACTGCAGGAGGAGGGGACTGAAGCTTATCTGTGTCAATTTCTAGTTGATAAAGACTTTTTTGTAACTTACAAAATTCCTTTGGCAGTAGAGAGATGTTGTTGCCAGTGAGAGACAACACTCGCAGGCTGGGCAAGGCACAGATGCTTACAGGCACTTTGGAAAATTTATTTGAGGACAGATAAAGTTCTTGTAATTTTGACAGTTCACTTATAGATAAAGGCAGACTCTTCAGTTTGTTGTTGCTAAGTTTCATTATTGTCAAGTTCTTAAGTTTATTGATAGAATCTGGAAGATGAGCAAACTTATTATTCGACAGATCTAAGACCTGTAATGCCTCTAGCTCGTGCAGTTTCCCTCCTTTCTCCAGCGACGTCAGAGAATTATCTTGCAACAGTAGGACCGTTTTCTGCAACAACTTACACATAACAAAAGTGTCTGGAGGAAGTTCTACCATGGCACAGTCGGTGAGGTCGTACACGGGCTCCGGGTTCTGCTGGGTCATCACCACCTTGAGGCCCAGCTTGCCTTTCTTCTCTTTGTCACTCATGGTGGTAGACTTATCTTTCCTAAACAAACATCCAAATGGCATCCTGTCATGTCTTTCTCCCCTACTGAGCCTGTAGCTGTGGTGGCCGTCATCACCTCGTTAATTTAGGACCAAATCATGGTTATGTTAAAACGACCTTCTTGACCACTAGGGGTGGGAAATTTGGGTTATTTTTTCCAATATATCACCTGCGAGAAAAACATATTGTCTTTAGTATAACTGAACATGCATATACCGGCACTAAATAATTCAAGATATGTATAATATACCCGATAAATGTCGTACAATATTACCGATTTCTTCAACATTCTAACACTGTACCATAAAGTTCCTTCAACATTCTAACACTGTACCATAAAGTTTCTTCAACATTCTAACACTGTACCATAAAGTTCCTTCAACATTCTAACACTGTACCATAAAGTTCCTTCAACATTCTAACACTGTACTATAAGGTTCCTTCAACATTCTAACACTGTATCATATACAGTAGATCCTTCAGCAGTGTAGGTACAGTATACACAGTATACAGTTCAGCATGTATATAGACAGGCGCAGTATACAGTTCAACATAGTGACAACACAGTTATACAGTTCAATAAACAGGACATACAGTGCACGTATACAAACAACGGTAAGCAATGAGGCAATTTGACCAAGGATGACAAGCAAATGTAATGTCGTTTGATTTTTCCTATTAATATTTACAAACATTTAGAATTACAAAAAAACACACACAATTAAAACACAGAGGTCACCATTACACTCCTATATATACTTGGATGGTTCGTGTCACCACCAACGGATTTATCAAGATCCCAAGGACAAAATTTCCAAAGTTGCCGTAAGGATTTTTGGAGAACGAACGATATGTATTTAGACTAAGCCATTGTAAGTATTGCTATGGCTTGCTCAACACAAAGTTTAACCAACCTAACCTAAAATAATTTAACCTAACCTGAACTAACCAAACCTAAACTAACCTAACCAAACCTGAACTAACCTAACCAAATCTGAACTAATCTAATCTAAGCTAACCTTATCTAATGTAACCTGAACTAACCTTAATCTAACCAACCTAACCTATCGGAAGCCCAGGAACCTAACCTAACCTATCGGGAGCCCAGGAACCTAACCTAACCTAACCTCTTCACCACAAATCGATCTATTTTATCTCTATTTTTGTATTTTTGGGGGTAAATTATAAATGTTTTGGAGTATAAATAGAAACTCAATTAATCATGCTTGATATGGGTGGTTCGTATGGCATCCAAATAATTGCTTGGTACCTTTTTTTTCCTATTTACAATTTGAAAATATTGTTCAAAACACATAAAAAAAAACATAGGAAAACCATAATTTTAAGCTAACCTAAAACCTATATTAGAATGATTTATGCCGCTTTATTATAACTAATAAGTATTGGATCTAAAAAAAATAAATACTGGTATCTGTTATTTAATCACCTGAAGAATACTGCAAACACCTTAGCTTATATTACCTTAGAATTAACCATCATATACTAACCTAATATTACCTTAATCTAACTCAATTTAACCCCCAGGTAATGTTAAAATAGTTAATCCTCAGGTGAAATAAGCTATTGGGGGTGGGGCAAATATTCAGATGAACCACAAAATACTTCATTACCGTGTATATTATTATTCACCTCAACGCCATCACCGAGTCCAATAAATAATTAAAATAATGATGTCTTCTTAACCATTAATAAGTTACTATTCACTAAATATTACAGTAAAATAAGTTGAGTGACTGATGACAACACACGCAGTGGATTGGTCTTCTTTAATACGAGAATGAATTTAACCTTTTACTATTCTTTATATTTAATCCTTTTACAAATTACTGGTTATAATTATCTTAATGACAGTAATTAAAGAGAATTGAAGAAGGTTTAATAGTGTTTTAACTAGATATAAATGTCAAGGTTGTTCTATTTTGCGTTCGTTAGACCACTAAGTTTATATCGTTAAAATAATCATAAAACAAACGCAATATGGCGTTCTTTTCCTATAGTTTGGTCTTTGTTCTTCTTTCTATGGTTGTAAGCTATTATCATGGGTCAATATTAGGTTATTAATTCAGCACATATTGGGGCCACATAGCACCTTGAGTCCACCTCTTTGGAACAGGGCCACAGCCACACAGGTCTAGAAGCTGCCACAGTGAACCACAAACAACTACTGTACAGTATAGCACCACCACTACTACTGTGGAGTGTGGAGGACCTCGTGATAATGGAGACTGGAGGGAGGGTGGGGTGACTAGGGGAGGGAGTGGTGAGTGCGGGAGGAAGGGGGGTGGGAGGGTGAGAGGGTGCCTACAGGGGCCGAGGGTGAAGGCGGTGGAAGAGAGGGAGAGACTTGTTCCCTGCCATCCACAGCTCATTGATCACACACACACGCTCTCTCCCGGAGCCTCACACACACACACACACACTCCCCTCCTCTCTCTCTCACACACACTCCCCTCCTCTCTCTCTCTCACACACACTCCCCTCCTCTCTCTCTCTCTCACACACACTCCCCTCCTCTCTCTCTCTCTCACACACTCCCCTCCTCTCTCTCTCTCACACACACTCCCCTCCTCTCTCTCTCTCTCACACACACTCCCCTCCTCTCTCTCTCTCACACACACTCCCCTCCTCTCTCTCTCTCTCACACACTCCCCTCCTCTCTCTCTCTCACACACTCCCGAACTCTCTCACGCATATACTCCCGGGTCCTCATACAAACACACCCGGGCCCTCACACAAACACATCCGGGCCCTTTCTCACACACACTCCTGGACCCTCACACCCTCATACACACATTCAGCACTGCAGTACATCTACACAGACATACACACTCATTATTTCCAACACACTACCAAAGTGAGAGCTCTTGAACACAGCCAAACTGTGAAATGCTCTGCCTTCTGTGTTTCCATATTCTTACAATGTCTCACTTCAAAAAGCTGGTTTTCCAGCATCTTCGTGGTGCAGATTAATAGTCCTTTTCTCTTCTATTTGTAATTTCATTTGTCTTACTTTTCGCCCCCCAGGCCCCATTGTGGGTCATAAAAATAAACATACAGTATATAATTTACAGATTGAAAGTAACATCACACAGACGGCTCTCTTAACACTGTCTTGGGGAGAGCTGGAAGTGATGTCATTGTGAATCACCCTGATGGTAATGTAACAGAGAAAGGAGCTAGAATGATAACTGGGCATCCACTCTACAAACTGGGCTACCTGCCATACTGACAGCCCAGAAACTTGTTGAAGACACTACAGTACTACCGAGTCTCATCACCACTGACTCCTAATCCTCACTACTTGCTCTTGAAACCCTAACTCAGAATGTCGGCCCATTGCCTCTGAAGCCAGACACAATGCAGTGGATTGCATCTCACATATGGCCACACACTCTAACACTACATCTTAGACTGTGACAATATAGAACCTTTCAGGAACAGATTCAAGCATTACAATACACACCACCTTATCTCTGATGACAAGACAGCTGATATACTAAAGCTGTATCTCTATTTCGACTCGAAAGTATTATAGCAGCAAAGCAAACTATGGTATGTACAGAACTAAACAAACAATGTACTGGAAATACTCAGTGACAGTAAAAGCCACAACATCCTGATCACTGGGATCTATAGACTCTTTGTGACCTCGACTCTGTATAATCCTTTTTGTGCTACAGCTCACAGGATGAGTATGGGTGCACCAGCCACTGTTCGCTGCACAATTTTATTAATTTCAGTAACTCGCATCAAAGGAACCGGTGCCTGTATTCCACCACAAGTAGGAGTTGAAGACCACAGACGGGATCAACTAATTTTTTTTTGGACAGCCGAATCAGACAGGCTCAAGTTTGTGTCCTTTAATGTTGGTCGCAGTACAGGATTAACTTAGCAGTGTGCATGGACACTTTAACATGGAAACATTGCCTAATTTGCCTGATGACTGGGTAGATTTACTTTTGGGATTTTCTCTGTTTGAATTTGTTCCGAGTTTGTCGTTTAAAGTAAGTATAGGTAAGCCTTCAAGATGGTATGGTACAGCTGCCTTGCTCTCAGGTACACAGGATAATGAGTGACGCTATTAATGTTCTATTCTTTATTGATATACAAAATAACAATAACAACTTAAAATAAAATAATAATTTAAACTCCTCACTCCTCCTCACTGCTGGACTCTTCTAAAGTTTCCTGTGGACGATGAAGTTTATGAGGGAGAAGGTGAGCCTTCTTCACCTCACTGCACAACTTGTCATCAGTTTACTGTGGAATACATTGTTTCTGAGGGGTAAGACAACTGTTCCCAACACCCTCCCAGTGTAAAGGTGCCAGATGAGACCTTTGGTGAGGCTGGCCACTCTCATTAGGATGATGAAGAGGGACATACTCCTTTTCGCATTGACGCAGAACAGTAACTTTCAGCCGCTGGTCACACACCATTCTTCCATTATTCCTGAGGTGAATCTCTGTACCTGATTTTGGTCACACTGCAGTGCCAATCTCCATGTTTAATACGAGGCATATATAAATCTGTGATGCCACCATGTCGATTAAAAATGGCTTTAACATCATCATATGAACACCAGAGTGAGGTGTTTTGGGCTTAAACCTCTACTTCACTATAACAATTAATGGGTCTGGTCATAACTTCCGTATAATTGATTGTCAATCTGTTCATATAGTGATTGTTTTACTGAACCAATGACAGTTCAGACACTAATTATATTATAAAGATTAACATTAAGAAATAAATGTAAATCCTTAGACATGCTTTGCAATAGAACAATGTGTATACACTCTGATGCGACACAAACTACCCTGAGTGACCGGGCACAGCCTCAGTTGAAATCTGTTGTGTACCATTATCAGAGAGAATGGAAGTCGATGCTGCCTCGTGAGGTAGCCAGAGACAAAAGCTACAATGTGGGAGCTGTGTGAGTTGCACTAAGCTCACAGGGAGTGATCGAGCAAGGTGGAACACCTGTAACCACTGAGTCATCCTCCTCCTGTATGTGTTCATGGCTGCATGCAGTGTTACACAGTAGTACTGTATGACTATTCTCCTTACATTTTAGTGAATACAAGTACACATGGACTGTACAATTTTCAACCTGAGAAAAATTAGCATATATTTTTTGAACTTTCACATCACTTGATGGTGAACCAATTTACTTTGAGGTTACAAGGTTATAAAATAGATCAGATAATTTATAGCCACCCTATAGATCAAATAATACCAAGAAAAGGCTAACACTAAATGGCATCAAAACAGGAGGCGAGTGCTTTACTGAACTGACCTGGTCACTGTAACAGTGTAGTAGATGTAAAAGAATAAAGTCATTCATACTCGTATAATAACACTTCCTTCACAATTTCATTATAAAGTAGATGTACAGACACACACACAACCCTGTATTGTCTATATACTGTACATGCTAAATCAATCCTAAATTTGTATGACGATTTTACCAAATAAAAACCAATCTATCGACCAAAACTGGGATGTGCATTACCTAGACCCAGTTAAAAGCGAGTTTTCTAAAACCTTCGGTGTTTGTGGGAGTGAATCACTTGAGGTATGTAAAGTCACGGACAAAAGTTCGCTTCCAGCAGTAAAACTGAGCAATGGGAATGAGTCTTTAAACAAACTTACTTACACTGACTGTCACCTGGTGCCAGTGTGTGTTGCTTTATCTCATTTGGGGTCAATACTGCTTTAGTTTGGGAGGGAGTGAACTTTGGACCCCTGATTGTATTCCACCACACAACACTAAAACTCTTCTCCATCAAGTTGTGATGTTTTCTTACACCTGGTAGCTGGCAGAGTTGTGATGCAGAACAAGATTGAATCATATTTAGTCTTACATGTTTGTATCTATGTAATTTACAATTTTTTGTCATTAATATCTAATCTATATATCTTCTCTATCTATCTATGTCAAACCTAACAATGCTCTTATGTCCCAGATCTGTGTCCTTGTATGTGATCTCAGACAATGTACAGTACCCCCTTGTAAGAGACTCCATGTTCCTGCAGGTAACAATGGTAGTTGTGGAAGTGTGTTCCTACACCCTGTGGTAACCCATGTCTCCAAATGGCCAACCTACATGGCCTATAGCAAACCTAACCAATCATGTCCGTTGTTACATGACCAATTGACATTCCTTCAGTGACACTATTGCTGCGACGCTGCCGTTTGGGGAGACAGGTTACCACAGGGGGTGTGGGAACACATTTCCACAACTGTAGAAGCAACAATAGATCTCAAGGTAGTAAATCAATTTTGTAAAAAAGTAATTTTATTAAATCAAACGTTTCATTGGCTGAAAAACTAAAAAGTATCCGAGGAACGTCGGTAAACAATTTTCACCTGAGTTCCGGGATTTGAACCAGTGGCAGTCAGACAGCCATGCACCGTGCTCAAAATTGTGTTAGGTAACGTTGGTTTACCTCATGAAGTTGAAAGTCCAACATGGAGGAGCAGCCCGAACACCACACCATCAGGTAGTGATGGCCGAGCTACACAAGTGATGATGACGTCCCCAACACTGTGTCAGGGAGGCCGCAGGACCCTAAATCCACTTAACCTTCTTCAGTGGCTTCTCTTGTTGTTCATTAAAGCTGATGTTTACAAATAAATGTTGTGGTTGTCTGACTCTCACGGATAATCCTCTTACACACAATTCAGTAATAATTAAGACACCATGAACACTGTCTTGAAAGGAACAAAAGGTTTAAACAAGGACAAAAGGTTACATATTTCTCCCTTTTTCAATTCAATCAAATCTCCAGCTAAATACCATAAATTACATATATACAGAGGTCCGCATTTACCAGGCCAAATTATTGCTGAACTATACGTAAAAAGCCCCCGCACGTATGAGGAAAATATCTGCTATACTGCCGCACATCCCCCATACAGTGCAATTCCTTTTATCTGAACTCCTTGGGACTAATGAATGGTTCGGATAATTGGAAGTGCCTACAAGAACAGGCAATAATTAACCTTAGGTCAAAATTCGGTTCAACGGAAGCTTGACTCACTGGGAAGTGGAAAAAAACAGGGATGAGGTGGCTTGTGAGATGGCATGTTGCCACACTCAACCCTAGATGAGTTATTGCAACATTAAATTCCCAGCTGATCTGTTTACATAGCACAAACAGCTGATCACTCGCACCGTGTAGTCATGCTTACCACAAAATCTGTCCAGCATTTAATAAATATATTGTTTCCAATAAATATAGTTTGTTATCACTGTGGCTGCTACTTCACAATGCTCCCAGCACCACACATATATATTTGTACCTCATAAATATTACTAACAAGATAAGGGAGGTGTTGAAGTAACTGGGTTCTCACACTATTCCACCCTTCCATAGTCTTTGTGTCTTGTCAGTATACTCTTCTACCTACTACAATAAATCTCTACACTACCTCTACCTACCAACTGTACAAAGTAATTATTATAAGTACTTAAATATACTCGACGACTGACTGGTGACATCCATACTAGAGAAGCTACGGTCGACTCTCGGTCTCTTGGAGGCGGGCAAGCCGAGGGCCTTCATCACTTTGGTAGACTCCACCTTCTTCTGCACCTCCTCGGCCGACAGTTGCTGGAAGACAAAGTTGCCGGCTTGTTTGGCTCCGCCGACGACGGCCCCTCGAGCTTTGGTCAGTTCGGCGATACGGGCTAAAGTGACCTTGTCCCGGGCCAAGAAAGAGCCGCGCTGAGGAAGAAGACAGTAATAAATATAAGCCTATGTCCTCCTCCAGGTGTTAGTGTACACAGCAGTCATGGAGAGTAACTGTAACTTGTATCTTAACTCATTATAATTACCTACAGTAAAACGTCCTTGTAACGGACTTCTCTCCATATTATCCGTTAGTTGGCGGTATTCACTTCCAACGGACCCTTGATATAATGGACTTTCATATCTATAAACTCATAGTTCATTAGATGGAGGTTTCACTGTAATATACGCCTCAATATAGTGCAATTTCCTCTACCTATACAGTCCGTTAAATTGAAGTGTCACTGTACAATTTTTTTTTAATAACTGAGTAATTATAATTGACTACAGTACCAAAAATATAATAGTAATACTTTATGATCAAATTGACAATATAGAGTAATTAATACAATCTCGTTACCACCTGGACTGTCTCATATCCATAACACCTTTACCCTAACGCTCACCTTGGGCAGCAGAGGAGGGAGATTTTTGACAATTTGGGGGATTTTGGCCGGTGGGCGATTTACCTCCTGTAGTGGCTCCCTCTTGCTAGCAGGGTCCACTATTAGGGATGTGCTTCTGACTATGGGACGGCGGCCAAGCTTGAAGACCTGTGCCTCATTATCTTCCACCTGGTAATAAAACAACATTATTTGGGATGTGTTTCAATATCTTCACCCTGTATATTTTGTGACCTATGAGACACCCTGTGTATTTTTTGACCTATAAGACACCCTGTACATGTGTGTGACCTATGAGACACCCTGTACATGTGCGTGACCTATGAGACACCCTGTACATGTGTGTGACCTATGAGACACCCTGTACATGATGGAATACACTTAGATTTCACATAACCTTACCCCACAAATTTTTTCGTCGGTATTATGTGAAATTCAAAGGTACAGGATATTGTTGAGCTGAAAGAACACATCACAGAGGCGGTGGCATCCATACCCCCTCCACCCCCGAGATGTTAGGAAACGTGGAGGGAAAATGACTATTGCTGATTTAGTATGTCCTATAAATGGTGCCCTAACATACCCTAATGATATGTAACCCCATACCTCAATGAAACTCATGATTAAAGACTATGATTTGTGTGAATATTCCTGTTTACATTTATCAATAAAAATTTACAAGGCTTCAAAGTTGTTTCATTACAATGCAGTCACTGTATATCATGGGTACTGTTAGTGTTCAGGACAATTACCAACCTTTGTTTTTTGTTCCTTTAAGAACTTCTCTCTCTCAATTCTTTGTTTTCTCCAATCAACGTCTTCGCCTTCTTCCTCAACTCCTTCTTCATCAGACATCGCCTTCCTCTCGTTACCTTCCTCATCATCGCCCATATTCTTCCACCTGTGATTTAGAACAACAAAATTAACCACCAGCTTCATATTTCCATGTCAATATAATGTGACTTAACATCCTTTATAGCCACCCTTACCTCACATGAGAGCCTATACATGTACACTCTCCCAAAAAGTATCTTTATGATTTTGTGTTTGACAGTATGATATAGAACGAAGGATTTGACTCAACCCCACCGAGACAACAGGAGTCGCAGCATTCATTTTTTTTAAATTCATAGAAACCTCTCCGTAAAGGTACCTATTGGTGTGAGTGTACTGGATGTCTGGCAAGTTATATCCCATAGGAAATTTAATACTCTCTTTTTATTTCTCTCTCTATTTGATTTTGTAATTTTCTCACCTGAACTGACTTAAGGTTAATACTCTCACCTGAACTGCCTCTGCCTGCCTTCCCCATGTAGCTCTCCATCCTCCAGGTACATTTCCTGAAGAAGCCTCAACTCTCGCTTGTCGGAGTCGAGTACGTTCTTTAAGTGAGCTCTCCCAACCTGCAGACACATGGTAGATGGTCACTTACGACAAACAACAACAACGTAACTCTTACAACTGGGGCCCAGACCATAAGGGATCTCCGTCAGCAAACATTACAAACAAATATTTTTATCTGTTAACTATATGAGATAACCACACACAAAAATTACAGAAATTAAAATGATATCAAATAGTCAAAGGAGAATAAATACACAAAATGTTGCAGGTTTAATGCCAAAATAAAATAATTCTAAGTAATGTGTAACTGAAGGTCCCTATTTGAACTACCAGTAATGTGAATGAGATGTCATAGGGATACAAGACGCTCCGGGGAAAGAAAAATAAGTGACAAAATGGTTCAAGATGTTTTGTTTATTATATCGGTCGTGATTTCCAAATTTCCGTCTTCAAATATAACAGACGCCTCATGCCAGTTTGTATATTGTCTTGTCCTCGCCCAGACTGCCTCATATATGGCAATGAAAAACCCTAAAGTTGGACACAAATAATAGAATATCATAACTAAAGTACAGAGCTGATAATCCTTCCCAAGAGACAATTGTATTTATTATACTGTATTCCTGAATCTTTAGCCGGCAGCTAAGGGTTCGTTTCCCTCCCTCTATATGAAGTAAAATAGAATGCAGGAAATATGAAACTTCTACAGATGATGGCTGGCATTTAGCCCTTATACAGCAATCATCAGTGGATGTTAGCTGTAGGGATGGTGGCCATCATCAGTGGATGTTACGTGTAAGGACAATGGCCATCATCAGTCGAAGTTAGCCATATTGACCATGGCCATCACCAGTAAACGCTTCATGTTCCTTGCGTTCCATTTATGTGCACATCTGGGCAGAATAGGGAATACCTACACCGGCTGAGAGTTAAGTGACCCAATAACAAACCTCACTCAACCCAACTGATCACCTTGAGGTCCTGTACAGTATAACAGCAGTAGAGGTGCCACTAACCTGGTTCCTCAGATCATTTTCATCAAAGTGTTCGTAGTCACCTTCCTCCATCTCCATCACATCCTCACCATATTCCTCATCGTCATCTGAGTTCAAGTCAGACCCTGAAAGTTCTGCCTCGTTCTCCAAGAAATCTGCTCGTATACCACTGTTATAAAATGAGAGAGGATACAGTCATCAATATTCGGTCGCTATATAAAGATACAGTCATTAATTATCTGTAAATACATGAAGATACAGGTACAGCAAACTCCCTCATTGACACACTTCTCAATAAGGTAATGGATACAGTAAATCCTTTCGATAACACACTTCTCATTACTGGATATTCTCATTAACAGAATCCTCCCAATATCAGACAAGGCTTGCAAGAATTACTCCAGTATTGGGAGGGTTTACGGTAGTCATCATTATTGTCCGTAAACATATTTTTTGGGGCGTGTGTATTGCAGTCAAGAGGTCTGAAGTTATACCTATCTCCATCCATCCATTTATTATCTTATTATGGTAAAAATTAAAGACAAAAATATTCATCTTACCCTTTCATCTTGTCTTTAAATCCGCTGAAAGTTGTTCTGCGTATTTCATTTTCCTCGTCATCGTACTCAATGGCATCCTGAGCGTCTTCATCATCTGCCAATAAAGAGTTTCTCGGTTAAGTCTTGTAGATAACCTCACATATAGTACAGACAGAACACCCCAGTTTTATGACAGACAGTCCCCGAGTTACGTATGGGTTCCATTCCTGGATCCTGTTCGCAAGTCGGAACAGTGTTAATTCCACAGGTTAGATTTGGTTAACGCACATCCTTGCCCATACAAAACAATGTTAATATCCCATACCTAACAAATAATGTAAATAAAGTGATGTTAAATCATAAAGAACATTGAAATTAATGTAACAAATGGAAAGTTAGTTAGAGATTATTGTGATCCCGTTCGTAAGTGTCGGTCTCCGTAACTCGGGGACAGCCTGTACTTACTTCACAAACAGCTATTAAGTGTCTTTTCTTGTCTCTGTAGCGTTCCACTTGTGCAGCGTCTGTTGTCTGGGGTAGGGCAGGGTAGGGTAGGGTAGGGTAGGGTTAGGTTTGTGCATGTACGTTTGTCTGTTTATATGATAGCACTACAAAACAGTGATGTAGGTCTGGGTCTTGGCTGCATCACTACAAGACAACAGTGATGCTACATCACTATAAGACATCAGACATGCTCCACTCACCAGAAAACTGCATAATCCTCCTCCTCTTCTTCCTAATCTTCAGTTTGGCTTGCCTATGCATGTCATTTTCCTCATCCGATGAATACACAATCATATCAGGTACTGGTCTGGACTCTACATCTTCCAGTTGATTTCCAGGCTTCTCCATATCAGCCGCTGCACTTGATGAATTTTCTTGAGATGTTTGTCTGTAAAGGACGAAGTTATGGTGACTAAACTAACATTCAGGCATCAGTGTTTTGTGTGTAGGTCCCAGCTTAGATTACTGAATACATGCATGGAAGCCCAACCTCCATAAAGATCTAACAACCCTAGAAAAGGTACAACACAGAGTGACTAAGATGATTCCTGAACTATGTCATCTCAATTATCCAAGTAGACTGAGGGTCTTAGGGCTAACAACCCTTCAGACAAGACACAATAGGGCAGATCTCATTGAAACATTCAAAATACTGAAAGGAATGGAAAACATGAACCGAGGCCATTTCTCTGTGATGTCACGCACCACCAACACGAGGGGACATAACTACAAGCTTGCCAAGTTTTCCCTTGATCACACTCAGTGTTAACTACTATTAATTAAGGGACACATCCAGCAACAGTGACACACACTAAGTAATACCAACAACAGCCTTACGTGGTAAACTTTGCAGTGCAGAGGTTCAGTAACTCATCATCATCAGTGTGGTGACCATAGTCCAAGTTACTGCTGGATGTTACAAGACGCGACATCACCCCAGCTTTCTTCTCCACCTCTCTGGGCTCACCACCAAACCTTCCCGTACACAGGCCCATCAGCTCGTTAATATTGTGAGTGGGTGACACGTTACCTTCCTCATACAGGTCGTTCGCTTGGCTCGATGGTGCGGTTCCTTAATTAAAAGACAAGTTAAATTAAGTAATGTTTGTTAAATTCAGATCAAGTGAAGATTAACACCATAATATTAAACACCTTAATGCTTACTTACCTAAAATGATGCTACCCTACCCTACCCTAACCTAACTTAACTTATTGCTAACCTAACTTAACCTAACACCCCCCCCCAGGTATCATTAAGGTGTTTAATCATCAGGTGAAATAAGTTGGGGCTCATGTTATGATCCCTAAATAATAATAATAATTACCAGAAAAAAAAGACGTCTCGGTAAACTGCCCTGAACTACAAAACGGACTTGCAAATGGTCCTGAATGATTACAACACACCTGTAAAGTGCCCTGAATACCTCTAACACACCTGTAAACTATAATAACACACCATACAAACCTGTAACACAACACACACACACATACACCTGAAACACAACACACACACACCTGTAATACAACACACACCCACACCTGTAACACACACCCACACCTGTAATACAACACACACCCACACCTGTAATACAACACACACACCTGTAAACTGTCCAGAACAAAGACCAATCAAGTCATCGTTCTCCTGACAGTTGCCAATATCTGTAAAGTCGAGCCTCAACTTGGCCACAGAACTTGTCTCCTTCTGTGACTTCTGGAGAGGAAACTGTGATTCTTCCAGCTGTGTTAGGTGAAGACTCAGCCCACAGGGGGACAGGGAGGTGGTGTTGGCTGGGGCGGCGCTACACGAGTCCAGGGAATCCTCGATGGGGAGACTCAAATCGTTGCGCTCCTTCTGAAGACACAAAACAAGTGTGAATATATTGATCACAAATGAGCAGTATTTAGTCACCTGAAGATTAACCCACGCACACCTCACAGACTCTATCCACGCACACCTCACAGACTCTATCCACACACACCCCACAGACTATCCACACACACCCCACAGACTATCCACACCTCTCACAGTCCCACAACAAGTGCTCTTCATGTATACTGTATACAACACTGTTGGTTAATATAACAATAACCACAACTTACTTATTATTCATTTATTATTTAGTACAGTTCGTCCCCGAGTTACGTACATCCGAATTACGTACAAACGGCCGATACATACATCGTTTCTGAAGTCTTTAATTGCAAAAATATTGTCTTAAAAGGGCGAGCAATTTTTAAATTTGGCGGGCGAGCCAGCCGCACCGCGCCGCCACTATCACTGACCATGCAGACGACACGCTAGACGCACCAAAACAACAAGTGTGGTCATTGTGCATACAGTACTTCTGTGAATTTCTGCCCTATTTTGTACACTTTACTCTGTGTGCAATGACTGGTGTAAAGCGTAAGAGTGGTGAAGGCAGTGGGAGTGCTACGAAACGTCAAGCAATCTCACTAGAGGTAAAAATGGACATAATAAAACTGCTTGAAAGTGGTGAAAAGTTGACCAATGTTGCCCGCAAATTTAACCTGAGTCGGTCAACTGTTAATACAATTGATAAGGGCAAAGAAAAGATCAAGGAACATGTGAAATCTGCAGTGCCAATGCAATCTACGATTATAACTAAAAGAAGAGGGAAGGTTCTGGAAGAAATGGAAAAATATCTTGCGCTGTGGATCGAGGACTGCACACAAAAACGTAAGCCTCTGTGTCTCAGTATGATTCAGGAGAAAGCCCTAAGTCTTTTCAACGACCTAAAGAAAGATCACCCTGATGATACTGTGACATTCAATGCTAGCCATGGGTGGTTTAACCGATTCAAGGTGCGAAATAAGCTGCATAATGTTCGAGTGACTGGTGAGGCGGCGAGTGCTGATTGGAAAACAGCACAGGATTTTCCAGATAACATTATAGGGTTGGGGGATTTTCGAGTTACGTACATTTCGAGTTAAGTACAACCTTTTGGTCCCCATTATGTACGTAACTTGGGGACTTACTGTAATGTTATTCTTCCACTGCATATTAAAGCACATTCTCTGAGCATGACCAAGAGGTCAGACTCTTGACCTCTAAATTAATGAGTTGGGCTCGTTCACATGGGCCTGTTCTCTGATTCTCAGTGGAGCTCAAGGAGGGAGTACCACTGCAGGTATATAAGTTAACACACTCACCCCAATACTACTACAGCCGCCAGACTTCAACTTGATGAAGGGTGTGAGGAAGGTGTTGTCTCCATCACCCTCACTGGGTCGGCTGCCTCTGCTGTGTCTCATCCCTCCTCCAGGCTGGTGTCCAGGGATTACTGACCCAAATAACTCAAAACTGGAGTCCATAGACATGGTGCTTGTGTCCTTGTAGACATTGTCCGCTGAAAATACCAAACAGCTTAATAAAAAATGTACAGTCACCCACAGAAGTCCTGTTGCCTCTCTTCCTGAACCACGAACCCCTCAGACTCGCACATCCGAGGCATTTATGGACAAAATAATGCATCACAAGACTGGAGTTTGTGGTTCAGGAAGAGAGGCGGCACGACTTCTGTGAGTAACTGTAAGTGTAACATATAAATGTACTGTACAAAGAAATTCCAAACAAGGTGATTAGTTGGGGACGATAATATACGACAAATGTGGAAAATGACAGGAAACAGCTAAGACGACTTCACACTTACTGTTTGTATAGCTACTGTATGTAACTAACTACAGTACAGTATATGTGTTTGTATAGGAATTTCAAACATCCACAAAGATAAAACAGTACAATATAAATAATGTCAAGATGCTGTACATGTTGTGAGCCAAGGAAATAAATGTTTAGTAGATGTGGTGAACCAAGGAGACAAGTTGGTTGAACATTTAAAAGTAACATTAACTCACCCTTCTTAGCGGTCTGGGAGGCAAACAAGTCCTCGGTGCTGGAGCGAGTGATGGCAGGGAGGAGAGAGGAGTTGGTCGTAGCTATAGAGTTAACATCCTCTGACTCCTCCCACTGTAGGTGAAGCTTCTCGTTGTCGTCGTCATCGTTAACCGTTATTTTCTTTCTGGTTTGAGGCATCTCGACGGTGTCATTGCTGTCCCCACCTTCTGCTTCCGGGCTGAAAATATTTACAAATGTCGGGTCACTTCAAGATTATACAACCAAACTTTTTATAAATGTCGGGTCACTTCAAGATTATACATCCAAACTTTTTATAAATGTCGGGTCACTTCATGATTATACATCCAAACTTTTTATAAATGTTGGATCACTTCAAGATTATACACCCAAACTTTTTATAAATGTTGGATCACTTCAAGATTATTCATCCAAACTTATTCCACACAGAGGCCTAGAGATGACAGTGCTGATGCAGGGTGATAATTGAGCCTACCCAGTCCATGTGCTTAGCTACACTGTACCCCCACCATGGATGATACAACCACCACCTCCCACCAGACTCCTCCCCTCAGCAGAAGTGACAAAGCACACTGTCTAATAAGCCTTCAGTATACAAGGAGGCAGCAACTACAGATCTGAACTTACCTTACATCATCATCATTATTATCATCATTATCATCATTAACTTCATCATCAACCTCTCCAGCTTGATCATCGACATCATCATCCTCTTCTGCTTCGTCATCACAAAAAGCGTTTTTCCTGCGCTTTTTATCCTTGATGATCACGTCATTCTCCTCCGGCTCGGACTCTGTCTCGTACTCTGTGTCACTCTGGTCAGTAAGCTCCGCCTCTTCGTCTGGGAGTCCTCCGTCATTTTGGTAATCTAAACAATGTCAACTTTGGTTAATATAATCCATTTTTTAAATCTAATGTATAAATAAAAAGTTCACTGCAAGTAAACATTCAACAAGTCTATCACCTGTTTCCTACATCTGAAGTTTATTGTTTAATGCTGCATCATACAAGAATAAACCCACAATGTCAGACAACATTCTTGGTATCAGCATTTTGTCTGCCATTGTGGGTTTTACTCTCTTACACTGTTATTTACATTATGGTGACTTCAACCCTCATATAATGGTCACAGTGCCACCACCTCTGAGCAAACAGGACAAGTAACGCTGCCACCACCTTCACTGACTGACTCACCGTGGATAACTTGTTCAGTCTCCATAAACTGTTTCTCCTTCACCCTCCTCATCCTGTGCTGTTCCCGCTGCTCTCGGATCTTCGCCTGTAGCGCCATCTTGAGGGACACCAAGCGAGCTCCCGGCACCGTCTCTTTTGGCTAGAACCCGGCACGATTAGTTAGCATCACCTCAAGATTTAGACCCCCTAGCATATTTCACCTCAAGATTAAGACCCCCTAGCATGTCACCTCAAGATCACCAGCAGAAAAAGACCACCTCACTCACCCCATCATCTTCTTCGGCATCCAGAGTGATCACCAAGTTCGACGACACGAGTTTCTCCTCCCCATTATCATCCTTCTCCTTCTGTACAATACTGGGGGAAAAAGATAATAATTAATTCCCGTTAATACTAAAAATTCTATCTAATTCCAGTTCCCACCAAATCCCTATCTAATTCTTTACACGACAGACTGGAATAATTATGTGTACCAAAATGGAGGAAGTAGGATGGATGTGTCGTCTACCATAACACATGATGATACACATATGACTAATTGTATCAGTAAAAGACACATTGGTATCTGTATGTGTGTTAATACCCTCTGTCTCTCTCTCAATTTCCCACAGGTTGAAGGGGTGTTATGGTCATTGATTATATTGGATACATAAGTGTGGCCAAGATGATCCACATAGCACAGAAGGGACATTAGAAAAAGAGGAAATGAGAAAAAGAAACAGAAAATTGATCGAATGAATGAGAGAGAAGGGGAGGGGAAAGATGGAGAGCAATAGAGAAACTAGAAAATGAGAGGGAAAGAGAACATAAAGAGATAAAATGAGAAATCTAATAAAGAAACAGAGAATGAGAAATAACAAAAAAGAAAATGAGAAAGAAAAGGGAGAAAGGAAGATATGACCTCATTACTCACCTCATATTCACTTGCTGTTTACCTGCCGGCTTCTTCCTCTTAATGGCAGAGTGTCTGGCGAAGCGGCTCATCAGCTCACTCACGCCAGGTATCATCTTGGGTGTCTTAGTCTCCTCCTCTAGGTCAATGAAATCGTCGTCTCCGCCCAGACTGAGTTTCGGTGTAGTTTTGATTATCTCCGTCAGGTCCACGCCTGGAATCTTCAAGGCCAAGATGTTTAGTTTCGGTGTTTCTGTCTTGTTAATTTCATCTTCCGCCAAGTTCAATTTTGGCGTGTCAATGTTGTTCAATTGGCTTTTCATTAAGCTCAACTTGGGCGTTTCAGGGCTCTTCAATAAGTTCAGTTTGAGCGTCTCTGTCTTGTCAAGTTCACCGTCTAATAATTGCGGTTTGGGTGAATTAAACTTAACAGGTTCACTTCCCACGGTTGTTTTGGAAAGTAGACTCAAATTATCTAGTGCAAGAGGCAATAATTTATCCCCACTATCTCCCTCTACCTCCATACGTGAAACTTTATCATTATCCACATTATCTTTACGTTCTTTACCGTCCATAACGTCATTATTTTGTACATTAGCTTCATTATTTTGTACATTACCTTCACCTTCATTACCTGACGGTGTACTGAAGACAGGAGCAGAGGAGCCAACACCTTCATCTTCCACGGCTGTATCTCCCACCTGGGTCTGATCTCCAACCAAGGACTCACTATTACATATACCCGAGTCATCATTTTTGCCTGTAGATGACACGAGAGAAGGCCCTTCCTCCCCCACAGTAGATTTTTCAGTTACTAGTGTTGCAGGTGTCTGGTGTTCCTCTACAGGCAGGTCTTCATCCATCGCCCGAGTCGACGACGAGTCTCCAATAACCCGAGATAGATCTGGGAGTTCATCATCGTCATCGGGAAATATTGTTAGTTGGTTTGTTATCTTGTCCACTTCCGATTTTATATCCAAGTCCATTTCACCATCAGACAGCTCCTGACTCTTGGCCGCGGTGTGTGGTGACCAGTCCTTGTCGTCTGGGTCCTCTTGATCAGAATCAGGCTTATAAAATTCTTCAACTTCTTTTTTCTTTTCTTCCAACAATCTGCAAAAAAAAAAAAAAAAAAAAAATTACTTAATCGCATAAACTGAGATTCATTAAAACATATTCACAAAACTGACCGAGTAAATAGAACTTTTCGCACACAACACAAACATCACCCACACACACACACACTTACCTGAGAGCCTCCATGTTCCTCATACTCATCTTAAGGTTGGTTCTCTTGAGGGAGTGAGGCAACGAAGTCTTCTTACGTCTGTCAAGAAACAACAACAAGTTCGGTAAACATCACAAAACATCTAGATTAGTGAAATGAATGATGACCCTTAAACACACCCTAGAGATGAGTTTAAGGGTGTGTTATATGACCCTGAAACACACCCTAGAGATGAGTTTAAGGGTGTGTTATATGACCCTGAAACACACCCTAGAGAGGAGTTTAAGGGTGTGCTATATGACCCTGAAACACACCCTAGAGAGGAGTTTAGTTCTGGTGTTGTCTATTACTTGTAGCGGCCCTCTAAAATAACCCTTAAAGCCGGACTATAATGAAATAATACAATGCAGGGGAGTATAGTAAACGATGTAGTTCCGAGGCCGTGGCCACAAGCATAACACGTGAAGGTGCACGAGATAGGGAAACTGCCGGCTGTGTCTTAGCTCTAAGGTATGAACACGAGAGGATTACCACTTACCTGTTAAGAAATTCGGCCAGGGTCCTCTGCTTGGGTCTGTGGTAGGGCAGGGAGACTTGTGATTCTCGGACCATACGCTGTGTCTCACTCTGTATCTCTGTAATCTGTTGCTGGTGATTCTTCTTTTTTGCAGCTGTCTGTTTTCCCACCTGGAAGATAAATCGTATGAATGAGCTTATTATAAAAGGGAAAGGCTGAAATGATTCTTGTATTAGTTTTATTAATATTATGTTATGTATGTTGTCCCCTATATACAAACACACATTTATAATAATAATAATGGTTGCCCCTAGTGTTGGAGGATGGTAGGACCTAGGACCAACACAACAACCATACCCTAAGTTAGTGAGTTGCAAGACCCAATGTCAAGGAATAGTCTGAGAAGACCGGACAACTCGCCAACTGCACTGGCTAACCATTACCCCCAGAACACGATCCGCAAATCGATTAACATCCAGGTCCCCAGTTACTGCTGGGTAGACAGAGGTCGCCACACACACGCACTATTCTTACATCAACCTCTATAACCTCTTCAGTACTTGTTCATCAGCTCATCATAATCCTTATCTGTGTTGACGTCTCTGAGTCTCATGAAGATTAGCACCCCAACTTATTTCATCTTATGATTAAACACCCTAATGATTAGATTAGCTTAGGTTGGCTTAGGTTAAGTTAGGCTAGGCTGGTTACATTAGATTAAGTTAGATTAGCATTAAGCTGTAATTAGCTGAATTTTCTAATTTTCATGAACCAACTCAGTCCTATAAAATAAAAACTTCTTGTAATGTCCAGTCACCCCACAAAGGTCCTGTTGCCTCCCCCCCTGAACCACGAGATTCAGACTCATGAACCTGAAGCAGTAGACACCGATGCACTATTCTGTCCGTAAATGCTTCGGATTCACGATTCTGAACTTCGTGTTTGATGGTTGAGGAGGAGAGGCAACAGGACTCTTATGGATGACTGTACACAATAAATTACACCAGCAGTAGATACCTTTTTCTTCTTCCCTTTATGAGATCTTCCGCCATCATCATCATCACTACCTCGAGGCCGTACGGGTGTGTGGTCATCATCCCATGTCCTGGCTGGATCCTCTTCATCTGACAGCTCAGCATCAAACAGGTTGCTGTTGTACTTGAAGTTGGGCTGTGAAAATTACATCTCTTCAGTAAATTCTTTTAAAGCATTGCAGAATTCTACACTATGATAGATGTTAAAATGAGAGCTACGGATATGTGCACAACTTATGAGACACCCTGTAAATATATATACAACTTACGAGACACCCTGTAAATATATATACAACTTGTGAGAGACCCTGTAAATATATATACAACTTATGAGACACCCCAAAAATATGTTTAGAACTAATGAGACACCACACAAGTATGTATACAACTTATAAGACACCCTGTAATTATATATACAACTTAAAAAACAACCTGTAAATGTGTGTGTATGGCTTATGAGACAACCTATAAATGTTTGCACAAATTATGAGACACCCTGTACCTAACCTAAGCAGTTACAGGAATACATCAGTGTGTTTAGCTATTAAAGGACAGAAGCGTACCTTGGGTTGGTCCTGCGAGGGTTCTCTCTTGGCAAAAAACAACGCATCATCGTCTTCACTGTCCGAGTCTGCGCATCGAATGATCCTTTTCTTTTTAAAATTTACGATGTTGTCATTTTTGTCGTCGTCACTGTCAAGGGCCTGTCTGTTGATGATGGGCCGCTGTGGTTCACTAGAATCTTCATCGTCTGACAGTACCGTAGTTTTTCTTTTTCCCGTTAATAAGCTTTTATTAACACTATCATCATCGCTATCGTCGTCCAGCACCACCATGCGTAACTCGGTAACATCGTCACCATCCTCCACCGGGTTATGGCCGACGCTCTTGGTTTCATCGCTCAAAGCTGGTTCGGCGTTGGTGTCCCCATCCGAACTATTACCACAGCGAGGGATGCGAGACAGAAATATTCCTTCGTCCTCCGAGCCATTGACGTTTTCGGTTTCTTTATCCTGGTGTGGGGCGTCAGAAGGTGCCAAAGACTCGGTGATGTTCTGTTCTACATCCATATCAGCGACGTCAGCGGAAGATCTACGTGACCCAACGCAACTTCTGAAACAGGCATTCATGTCAGATGGATACAACCCAGTCACGACTATGAAAAATATTACATAGGAATTTGTTGTGATTAAAAATATAAAAGGTCAGGCCAGGTTAGGTTAGGTCAGGTCAGGTCAGATTGATTCATGTCCACTGCCAGAAATAGTACAATATTTTCCTCCACAAAAATTATCCTAGAATTCACAACTAGATAGACCAATTGGCAGGCAGATAGGTTAGGTTAGGTTCATTTGGTTAATTTTACAAAAGATAAATTATATATGCAAAGTGGTTCCGTGGTCGTAATATTGCATCTTCTGAGAATAGAATCCATTTCATTCAGCATTTTGCATTAGTCAGACATAATGGGCCAATCAATGGGTTAAATAAGGATGGTAGTCAAGCTTACTCTTGCTAATTGCTATCCTCTTACAGGTACAGGTACAAGTGTTTGCATTTTAGGCTGAGTTACAATAGTTGATGACGACAAAGAATTTTCCTCCGACAGTTTCTTAATGTATCAGGAAGGTTCGTCAAAATCGTCAAATCTCATGTTAGGAATGCCAGCTACCTCAAGCTAGGCTGGCTAATATAAACTACAGTAGACCTAAAGGTAGGCCTATATTAACAAAAGTCAAGCTTAAAGATTTGGGCTGGGTTATGGCATTACTAATAAGTAGTGAATATTTTGCCGTAACCGTCTAAGTTCCTAGTAACGCTATTTTACCCTGAGTGCGCCCTGATTGGCTAAGTACTTTCTGTTTATTATGACAAGGATTCCGCTCCCTGGCTAGGAAGTTAGGTAATTTTCGGTAGGTTTCTTTGGTTGGTTAGGTCAGAGTCCAGTAAATGTCTTTTATAATGATAAGAACATGTGGGAAAAATTATCAAAATTTAACAACTCCTTCTGGTATCGACTCACGGTGAAATAAATGCCAAATGCCGCTAGAGTCAAGGTAACGTATCGTTCTCGTGTTATTTGCCGGTAATGGACGATCAGCCAATCAGGGTGGACTCACAATAAAATAGCATTAGAAGAAACTTACCAGATCACGGCAAAATATCCACTGCCTTACTAATACCTGCCACCATCACCCCTAGAAGAACAGTATGGGGTACAGTCCCTCAAGTAGGCAAATAATTATCTTTCTCTACAAAATAATCAACGTTTTACTTTGAGAAATTATTCATAGATATCTAAAGTTAAACGTCAATAGCCCACAGACTATATATACATTGTTTTTATTGAATAATCTGGTGTTAAATCAAATATATAAGGTGAGACGGGGTTAATGTGCTTCAACGTATACTCAAAAGACAAACACTTTCAGACGAATTTTTGGATCACCTTAGGAACAGCCCACATTTATTTTAAATCTACGTAATGGAACTATTATAAAGACTATACTATATAAATATCTTTCAAATCTATCAACTATATATCAATCAATCAATCAAACTCTTACCTCAGACCTGAAATCCTTCACCAGTCTCAGCAGCCGCCACTATTCACACCTTCATTACTCCTCTAAAACACAACATTAACTATTCAATACTCTTCAAATAACTCAATAACCTATCCACTTCTTCTATAACATCATTCTAGAAACTAATAGATGACTAAAGTAAGAGTTATTATTAAACATGTGATAATATCCTCAGGAAATGGACGTCTCCTCTCGTCTTATTTGGCGCGAAAATATATAAACAAACTGACAGGACTCGACACTTGGTTCTTTTCAATAAAATCTCTAAATAAAAATTAATAAACATTCTTATTTTTTATGGTGATATATAAATTTAAATATGAATAGTTTTTTATTAATATTTGGTAATTATTTAAGGCTAGGTTATTATGAGTGTTGTTGTTATTGTTGTTGTTTCAGCTGATAACTTTCATCAATATAAATTTCTCTTTTGACAATTTGTAATAAGTTTTAAATATTAATTAAATATTTTTTGATCTATTTATTTAACTTAATTTCAATATGATTCCTTTTTTGATATAAAATATAAATTAAGTTATATACTAAACGACATAAAATATATAGGCCTACACACATACTGTACCTATACATACATACATAGATACATACATACATACATACACAGATAGATATAGACAGGAAGTGTACGTTTTTATTTTCCCGACACTGTCATCCTATGTGTGTGTATGTGTACGTGTGTGTGTGTGCGTTTACTAAAAAAAATTAACATGACAGACACACTTGAGTTCAATTCTCAATTAAAAGAATTATATAGTGTATTTTATCTGAAGATTAACCTCAGCTTATTTCACCTGGGATTTAGGTTAGGTTAGGTTAGGTTAATCTGAAGGTATATAAACTGAGGGGTTAATATCCAGCCAAACACTGTAGCCAAACACTATAGCCAAACACTATAGCCAAACATTATAGCCAGACACTATAGCCAAACACTATAGCCAAACATTATAGCCAGACACTATAGCCAAACACTATAGCCAAACATTATAGCCAGACACTATAGCCAAACACTATAGCCAAACATTATAGCCAGACACTATAGCCAAACACTATAGCCAAACATTATAGCCAGACACTATAGCCAAACACTATAGCCAAACATTATAGCCAAACACTATAGCCAAACATTATAGCCAGACACTATAGCCAAACACTATAGCCAAACATTATAGCCAGACACTATAGCCAAACACTATAGCCAAACATTATAGCCAGACACTATAGCCAAATACTATAGCCAGACACTATAGCCAAACACTATAGCCAGTCACTAGAGCCACACACGACTACACCATCACACCACACTGCCAGACCCTACACCACACTGCCAGACCCTACACCACACTGCCACACCACACCTAAACAAAACACACTCGTATGACATAAGTATATTCAAAACATACAATGAATAAACATAAAATGAGATACTTTTCCTCATGAGTGTGATAATAAGTCTAATATAACGTGGTAAATAAACAGTAACTCTACCTTATGTATAGTCACCTTCTTTACATAACACAGACACACACAGACACACACAGACACAGACACAGACACAGACACAGACATACACAGACATAAAAAGGACAGACATAAATACCTCGAGTAGAGAGCATCGTGAACCTGAGACGGCCGTAATTGAAGAAATTTTAGCCTATTGGTGCAAGGAGGAGAGTTTGTGTTATATAACGTCTCTCTCTCTCTCTCTCTTCCAGTACCTGCCAACATGCCTAGTACCTGCCAATATGCCTAGTACCTGTCAATATGCCTAGTACCTGCCAATATGCCTAGTACCTGCCAATATGCCTAGTACCTGTCAATATGCCTAGTACCTGTCAATATGCCTAGTACCTGTCAATATGCCTAGTACCTGCCAATATGCCTAGTACCTGCCAACATGCCTAGTACCTGTCAATATGCCTAGTACCTGTCAATATGCCTAGTACCTGCCATCATGCCTAGTACCTGTCAATATGCCTAGTACCTGCCAACATGCCTAGTACCTGTCAATATGCCTAGTACCTGTCAATATGCCTAGTACCTGCCAATATGCCTAGTACCTGCTAACATGCCTAGTACCTGCCAATATGCCTAGTACCTGCCAACATGCCTAGTACCTGCCAACATGCCTAGTACCTGTCAACATGCCTAGTACCTGTCAATATGCCTAGTACCTGCCAACATGCCTAGTACCTGCCAACATGTCGTAGTTTGGGGAAATGTGTTAATATGTGGTTATTTGTAAATTAAACTTAACCTTAGTTGATAAGTTAAACAAGTGGTAGAATTGTTGTTAGAAGACCTTAGCAACTTAACCAAGGAAGTCTACCCAACTTTCTAGCCCAAGGAATAACTTACTAGATAATTAGGTGTAATTTTACGTTTTTTTGTTGGTTTTTTTTATTTACGTGAGGGCTTTCATAATTATTTCAGAAATGTTAATATTTTGTGCAGAAGAAGAACAATTGGGGAAGAAGTATCTACGGGGCTAAATAATAACTGATATACTAAAATTAATCCACTCATATTATAAATGACCTGATTAGACAATAAATTAAGATTATTAGATAAATTTAGTTAGGTTATATTAGATTAATTTAATTTATTTAATATTTTAGGCAGAGTTATTAAAAAAGTTAGACCCGCGTATGCTGACTTATGGACTACTTCTTGGCGGTCATTTCGATAAGCCAAAGTACCAATTTGTGTCTTATTATTTTTGCCATTTTCTCGCATCCTTCATTATTCTCTATGGTAAGAAACAGTTCAATACACCGTGAAGAAGTGAAGTAAGTGTAGAACTCCTTTAAGTGACGTTAAGTGTACTATTAAGAGTGAAATGTGTAAAGTGAGTAAAGGTGGTGATTGTCTTGTGTACTAAAAGTGTCTGTCATTACGTGTCATTTCTGTCGTAGTGAACAATATACTGAACAAAATAATGAATAATATACAGATTAATATAATAAATAATATAGCGTAGTGAAGAAAAACTCTGCTACGTTATAAGTGTCGCGTTACTTAAGTATTCCTTTGAGCCTATAGTGACGACCTGCTCTGGTAAGTAACAATTAACACAAAAGTTTTTAATAACTATATTCTAGGTTAGGTTAGGTTAAGTTATGAGAAATATATGGGAAAAATATCTTCTTTCTTCAAACTTATAAAATACTAAACAGGCTTAACCTAATCTAACCATGCTTAACCTGACTTAACCTAATCTAACCATGCTTAACCTGACTTAACTAAATCTAACCAAGCTTAACCTAACAACCTAATCTAACCATGCTTAACCTGACTTAACTAAATGTAACCAAGCTTAACATAACTTAACCTCATCTAACCATGCTTAACCTGACTTAACTAAATGTAACCAAGCTTAACATAACTTAACCTCATCTAACCATGCTTAACCTGACTTAACTAAATGTAACCAAGCTTAACATAACTTAACCTCATCTCACCATGCTTAACCTGACTTAACTAAATGTAACCAAGCTTAACCTGACTTAACTAAATCTAACCAAGCTTAACATAACTTAACCTCATCTAACCATGCTTAACCTGACTTAACTAAATGTAACCAAGCTTAACATAACTTAACCTCATCTAACCAAGCTTAACCTAACAACCTAATCTAACCATGCTTAACCTGACTTAACTAAATGTAACCAAGCTTAACATAACTTAACCTCATCTAACCAAGCTTAACCTCATCTAACCAAGCTTAACCTCATCTAACCAAGCTTAACCTGACAACCTAATCTAAACCAAGCTTAACCTGACTTAACCAAGCTTAATTTAATCAAACTTATCATAACCTAACTAACCGTAAAAATCAAAACTAATTAAACTAATCTAACATTGCCTAACCTAATTTAATCAGACCTAATTTAGCCTCGTTATAACTAATTAACTGTACTACCCTCGAATCGTTACGTGTTAGATTATTACTTACGGTCTTGGTTAACTTTATGTAATGTCTAGGTTAATATTGGTTAGTTTCTTGCCTACATCACCACCATGTTTGTTTGTATTGAATAAACTAGCAAAAGTCGAGGGTAAAATAATAGGAATAAATGAAATAGCAGGCAGGTATATATAATAGTTTTCGTTAACGTAGTAATTTTCTCGGGTATTAAGGCTATTTTTTTTATTATGTTCGATGAGTTATATTAATACAAGGTTTTGGGTAATATTTTTTTGTATGTAAGATGGCTTATTATTATTATTAATTTTTTTTTTTTACGAATATGAAGATTATTTTGTGGTAGGTAGGTTAGGTTAGGTTAGGTTAGGTTAGGTTAGGTTCAGTTGTAATGTTACTTCCATGACATGACATCACTGCAGTGGTGTTAAAGGTCCAGTAATCCACACCTCCCAAGGTGTGCGTGGCCACGTGTGGGCTCCTACGCACCACGGCCCTCACTAAACCATCTAATGATGTTTCATAACATCTCGGGGTCCCTGGGCCTGGCGCGTCGTCCCGGAGCAGCGCGCGGGGCAGGTCGGGGCGGGGCGGGGCGGGGCTAGGGCTCCGTCATCCAGCGAGGGCGCCCCGAGATCGATTCCTGGTTGAAGTGGAAATGATGCGATGCCGACGAAGGCTGAGGCTCATTGTGGGGCCCCGTCCTTCCCTACCTTACTGTACAGTTCAGTACAGTACAACAGTACAGTGAAGTGCAGTACAGTACATTGCAGTACAGTAAAACACAGTACAGTACTGTACTGTGTTGAATTGTACTGTACAGTACTGTATTGTACTGTGCATACTGTACTGTATTGTGCTGTACTGTGTTGTACTGTACAGTACTGTACTGAACTGTACTGTACTGTACTGTACTGTACTGTACAGTACTGAACTGTACTGTACTGTACAGTACTGAACTGTACTGTACTGTGTTGTACTGTACTGTGCAGTAGAAAACTGTGCTGTGCAGTGTTGTACTGCGCTGTGTTGTACTGTACTTGTACTGTGTATTTTATTGTACTGTATTTTGCTGTGTTGTACTGTACTGTATTGTACTGTACATCTGTCTATATATATAATCAGCACTAATAATAAAACTAGGGTACATAACAGTGAATGGTTCGCGGCGCACGGTTTCAAAATATTTAGGCTGGAGTACACACTGCAGCTACAGTATTAAGTATTAATACTTTTCACTGAGTATCGCCGTCATAACACACAAACACCCCCCCCCCCCCCTCCTACACACGGTTTGGGTATACAGTATTATTTTGATGTACCGGCATGAGCAGCCTAACACCTGTGTGGGTTACAATACTCGCAGGTACTCAAGTGTGAAGTGAACCTGTCTTATCCAATTAGTGTTTCTTTGAGCCATTATTTTGGTTTTTAGTAAGTCTGGTTCAAGTGATTAGTTTCAGAACGTTTTTTATGGCTGTCTTGAATGTTTTAATGGGTTACAATCCTAATGGGTCCCTGTTCTAATGAGCCCCAGTGTGTCCCAGTTGTAGTGGGTCCCAGTTGGAATGGGTCCCAGTTGGAATGGGTCCCAGTTGGAATGGGTCCCTGTTCTAATGGGCCCCAGTTGTAATGGGCCCCTGTTGTAATGGGTCCTTGTTATAATGGGCCCCAGTTCTTACATTTAAATAATTACTAAATATTAATTCATATATCAGGAACAGATGTTTGACATGACAAAATAAATAATAATTTTAACTTAGAATAACGAAGTAAATTAAAGGGATCACCTGAAGATTAGTTACCAGGTTTATTTGACTTGATGAGTAATCACCCTAACTCGACCTGGGGGTTAGGTTTAGATTAGGTTACGTTAGGGTGAGGTTACGTTAGGATTAGGTTAGGGTGGGTTAGATTAGGTTAGGTTAGTGGAAGGTTATGTTAGGGTAGGTTAGATTAGGTTAGGGTAGTGGAAGGTTAGGTTAGGTAAGTGGACGGTTAGGTTAGGATTAGGTTAGGTTAGTGGAAAGTTAGGTTAGTGAAATATGTACAAGGTTGGAGAGCCGCCCCAAAGAGATAGTGGGTGTGTGGGTGTGTGGGGTGCACTCGGAAAGAACTGAACTTTTCCTGGTAGGGAGTGATGTGCTTATTGGTGGTGGTGCGATGTGGCATGTTTGTCTTTTCCGTCCGTCCTCTCCGTCCCAGCAGTCCTCTCCGTCCCTCTCCGTCCCAGCAGCCCTCTCCGTCCCTCTCCGTCCCAGCAGTCCTCTCCGTCCCTCTCCGTCCCAGCAGTCCTCTCCGTCCCACTCCGTCCCAGCAGTCCTCTCCGTCCCTCCGTCCCAGCAGCCCTCTCCGTCCCTCCGTCCCAGCAGCCCTCTCCGTCCCTCCGTCCCAGCAACCCTCTCCGTCCCTCCGTCCCAGCAGCCCCCTCCGTCCCAGCAACCCTCTCCGTCCCTCCGTCCCAGCAGCCCTCTCCGTCCCTCCGTCCCAGCAGCCCTCTCCGTCCTTACGTCCGTCCGTTTTTGTCTCCCTTTGCATCAGCCTGTCCGTGCGTCCGTTCATACAGCAGCGAGAGTGTTGTGCCCTAAGGGTCGGGGGGTTCCAGCTGGTGTCCTCGTGTACGAAGGTCGACCTCCTTGCCACGTAGTCACCCAAGTCAGGGTCTTAACAACTCTCCCTAGTGGGCCCCTGTCCTGTTAGGCCCTTAAGTCCCTGTCCTATTAGGCCCCAACCTAACTCAACCATTTAGATTAGGGTGAAATCTTAATAGGTTCTAATCCAGTACTAACCTGCATTGACTATATTATTATTAAACCAGTAGTGGTGTAATGGTCAGCATGCTGGTCTCGCATGCGAGCGGACCCGGGTTCGCTCTCCGGGTAGGGGAACCTGGATGTTAATCGATTTGCGGATCGTGTTCCGGGGTAATGGTTAGCCAGTGCAGTTGGCGAGTTGTCCGGTCTTCTCAGATTATTCCTTGACACTGGGTCATGCAGCTCGTTAACTCAGAGTGTGGTTGTTGTGTTGGTGACAGCTACACCTTAAACAAATTCAAGCCTAGGTGGCCCTTGGGCTGGCAATCCTCGCTACACTAGGGGCAACCATTATTATTAGAGGCAGTAGTGGTTGTGGTGGTAGAGGCAGCACCACACAGACACACCAAGCGTTGCACCACACAACTTGTGTCTTCCACGAACTTAACATCACCAGCACCGCCACACCATGACTCACCACCTAGTGTGTGTGTGTGGTGTCCTTAGTGTGTGTGCGTGTAAGTGTGTGTGTGTTTGTATGTGTGTGTTTGTATATGTGTGTGTGGTGCCCATCGTGTGTGTGTGTGTTTTTGTATGTGTGTGTGTGCGTGTGTGGTGCCCTTAGTGTGTGTGTCTGTGTGCGTGTGTTTGTATATGTGTGCGTGTGTGTGGTGCCGTGCCCCGTGTGTACGTGTGTGTGTGTGTGTATGTATGCATGCGTGTTTGTGTGTGTGTATGTATGCATGCGTGTTTGTGTGTGTGTAATATTAAAAAATAATAATAATTAACGGTTTATTGAAAAAGTTTTGCAGCCCGAAGGCTGAAAATATACATTGGACATAAATGACTTATTACATACATTGGTGGTTTAACAAAAGCCTTCATTAGAGAAAGGTAAAGGAACATACAGTGAACATACAGATTAATGTAGGTGTTGAACTGCAAACACGTAGTGTAGTAACTCCCTCCCAGAAGGTGTTAGGAGGGACCTGACGTGGTGTAGTAGTTCCCTCAGATGGTGTTATGAGGGACCTGGCGTGGTGTAGTAGTTCCCTCACAGATGGCGTTAAGAGGGAGCTCACGTGGTGTAGTAGTTCCCTCACAAATGGCGTTAAGAGGGACCACACGCGGTGTAGTTCCCTCACAGATGGCGTTAAGAGAGACCACACGTGGTGTAGTAGTTCCCTCACAGATGGCGTTAAGAGAGACCACACGTGGTGTAGTAGTTCTCTCACAGATGACGTTAAGAGGGAGCTCACGTGGTGTAGTAGTTCCCTCCCAGATGGCGTTAAGAGGGACTTCACGTGGTGCAGTAGTTCCCTCACAGATGGTGTTAAGAGGGACCTCAAGTGGTGTAGTAGTTCCCTCACAGATGGCGTTATGAGGGACTTCACGTGTAATAATAATAATAATATTAATAATAAACGGTTTATTAATAGAGTTGCAGCGTGTGTGTGTGGTGCCCCAAGTGCTTCACTAACGCCCTCACCAACATTTCACCAACACATCCTCACCAGTACACCATCACCAGCACCATTTTCACCAACACTTCAACACTACCCTCACCAACACGCCCTCACCAACATTTCACCAACACTCGGAAGGCGCACAAGACGTCGACCTCGGCTCTCAGGTCTTCCGCGTTGACTTGGCGACACTCTACCGGTGTCACATGCAGTCCAGGGTGTCACATGCAGTCCAGGGTGCCACATGCAGTCCAGGGTGTCACATGCAGTCCAGGGTGTCACATGCAGTCCAGGGTGTCACATGCAGTCCAGGGTGTCACATGCAGTCCAGGGTGTCACATGTAGTCCAGGGTGCCACATGTAGTCCAGGGTGTCACATGTAGTCCAGGGTGTCACATGAAGTCCAGGGTGTCACATGTAGTCCAGGGTGTCACATACAGCCTCCTTCCCTCTTCCTCCTTCTCCCTCCTTCTCCCTCCTTCCCTCCCTCCTTCCCTCCCTTCTCTCCCTCCTCTCCCTCCTCTCCCTCCTTCTCTCCCTCCTCTCCCTCCTTCTCTCCCTCCTTTTCTCCTCCTCTCCCCTTCTCTCCCTCCTCCTCCTCTCCCCCCTTCTCTCCCTCCTCCTCCTCTCCCCCCTTCTCTCCCTCCTTCTCTTCCTCCATCTCTCCCTCCTTCCCTCCCTCCTCTCCCTCCTTCTCTCCCTCCTTTCCTCCTCCTCTCCCCTTCTCTCCCTCCTCTCCCTCCTTCTCTCCCTCCTTTCCTCCTCCTCTCCCCTTCTCTCCCTCCTCCTCCTCTCCCTCCGTCTCTTCCCCCTCCTCTCCCCCCTTCTCTCCCTCCTTCTCTCCCTCCTCTCCCCCCTTCTCTACCTCCTTTCCTCCTCCTCTCCCCTTCTCTCCCTCTTCCTCCTCCTCCCCCCTTCTCTCCCTCCTTCTCTTCCTCCTTCTCTTCCTCCTTCCCTCCCTCCACCTGTTGCCATTTTTGTACACTTCTTCCTACTGCTGCTTAAGTCATTGTACTCAAGGGGTTAAATCATCGTACTCAAGACCAAAATATATGAGTCCCATCACCTATCCCATCAGTCCCATTACCTATCCCATCAGTCCCGTCACCTATCCCATCAGTCCCATCACCTATCCCATCACCGTCCCATCAGTCCCTTCATCGTCCCTTCAGTCCCATCACCTATCCTATCAGTCCCATCACCTATCCCATCAGTCCCATTAATCCCATCATCGTCCCATCAGTCCCATCACCTATCCCATCAGTCCCATCACCTATCCCATCAGTCCCATCACCTATCCCATCAGTCCCATCACCTATCCCATCGCCGTAACATCAGTCCCATCACCTATCCCATCAGTCCCATTACCTATCCCATCAGTCCCATTAATCCCATCACCGTCCCATCAGTGCCATCACCTATCCCATCAGTCCCATCACCTATCCCATCAGTCCCATCACCTATTCCATCAGTCCCATCACCTATCCCATCAGTCCCATCACCTACCCCATCATTCCCATTACCTATCCCTTCAGTCCCATCAGTCCCATCACCTATCCCATCAGTCCCATTAGTCCCATCACCGTCCCATCAGTCCCATCACCTATCCCATCAGTCCCATCACCTATCCCATCAGTCCCATCACCTATCCCATCAGTCCCATCACCTACCCCATCATTCCCATTACCTATCCCATCAGTCCCATCACCTATCCCATCAGTTCCATTAGTCCCATCACCTATCCCATCAGTCCCATCACCTACCCCATCATTCCCATTACCTATCCCATCAGCCCTATCACCTATCCCATCAGCTCCATTAGTCCCATCACCGTCCCATCAGTCCCATCACCTATCCCATCAGTCCCATCACCTATCCCATCAGTCCCATCACCTATCCCATCAGTCCCATCACCTATCCCATAACCTATCCCATCAGTCCCATCACCTATCCCATCAGTGTCATCACCTATCCCATCATCGTCCCATCAGTCCCATTACCTATCCCATCATTCCCATCACCTATCCCATCAGTCCCATCACCTATCCCATCAGTGTCATCACCTATCCCATCATCGTCCCATCAGTCCCATTACCTATCCCATCATTCCCATCACCTATCCTATCAGTCCCATCACCTATCCCATCAGTCCCATCACCTATCCCATCAGTCCCATCACCTATCCCTTCACCGTCCCATCAGTCCCATCACCTATCCCATCAGTCCCATCACCTATCCCTTCACCGTTCCATCAGTCCCATTACCTATCCCATCATTCCCATCACCTATCCCATCATCCCCATCATTTGCATCACCTATCCCATCAGTCCCATCACCTATCCCTTCACCGTCCCATCAGTCCCATCACCGTCCCATCCGTCCCATCACCTTGATCTCCCAGTGGCTTTATTATTAATTTACCTTCCCCATCTTCCCCATCACCCCCCCCCCCATAGCTAGAGGTAATCCCCCATAACTACACCTCCCCCCTCCTCCCCTCCCCCAGCTCCCCCCTCCACCTCTCTTCCCCCTCCTCCCCCCTCCCCCCCCACTCAACGCCGCTCCAACCACCATCGATTTCCTCCTTTCTCTGCCACTACCACCACCACTACTACTACTATTATCACCACTACCACAACTACTAGTATTATCACTACTACCACTATTATCACCACTACAACTACTACTATTGTCACCACTATTACTATCACCATTACTACCACCATTACTACTATTACCACCACCACTACTATCACAACTATCACCACTACTACCACTTGTACCACAATTACCACTATTACCACCATTATTACCCCATCAGCACCACTATTACAACCACAACTAGTACCTCTACTACTATTAACACCAATGCCACTACTACTATTACTACTATTTTTTTTTATTTTTTTTTTCTTGTTTTTTTAATGTCCTCCAGCCTCCCCCAATAGCCACACCTTCGCCGTCATTTTATAACCTTAATATTAAATATCCTAATGCATAAATAGCTATCCTAGCTGTGTTGAGTTAGTTGAGCCTACTACTACTAGCACAGCACTAGCACAGCATCACAGCACTAGCACAGCATCACAGCACTAGCACAGCATCACAGCACTAGCACAGCATCACAACACTAGCACAGCATCACAGCACTAGCACAGCATCACAGCACTAGCACAGCATCACAGCACTAGGGGTGAGAGTTATCGTGGGAGAAGGACATGTCTCTTACATCTTCTAAATTGCACACACACCTCTTATATCTTGTGTGTGTGTGTGTGTGTGTGTGTGTAAATGTTTGTGTAAGTGTGTGTGTGTGTGTGTTTAAATGTTTGTGTAAGTGTGTGTGTGTGTGTGTGTGTGTGTGTAGGGGCGTGGTGACAAATACATCTTTCATCACCTCCAGTTGTGGCATTTGACGTCGGACACAGATTAACCTAACCTCAAAAGCTAGTAGCAAAGAGCACAGGATGATGATGATGATGATGAGGATGATGATGATGATGATGATGAAACACATTTTTGTTATTGCATTATTATCATTATTATTATTATTGATGCTATTATTATTGATGCTATTATTATTGTTGCTATTATTATTATTATTATTATTATTATTATTATTATTATTTTAGAATATAACGAGAGAGAGAGAGAGAGAGAGAGAGAGAGAGAGAGAGAGAGAGAGAGAGAGAGAGGTATAATAGAAGAGAGGAATTGGAGGAGGAGGGGAGAACCACAAGGAAGGGGAGGTAAGTGTAATTCTGCAGCGAATGAGGAACTGAGGGAGACTCCGAGAACGAAAAAGAGAATACCTAAAGAGGGAAATTAAACAGGGAGAGAGAGAGGGGACAAGAGAGAGGGATGAGAGGGGAGAAGAGGAAAGAGGGACAAGAGAGAGATGAGAGGGAAGACGAGAGAGAAGAATAAAGAAGAGATAATTAATTGATTTGAGAGTCAGTGTAGACCAGGGTACAAATGCAGTGTATATCAGGGTACCAATACAGTGTAGACCAGAGTACCAATACAGTGTAGACCATGGTACCAATACAGTGTAGACCAGAGTACCAATACATCGTAGACCAGAATACCAATACAGTGTAGACCATGGTACTAATACAGCGTAGACCAGAGAACCAATACAGTGGGTCATGGTAACATTGGTACAGTGGCGTCGGGGCAAAATACCAACTAAATAAATTAGGTATGGTGAAGGTTGCTTGACCAACCACGGAGAGTGAGACCAACACAGGTACAGTACAGGTGCAGGTACAGTACAGGTGTAGGTACAGTACAGGTGCAGGTACAGTACAGGTGCAGGTACAGTACAGGTGCAGGTACAGTACAGGTGTAGGTACAGTACAGGTGCAGGTACAGTACAGGTGTAGGTACAGTACAGGTGCAGGTACAGTACAGGTGTAGGTACAGTACAGGTGCAGGTACAGTACAGGTGCAGGTACAGTACAGGTGTAGGTACAGTACAGGTGCAGGTACAGTACAGGTGTAGGTACAGTACAGGTGTAGGTACAGTACAGGTGCAGGTACATTACAGGTGCAGGTACAGTACAGGTGTAGGTACAGTACAGGTGCAGGTACAGTACAGGTGTAGGTACAGTACAGGTGTAGGTACAGTACAGGTGTAGGTACAGTACAGGTGCAGGTACAGTACAGGTGCAGGTACAGTACAGGTGTAGGTACAGTACAGGTGTAGGTACAGTACAGGTGCAGGTACATTACAGGTGCAGGTACAGTACAGGTGTAGGTACAGTACAGGTGTAGGTACACTGGTACAGTACAGGTGTAGGTACAGTACAGGTGTACGTACAGTACAGGTGTAGGTACAGTACAGGTGTAGGTACAGTACAGGTGTAGGTACAGTACAGGTGTAGGTACAGTACAGGTGCAGGTACATTACAGGTGCAGGTACAGTACAGGTGTAGGTACAGTACAGGTGTAGGTACACTGGTACAGTACAGGTGTAGGTACAGTACAGGTGCAGGTACATTACAGGTGCAGGTACAGTACAGGTGTAGGTACAGTACAGGTGTAGGTACACTGGTACAGTACAGGTGTAGGTACAGTACAGGTGTACGTACAGTACAGGTGTAGGTATAGTACAGGTGTAGGTACAGTACAGGTGTAGGTACACTGGTACAGTACAGGTGTAGGTACAGTACAGGTGTACGTACAGTACAGGTGTAGGTACAGTACAGGTGTAGGTACAGTACAGGTGTAGGTACAGTACAGGTGTAGGTACACTGGTACAGTACAGGTGTAGGTACAGTACAGGTGCAGGTACAGTACAGGTGTAGGTACAGTACAGGCGCAGGTACAGTACAGGTGCAGGTACAGTACAGGTGTAGGTACAGTACAGGTGTAGGTACAGTACAGGTGTAGGTACACTGGTACAGGACAGGTGTAGGTACAGTACAGGTGCAGGTACAGTACAGGTGTAGGTACAGTACAGGCGCAGGTACAGTACAGGTGCAGGTACAGTACAGGTGTAGGTACAGTACAGGTGTAGGTACAGTACAGGTGTAGGTACAGTACAGGTGTAGGTACAGTGCAAGTGTAGGTACAGTGCAGGTACAGTACAGGTGTAGGTACAGTACAGGTGTAGGTACAGTACAGGTGTAGGTACAGTACAGGTGTAGGTACAGTGCAAGTGTAGGTACAGTGCAGGTACAGTACATGTGTAGGTACAGTACAGGTACAGTGCAGGTACAGTACAGGTGTAGGTACAGTACAGGTGTAGGTACAGTGCAGGTACAGTACAGGTGTAGGTACAGTACAGGTGTAGGTACAGTACAGGTGTAGGTACAGTATAGGTGTAAGTACAGTACAGGTGAAGGTACAATACAGGTGTAGGTACAGTACAGGTGCAGGTACAGTACAGGTGTAAGTACAGCACAGGTGTAGGTACAGTACAGGTGTAGGTACAGTACAGGTTCAGGTACAGTGCAGGTGTAGGTACAGTACAGGTGTAGGTACAGTACAGGTGCAGGTACAGTGCAGGTGTAGGTACAGTACAGGTGTAGGTACAGTACAGGTGTAGGTACAGCACAGGTGTATGCAGAGCACAGGTGTAGGTACAGTACAGGAGTAGGTACAGTACAGGTGCAGGTACAGTACCATTGTAAAAATTATCAATAACTTGTAATAAACCAGTGTATTCACTCCCAGTAAATCCTACTTCTTGCACTGTCACTATGTTGAAATGCCCTGTAGTTTGAGCTTTTCCCCATCTAGTTATTTATATCTTATTTGTATCACTTATGTTATTTGTATATTATTTGTATATCGAAACCCATTCCCCAATTATGTAACTGTATATTTTCAGCCTTTTGGCTGCTATGCTCTTTCAATAAACCGTTAATTATTATTATTATTATTATTATTATTACAGGTGTAGGTACAGTACAGGTGTAGGTACAGTACAGGTGCAGGTACAGTACAGGTGTGAGTACAGTACAGGTGTAGGTACAGTACAGGTGCAGGTACAGTACAGGTGTAAGTACAGTACAGGTGTATTTACAGTACAGGTGTAGGTACAGTACAGGCGTAGGTACAGCACAGGTGTAGGCACAGTACAGGTGTAGGTACAGTACAGGTGTATGTTCAGTACAGGTGTAGGTACAGGTATAAGTAAAGGAGAGGTGGGAACACACACACACACATCCTTGACCACCGAAGGGACAAGACGTACCTGGCACAGCCAGGTCAACTGTTAGGTTGGCCCATACCAACTCCCTCCCCTGAACCCTCCTCCCCACCGGAATATCAACAAGTTCTCGCCAGAAGTTACAATTTCATTTTGGAAAGGAATGGAACCAGTGTTGAACAGAGGTGAACAGTGCCTAAGTCAATGAGAACAGCTCAACAGTAACAGCCGAGTCGTACCCAAGTTAAACTTCACACAGTGAGGTCCCAGGTACCCTGTGATAACTGCCCGTGAGACCCAACAACAACCAGCGATGTGTTAATCCGTCTGCAATAGGAAGGCCTGGGACCACACCTCACTCATATAACACCATCTGCGAGGGAATTACTGCACCACGTGAGGTCCCTCATAGGACCATCTGTGAGGAAATTACTACACCACGTGAGGTCCCTCATAACACCATCTGTGAGGGAACTACTACACCACGTGAGGTCCCTCATAACACCATCTGTGAGGGAACTACTACACCACGTGAGGTCCCTCATAAGGGTCAAGACGTACCTGGCGCTCCTCTCGGAGCAGCCAGGTCAACTGTTAGGTTGGCCCATACCAACCCCCTCCCCTGAACCCTCCTCCCCACCGGAATATCAACAAGTTCTCGCCAGAATTTACAATTTCATTTAGGAAAGGAACGGAACCAGTGTTAAACAGAGGTGAACAGTGCTTAAGTCAATGAGAACAGCTCAACAGTAACAGCCGAGTCGTACCCAAGTTAACCTTCACACAGTGAGGTCCCAGGTACCCAGTGATAACGGCCTGTGAGACCCAACAACAACCAGCGATGTGTTAATCCGTCTACCATAGGAAGGCCTGGGACCACACCTCACTCATATAACACCATCTGTGAGGGAATTACTACACCACATGTCCCTCATAACACCATATGCGAGGGAATTACTACACCACGTGAGGTCCCTCATAACACCATTTGTGAGGGAATTACTACACCACGCCAGGTCCCTCATAACACCATCTGAGGGAACTACTACACCACGTGAGTTCCTCCTAACACCATCTGGGAGGGAGTTACTACACTACGTGTTTGCAGTTCAACACCTACATTAATCTGTATGTTCACTGTATGTTCCTTTACCTTTCTCTAATGAAGGCTTTTGTTAAACCACCAATGTATGTAATAAGTCATTTATGTCCAATGTATATTTTCAGCCTTCGGGCTGCAAAACTTTTTCAATAAGCCCTTAATTATTATTATTTTTTAATATTACACACACACGCACACACACACACACACACACACACACACACACACACGTACACACACACGTACACACACACACATACACGTACACACACACACACACGCATACACACACACACAATGGTTTACTCTTATAGTTAAATAAACAATAAATTAACAACTGTAATTAGGTCAGATTTTAACCTAAATATAAAAAAAACTTTAAAATGGATGTTTAATGTTTTGTGTTTATGTTTATTAAGTGACTCCGTTAGTGAATAAAGTGTTTAATGGTTACTTATTTTACTTTACAGTTTGTGAAGTGATGGCCGTCAAGTACAGTGCCCAACGCTGCCTACCGTAAGGTGAGTCATTATTATTATTATTGTTATTATTTATTATTATTATATTATTTGTGTTATTATTGTTAGTAGTAGTATTGATGTAATTATTATTATTATTATTATTATTATTATTATTATTATTATATTATTTGTATTATTCTTGTTGGTAGTATTATTATTATTATTATTATTATTATTATTATTATTATATTATTTGTATTATTATTGTTGGTATTATTATTATTATTATTATTATTATTATTATTATTATTATTATTATTATATTATTTGTATTATTATTGTTGGTATTATTATTATTATTATTATTATTATTATTATTATTATTATTATTATTTTGGCCAAGTTCATTTGAGAAAGAGGGAGTAAAATAAGAACAAAGAAAGAGAGAAATATGAGGAAGAGAAGCAAGAGAAAGGAACAGAAGTGAGGGATGAATTATTAGTGAGAGTGGAGGAGGGGTGAAGGGAGGAGGAGGGGAGGGAAGAGGGGAGGAGGAGGGGAGGAAAGAGGGGTGAAGGGAGGAGAGAGGGGTGAAGGGAGGAGGAGGGGAGGAAAGAGGGGTGAAGGGAGGAGGAGGGGAGGGAAGAGGGGGTGAAGGGGAGGAGGGAGGGGAGGGGAGGGAAGAGGGGTGAAGGGAGGAGAGAGGGGTGAAGGGAGGAAGAGGGGAGGGAAGAGGGGTGAAGGGAGGAGGAGGGGAGGGAAGAGGGGTGAAGGGAGGAGAGAGGGGTGAAGGGAGGAGGAGGGGAGGGAAGAGGGGAGAAGGGAGGAGGAGGGGAGGAAAGAGGGGAGGAGGAGGGGAGGAAAGAGGGGTGAAGGGAGGAGAGAGGGGTGAAGGGAGGAGGAGGGGAGGGAAGAGGGGTGAAGGGAGGAGGAGGGGAGGGAAGAGGGGTGAAGGGAGGAGGAGGGGAGGGAAGAGGGGTGAAGGGAGGAGGAGGGGAGGGAAGAGGGGTGAAGGGAGGAGAGAGGGGTGAAGGGAGGAGGAGGGGAGGAAAGAGGGGTGAAGGGAGGAGGAGGGGAGGGAAGAGGGGTGAAGGGAGGAGGAGGGAGGAAAGAGTGGAGGAGGGAGGAGGAGGGGAGGAAAGAGGGGTGAAGGGAGGGGAGAGGGGAGGGAGGAGGGGTGAAGGGAGGAGAGAGGGGAGGGAAGAGGGGTGAAGGGAGGAGAGAGGGGTGAAGGGAGGAGAGAGGGGAGGGAAGAGGGGTGAAGGGAGGAGGAGGGGAGGAAAGAGGGGTGAAGGGAGGAGAGAGGGGAGGGAAGAGTGGAGGAGGGAGGAGGAGGGGAGGGAAGAGGGGTGAAGGGAGGAGGAGGGGAGGAAAGAGTGGAGGAGGGGAGGAGAGAAGGGTGAAGGAAGGAGAGAGGGGTGAAGGGAGGAGAGAAGGGTGAAGGGAGGAGAGAGGGGTGAAGGGAGGAGGAGGGGAGGAAAGAGGGGTGAAGGGAGGAGGAGGGGAGGAAAGAGTGGAGGAGGGGAGGAGAGAAGGGTGAAGGAAGGAGAGAGGGGTGAAGGGAGGAGAGAAGGGTGAAGGGAGGAGAGAGGGGTGAAGGGAGGGGAGAGGGGGTGAAGGGAGGAGAGAGGGGTGAAGGGAGGAGAGAGGGGTGAAGGGAGGAGAGAAGGGTGAAGGGAGGGGAGAGGGGTGAAGGGAGGAGAGAAGGGTGAAGGGAGGGGAGAGGGGGTGAAGGGAGGGGAGAGGGGGTGAAGGGAGGAGAGAGGGGTGAAGGGAGGAGAGAGGGGAGGGAAGAGGGGTGAAGGGAGGAGGAGGGGAGGGAAGAGGGGTGAAAGAGAGAACAGAGGAAACGGAGGGAAAAGAGAGGGAAGGAGATAGAGAGAGAGAGAGAGAGAGAGAGAGGTGTTGATGTATGACGTCACGAAAGAGAACCCGGATGATCCCGGGGAAGAACCGTTGCCCGTCCACCATCACCTGTCTGTCTCTCTGTCTGTATCTATTTTTCTGTCTCAGTTTGTCTGTGTCTGTCTGTCTGTTTCTGTCTGTCTGTCTGTCTGTCTCAGGATGTCTTTGTCTCTGTCGATCTGTTGGTACTTTGTGTGTATATTTGTCTGTCTGTTAGTATGTCTGTCTGTGTGTCTGTCTGTCTGTGTGTCTGTCTGTCTGTCTACCAAACCCACGAGGAGAAGGAGGGAGGGAAGGCGAGGAGAGGGAGGGAGTGGGAGGGGTGAGTCAGGGGCCGCGCGAGGGGAGAAGGGAGAGAGGGAGGGAGGGGCGATGTTAAGTAGGGAGGGTGAGGCAGGGTGGAGGGAGACAGAGGGGAGAGGAAGGGAGGGAAGAAGAATAGACCTGCGAGGTAAGGGAAGAGGGAGGGTGATAGTAGGGAGAAGGGAGGGAGGGTGATAGTAGGGAGAAGGGAGGGAGGGAGGGAGGGTGATTGTAGGGAGAAGGGAGGGAGGGTGATAGTAGGGAGAAGGGAGGGAGGGTGATAGTAGGGAGAAGGGAGGGAGGGTGATAGTAGGGAGAAGGGAGGGAGGGTGATAGTAGGGAGAAGGGAGAGAGGGTGATAGGGAGAAGGGAGGGAGGGAGGGAGGGGGATCGTAGGGAGAAGGGAGGGAGGGTGATAGTAGGGAGAAGGGAGGGAGGGGATAGTAGGGAGAAGGGAGGGAGGGTGATAGTAGGGAGAAGGGGAGGGAGGGTGATAGTAGGGAGAAGGGAGGGAGGGTGATAGTAGGGAGAAGGGAGGGAGGGTGATAGTAGGAAGAAGGGAGGGAGGGTGATAGTAGGGAGAAGGGAGGGAGGGTTGATGTAGGGAGAAGGGAGGGAGGGTGATAGTAGGGAGAAGGGAGGGAGGGTGATAGTAGGGAGAAGGGAGGGAGGGTGATAGTAGGGAGAAGGGAGGGAGGGTGATAGGGAGAAGGGAGAAGGGAGGGAGGGTGATAGTAGGGAGAAGGGAGGGAGGGTGATAGGGAGAAGGGAGGGAGGGTGATAGTAGGGAGAAGGGAGGGAGGGTGATAGTAGGGAGAAGGGAGGGTGATAGTAGGGAGAAGGGAGGAGGGGAGGGTGATAGTAGGGAGAAGGGAGGGAGGGTGATAGTAGGGAGAAGGGAGGGAGGGTGATAGTAGGGAGAAGGGAGAGAGGGTGATAGTAGGGAGAAGGGAGGGAGGGAGGGTGATAGTAGGGAGAAGGGAGGGAGGGTGATAGTAGGGAGAAGGGAGGGAGGGTGATAGTAGGGAGAAGGAGGGAGGGTGATAGTAGGGAGAAGGGAGGGAGGGTGATAGTTGGGAGAAGGGAGGGAGGGTGATAGTAGGAAGAAGGGAGGGAAGAGGGAGGGTGATAGTAGGGAGAAGGGAGGGAGGGAGGGTGATAGTAGGGAGAAGGGAGAGAGGGTGATAGTAGGGAGAAGGGAGGGAGGGTGATAGTAGGGAGAAGGGAGGGAGGGTGATAGTAGGGAGAAGGGAGGGAGGGTGATAGTAGGGAGAAGGGAGGGAGGGTAAGTAGGAGAAGGGAGGGAGGGTGATAGTAGGGAGAAGGGAGGGAGGGTGATAGTAGGGAGAAGGGAGGGAGGGGAGAGTAGGGAGAAGGGAGGGAGGGTGATAGTAGGGAGAAGGGAGGGAGGGTGATAGTAGGGAGAAGGGAGGGAGGGTGATAGTAGGGAGAAGGGAGGGAAGAGTGAGGGTTATAGTAGGGAGAAGGGAGGGAGGGTGATAGTAGGGAGAAGGGAGGGAGGGTGATAGTAGGGAGAAGGGAGGGAGGGTGATAGTAGGGAGAAGGGAGGGAGGGTGATAGTAGGGAGAAGGGAGGGAGGGTGATAGTAGGGAGAAGGGAGGGAGGGTGATAGTAGGAAGAAGGGAGGGAGGGTGATAGTAGGGAGAAGGGAGGGAGGGTGATAGTAGGGAGAAGGGAGGGAGGGTGATAGTAGGGAGAAGGGAGGGAGGGTGAGAGTAGGGAGAAGGGAGGGGAGAGTAGGGAGAAGGGAGGGAGGGTGATAGTTGGGAGATGGGAGGGAGGGTGATAGTAGGAAGAAGGGAGGGAGGGTGATAGTAGGAGAAGGGAGGGAGGGGATAGTAGGGAGAAGGGAGGGAGGGTGATAGTAGGGAGAAGGGAGGGAGGGTGATAGGGAGAAGGGAGGGAGGGTGATGAGGGGAGGGGAGAAGGGAGGGAGAGGTGATAGTAGGGAGAAGGGAGGGAGGGTGATAGTAGGGAGAAGGGAGGGAGGGTGATAGTAGGGAGAAGGGAGGGAGGGAGGGTGATAGTAGGGAGAAGGGAGGGAGGGTGATAGTAGGGAGAAGGGAGGGAGGGTGATAGTAGGGAGAAGGGAGGGAGGGTGATAGTAGGGAGAAGGGAGGGAGGGTGATAGTAGGGAGAAGGGAGGGAGGGTGATAGTAGGGAGAAGGGAGGGAGGGTGATAGTAGGGAGAAGGGAGGGAGGGTGATAGTAGGGAGAAGGGAGGGTGATGGAGAAGGGAGGGAGGGTGATAGTAGGGAGAAGGGAGGGAGGGTGATAGTAGGGAGAAGGGAGGGAGGGTGATAGTAGGGAGAAGGGAGGGAGGGTGATAGTAGGGAGAAGGGAGGGAGGGTGACAGTAGGGAGAAGGGAGGGAGGGTGATAGGGAGAAGGGAGGGAGGGTGATAGTAGGGAGAAGGGAGGGAGGGTGATAGTAGGGAGAAGGGAGGGAGGGTGATAGTAGGGAGAAGGGAGGGAGGGTGATAGTAGGGAGAAGGGAGGGAGGGTGAGTAGGGAGAAGGGAGGGAGGAGGGTGATAGTAGGGAGAAGGGAGGGAAGAGTGAGGGTGATAGTAGGGAGAAGGGAGGGTGGGAGGGAGGGTGATAGAAGGGAGAAGGGAGGGAGGGTGATAGTAGGGAGAAGGGAGGGAGGGAGGGTGATAGTAGGGAGAAGGGAGGGAGGGTGATAGTAGGGAGAAGAGAGGGAAGAGTGAGGGTGATAGTAGGGAGAAGGGAGGGTGGGAGGGAGGGTGATAGAAGGGAGAAGGGAGGGAGGGTGATAGTAGGGAGAAGGGAGGGAGGGAGGGTGATAGTAGGGAGAAGGGAGGGAGGGTGATAGGGAGAAGGGAGGGAGGGTGAAGCGAAGGGTGGTGGTAAGGAGGAAAGGAGGGAGGGAGGAAGGGATAGTGTTGGAGGGAAGGAGGAGAAAGAGGGTGAGGCAGGAGGGAGGGAGAGAGGGGTGAGGCAGGAGGGAGGGAGGAAGGGAGAGAGGGGTGAGGCAAGAGGGAGGGAGGGAGGGAGGGAGGGGTCTCACCAGGCTGGGGTAAACAAAGAAATTATCTAAGACTGACATGTGTGTGTGTGTGTGTGTATGTATGTATGTATGTATGTGTGTGTTGTGTGTGTGTGTGTGTGTTTGTTGTTTTGTGTGTGTTGTTTTGTTTTGTGTGTGTGTGTGTGCGTTATATGTGTGTGCGTATGTGTTGTGTGTGTGTGCGTTATATGTGTGTGCGTATGTGTTGTGTGTGTGTGTGTGTGTGTGTGTGTTATTGTTTTGCGTGTGTTTTGTGTATGAGTGTGTATGTAGGTGTGTGTGTGTGTATTGGTTTTTGTGTATGTATGTGTGTGTTGTATGTGTGTGTTGTATGTGTGTGCTGTATGTGTGTGTTGTATGTGTGTGCTGTATGTGTGAGAGGCAGCCAGTGAGTGAGAGGCAGCCAGGGAGTGAGAGGAGCGCAGTCGTCGCCACCCCTGGCAGTCAGAGGCGCCTGGCGGAACATTACGTAACCTACCATCCAGGTGGAGAGCGGATGTACCCAACCTACCACCACCACTACTACTACTACTACCACCACTACTACTACTACCACAACTACTACTACTACCACCACTACTACTACTACCACAACTACTACTACCACCACTACTATCACCACCACTACTACCACCACCTCTACTACCACAACTACTACCACTACTACCACCACCACTACCACTACCACCACCACTACCACCACCACAACCACCACCACAACCACCACCACTACTATCACCACCACTACTACCACCACTACTACCACCACTACCACTACCACCACCACTACCACTACTACCACCACTACTACCATCATCACCACTATTACCACCACCACTACTACCACCACTACCACTACTACCACCACTACTACTACTACTGCCACCACTACTACTACTACTGCCACCACCACCACCACTACTACCACCACCACCACCACCACTTCTGCCACCACCACCATTACTACCACCACCACTACTACTACCACTACTACTACCATTACTACTTCCATTACCAACTCTACCACTACTACCATTACCAACACTACTACCATTACCAACACTACCACTACTGCCACCACCACTACCACCACTATCAATAATACCACCACTACCAGTACTACCACTACTATCAATAATACCACCACTACCAGTACTACCACTACTTCTACCACTACTACCACTGATTCTAGGTCAGGGTACCTGTAAATCACCCAGGTGTAAATAGGTGGCTAACGTAACAGTTTGGGAAGTGAAGGTGATCGAGTGTTGTGCCGGCCATACACACACACACACCTAACACAAATTTGGGGGGGGGGGTTAAGTTAGGTTAGATTGCTGTTAGATTAGGTTAGTGTTTGGTTAGGTTAGGTTAGTGTTAGGTTAGGTTAGATTAGTTTAGGTTAGGTTTAGTTAGGTTAGGTTGATGGTAGGATGGTTAATCGTTAATCTCTCTCTCTCTCTCTCTCTCTCTCTCTCTCTCTCTCTCTCTCTCTCTCTCTACTGTGTCCTACATTTTCTCGCCTCTCCCCTTCCCTCTGCTTCCCTTCTCTTCCCCTCTTCCATGTCTTCGTTCTTCCCCTCTTCTTTCTTTATCCATCTTCCTCCTTCCCCTCTTTCCTTGTTCCCCTCTAGCGAGTCTTTTTCGTTTCTGTCTCCCCTTTCTTCTCTCTCTCTTCTCTTTCCTTTCTTCTCTCTCTCTCGCTTCTCTTTCCCTCTCTTTTCTCTCTCTCTCCCTTTTCTTCTCTCTCCTTTCTTCTCTCTCTCCTTTCTTCTCTCTCACCCTTTCTTCTCTCTTTTCTCTCTCTCTCGCTTCTCTCTCTCCCTCTTTTCTTTCTCTCTCCCTTTTCTTCTTTCTCTCTCTCTCTCCATTTTCTCTGTTGTAGAATGAGACATAGTTAAGGTGCGTCGTCTTAAGTTAATTGCGTTTTCTATGAGACACCCTGTAGACGTGCGCGCGACCTATGAGACACCCTGTAGACGTGCGCGCGAGTTATGAGACACCCTGTAGACGTGCGCGCGAGTTATGAGACACCCTGTAGACGTGCGCAACCTATGAGACACCCTGTAGACGTGCGCGCGAGTTATGAGACACCTTGTAGACGTGCGTGCGAGTTATGAGGCACACTGTAGACGTGCGCGCGAGTTTTGAGACACCCTGTAGACGTGCGCAACCTATGAGACACCTTGTAGACGTGCGCGCGAGTTATGAGACACCTTGTAGACGTGCGTGCGAGTTATGAGGCACACTGTAGACGTGCGCGCGAGTTATGAGACACCCTGTAGACGTGCGCGCGAGTTATGAGACACCCTGTAGACGTGCGCGCGAGTTTTGAGACACCCTGTAGACGTGCGCGCGAGTTTTGAGACACCCTGTAGACGTGCGCGCGAGTTTTGAGACACCCTGTAGACGTGCGCGCTACTTAACGTATAAGACACCCTGTAGACGTGCGCGCTACTTACAGTCTGAGACACCCTGTACGTATGTGAGTAACTTATGACACACCCTGTACATGGGGCTGTATGTGGTTAGATAGATTATGATTGGTTAAGTTAAATTAGGGTAGGTTAGCGTTAGGTTACGTTACATTACGTTAGGTTACGTTACATTACGTTAGGTTACGTTACATTACATTACATTACATTATGTTAGGTTACGTTACGTTAGGTTAGTGTAGATAAAGTTAAGGTACAATAAGCCTGGGGGGACTAATCTTCAGGTGAGACCTCAGGCACAACCACACCACACGACTGAGGCACAACATTACGGACCAGTCGACGGCCGCTCTTACCATTGATTAAAAAATGTTTATTATGTAGTGTGACACCTGACTGGTGGTGGTGATGGTGGTAGTGGTAGCGGGTAGTGGTAGTGGTAGCGGGTGGTGGTAGTAGTAGTGGTAGCGGGTGGTGGTAGTAGTAGTGGTAGCGGGTAGTGGTAGCAGGTGGTGGTAGTGGTGGTGGTAGTGGGTGGTGGTGGTAATGGGTGGTTTGTGGCGGTGGTAGGTGGTGGAATGAAGTGGTGAAGGTGGTGGTAGTGGTAATGGTGGTAGGTGGTGGAATGTTGTAGTGGTGAAGATGGTAGTGGTGGTAGCGGGTGGTGGTGGTGGTGGTGGCGGTAGTAGTGGTAATTGGTGGTTGTAGTGGTGATGGTGGCGGGTGGTGGTGGCTGGCTCGCTGGCTGGCTGGCTGGCAGTGTTGGGGGGGGACTGTGTGTGTGTGTGTCGCAACTCTCCACCCACGTCTCACACACAAGGTCCGCCACACTACCACACCTCCACCACACACACACACCACACAAATCCACACGCACACACACCCTCCAGTACCACTGTCTACCACACCTCCACCCCAGTATGAGGTGTGGTAGGTAAGGTAGTGGAGGTTGGAGGGAGGGGGGGGGGGGGGTGGGTGGCCTTGGCATAAACCTCACAATTTACCGTCATGCAACACACATACTTCTAGTGGGTTATCTGCATGCATACGTGTACACACCCCCCCACACACACACTAACACTCTTATACATACATACATATACACACATGCACACACACACACACACCTTCCACTACACATATTAACAGTTTGACACACTCACTCTACACACACACACACACACACACACACACACACACACACACTGACAGTCTTACGCACACACACTGACAATCTTACACACACTGACAATCTTACACACACACACACACACACTGACAGTCTCACACATACACACACTGACAGTCTTACACACACACACACACTCTGTCTCCACCCCCCCACACACACACCCTCACCCTCTCTCCACCCCCTAACACACCCTCATTTTGTCTCCACCCTCCACTCACGCCCTCACCCTGTCTCCATCCAACCACACGCACCCACACACCCTGTCTCTCCACCCACACACACGCACCCACACACCCTGTCTCTCCACCCACACACACGCACCCACACAACCTGTCTCTCCACCCACACACACGCACCCACACACCCTGTCTCTCCACCCACACACACGCACCCACACACCCTGTCTCTCCACCCACACACACGCACCCACACAACCTGTCTCTCCACCCACACACACGCACCCACACACCCTGTTTCTCCACACACACACACCCTCACCCTCTCTCCACCCACACACACACCCTCACCTTGTCTCCATCCCCCACACACACCTTCACCCTGTCTCCACCCCCCCAAACACCCTCACCCTCTCTCCACCCCCTCACCCTCTCTCCACCCACACACACACCCTCACCTTGTCTCCATCCCCCACACACACCTTCACCCTGCCTCCACCCCCCCAATCACCCTCACCCTCTCTCCACCCCCTCACACACACCCTCACCCTACCCCCTCACACGCACCCTCACCCTGTCTCCATCCACCACACACACCCTCTGTCTCCATCCCCCTCACACACACACACACACACACACACACACACAGTCATACTTAGTGTCAACAATATGACCAATAACTTGTATGTATGACCCACAAATCAAACGATACCGACCATTTAAATTATATTTCCCGGCCATCATCATCATGGTACCATAATACCTGATTACCATAATGTCAAGCTGCCCCACACCTCTAAAATTGTTTATATATATACATTACACACACACACACACACACAAACACACACACACACACACACACACACTGTCTACATGGTGAGTTGTGTACCATGTCTATATGATTGTTATGATTCGTTATGTATATACTTTTCATGGTAATATGCATTAAGTAATTGTCTATATACACTGTCTGTCTGGTTGTTTATATACACTCTAAGTAATTGTCTATATACACTGTCTGCGTGATTGCTTATACAGTCTACAATTTTATACACAACACTCAACATTAATGTCTATATATATACACTATTACATTGTATATACATCTACCTCGTTTCTATACACACTACTCATTTGTTTGTGTATTCGTGCTAGTGTAAATTCTGATAAAAATAAATGTATATAGATAATCTCTATTTTGCAGTTATCTCTATTTATTCCTATTATGTTATCGTTATGTTGCTATTTAATACAGTCAGTTATTTAAACCATTTGAAAATATGAAATGAAGGAGATATAACGGTTTCGTGAGGTGTGTAGGGAGGTGAGGCATAATGTGTATACCTGTGTGTGTTATATAGGCGTCCATTTGTCAACTAAGCGTGGGTAATATAAACAATTAGAGATGAGAGTGGACGAATTAAGAGATAAAAATGGTGGTTTTGAGGAGCAGCGAGAATTAGGTAGTGAGAGGGAGCGAGGCGACCAGCGCGAACGTTTGTCCTGCTGCCAGCCAGATGGTCGAGAAACGTTGGGTGTAAACAAGTGCACGTGGTTATGGGCAGTGCAGAGGTGGCCAGCTCTCGTCATGTGCGCGCCAAAATCTTGGCGGGTCCTATGTTGGCAGTTGGAATAAAAAGCGCGGCAAGTGAGTCGGGCTGGCATTTGTTGGCTCGCTCCAGTCGCCTTGCTGCCGACACCGCAGCTGGAGCGAGCCCTTCTCCGCCCCTCACTATGCCACACTCGCCTCTATGTTCCTTCACACACAGACTAAACTTGGCTGCCGGCCCTCAGCTCGGTAAACTTTCATCAGCAATGGAAAATAGTTCTTATATACGTCTTCTTAAGTATTAGGATTCCGCACCTTTCAAGCTAGTATCGGATATGGGGCCAAGGGAAAGCTCGGGTACACACGATACTGAACCTTACACCTTCAGTACGCAGGGCCGAATCTCCCCTGGCCGGGTTACATTCACCTCTGGAGGGATCGCAAGCCATTACAAGTTTTATGTACCCGCGCTGTAGGAAGTAAATCCAATAACGTTGTCGGCGGGTCGGACAAAGAGGGACGCTCATGGGTCGGACAAAAGCGAACCCGTTCCTCGTTTCTCTCACAGGGGTCGGACAAAGCGGGACGCCGTACGTTTCTCTGGTTAGCAGTTATTTCCTTGTTCTATCGTCCCACTTGAACTGAGTCGCCTCGCGGGGTATTCGGACGCACGAAAACACTTCAAAAAATTTCGTCCACTTCTTTTCTCTTCGTTGATTTTCCTCTCTTGTATCTGATAGTTTTCTTAAACAACATGAAGCAAGCTGATGAAGGAATGAAGTAAGCTCTATGTTAGATGTATGTTACAATAAGGTAGAGGAGGTAAAGGCAGCAGCTCACATACATAATTCATAATGAAGGAAAACTAAAGGAGAATAAAATAATATAAAATTCTCAACATTCGTTTGTTGAGTCTTGGAGCGAAGTACAGTGACGCGCCGGGTGGAGGCAGCATGATGAAACTCCCTCCCTCCCTCATACAAAGGATTGCCTCTCTATTTCACCCTACATAATATAACATCAACAACAACTACATAATATATCCTACATAACACTAAATATATACCTTAATATACTGGTTATGTAATTTATGATATATTACACAAGCTCCTATCATCAAATTGGGTAATTCTATTTTTTGTGTCTATTACGGATTCATTTCATGTTATTTCAGTAAAATATAATAAAAAGTAATGTTTTATTTATTGTATTACGTTAATATTAATGTGTTTTTATTTTTCTGGTTAAGTTACGAGATAAAGAGAAGGTTTTAAGGTGAATATTAGTGATATTTTCCTTGGTTGTGTAGAGGGAGTGAGTGTGAGAGAGTGTGTATGTGTGTGAGTGTGTGAGGGTCGGAGGGTTGGTTGTTGTGGCGCGTCACATGACCCTCCCTCACCCTCCTCCCTCCCTCTGTCTCCCTTACCGTCCCTCCCTACCTCCCTCCAGCACCCCGCCCACGTCCGCATCCTCCGCCGCGAGTTGGCCGAGGGCATGAAAAGTTGCAAAAAAAAATGAAAAAAAAATCCAGCACTCACTCATAACCAAGGACATTATAACATATATCAAGCTCATTTATGTATTCATAATAATACAGTACATATTGTGGTGTAATATGTTTAGTTTCAGTGAAGGATTTTAGCCGAGAATGTAAAAATAATGGGTGTTTATACGAAGCCAAAGCCAGAGGTTCAGTTTTCCACACATTGATCGGAATCAACCTTGGCTGGCAGCGGGGCCCGGGAGTTGCCAGTCTGGGATATAGTTGCCGACGACTGTTTAAATTATCTGCATTTATAATAATCTTGATTACGGGTATTTGTGTTCATAACGTAGAGTTACTTTAAGGTTTACTATATACCCTTTTAACCTCTATAGTGACTATGTCTTATTCCACTAAGATAAAAACAGATTTAGATATAAGTTAAGGTTATATAGAGAGGTTTTGTAAGTAGAAAAAAACTCAGTTAAAGTGTCTCTTGATGAATGGCTAATAATACCGGAGGCTTACAATTAATAAATACGTTCTCTAACTAACGCGATTAATGTTATTTTTTCCCTTAAAATCAATTAATGTAAGTTGATATTGACTTAAAGACAATACTGGCTGGCAGTTTCCACACGATGGCCAGGCGTAGATCATCGTACGGGCGGCAACACAACGTTCTTACAGCAGCAGCAGCCCTAGCCAGCCAGCCAGCCACCACACAACCAACGTTTTCCATTCGTTCAATTTTCCCCGAAATGTTTGCCAGCTACGACACCGCCGCTCGCCGATTATCCTTGATGCTGAAGAAACGTTTTTGATGCAACAGCGTGACTCTGGCCAGTCTGAGGCGGCGGGAGAGACGGTGTGGACGAAACACACTCTCCTGCCTGTGCCTCTTCTGCCTCCCTCCTTCTCCTCCACCCCCATGTCTTCCCTCCTGACGGCGACCAACACCACCTCCGACGCCGCCACCTCCTCCTCCGCCACCACCCTCGCTGTCTGGGTCTTTCTCTCTGTCTCTCTTCCTCACACCTGTCAGGGCGCTGTACCTACCTGCCTCACACCTGTCAAGGCCCTGTACCTCCCTGCTGTACCTGCCTCACACCTGTCAAGGCCCTGTACCTCCCTGCTGTACCTTCACACCTGTCAGGGCGCTGTACCTGCCTCACTCCTGTCAGGGCGCTGTACCTTCCTCACACCTGTCAGGGCGCTGTACCTTCCTCACACCTGTCAGGGCGCTGTACCTTCCTGCTGTACTTTCCTCACACCTGTCAGGGCGCTGTACCTTCCTCACACCTGTCAGGGCGCTGTACCTTCCTCACACCTGTCAGGGCGCTGTACCTTCCTCACACCTGTCAGGGCGCTGTACCTTCCTGCTGTACTTTCCTCACACCTGTCAGGGCGCTGTACCTTCCTCACGCCTGTCAGGGCGCTGTACCTTCCTCACACCTGTCAGGGCGCTGTAACTCCCTGATGTACTTTCCTCACACCTGTCAGGGCGCTGTACCTTCCTGCTGTACTTTCCTCACACCTGTCAGGGCGCTGTACCTTCCACACGCCTGTCAGGGCGCTGTACCTTCCTGCTGTACTTTCCTCACACCTGTCAGGGCGCTGTACCTTCCTGCTGTACTTTCCTCACACCTGTCAGGGCGCTGTACCTTCCACACGCCTGTCAGGGCGCTGTAACTCCTTGATGTACTTTCCTCACACCTGTCAGGGCGCTGTACCTTCCTGCTGTACTTTCCTCACACCTGTCAGGGCGCTGTACCTTCCTCACACCTGTCAGGGCGCTGTACCTTCCTCACACCTGTCAGGGCGCTGTAACTCCCTGATGTACCTTCCTCACACCTGTCAGGGCGCTGTACCTCCCTGCTGTACCTTCATCACACCTGTCGGCGCTGTACCTTCATCACACCTGTCAGGGCGCTGTACCTCCCTGCTGTACCTTCATCACACCTGTCAGGGCGCTGTACCTCCCTGCTGTACCTTCATCACACCTGTCAGGGCGCTGTACCTCCCTGCTGTACCTTCCTCACATCTGTCAGGGCGCTGTACCTGACCAGCTGTTGTAAGCAGCTGTACCTCACCAGCTGTTGTAGGCAGATGTACCTCGCCAGCTGTTGTAAGCAGCTGTACCTCACCAGCTGTTGTAGGCAGATGTACCTCGCCAGCTGTTGTAGCCAGCTTGGAACACAACCCTCGAGTATACAGTTGTTGCTGTGTTATTGTTTTGATTCTTAATATTTTCTCTGTTGTGAACTTTTTACGGCATGGTACAGTGTGACCGGCCTATCCAAGCCTTACCTAACCTAACCTAACCTAACCTAACCTAACCTAACCTATCCAAGCCTTACCTAACCTAACCTAACCTAACCTAACCTATCCAAGCCTTACCTAACCTAACCTAACCTAACCTAACCTTATATTACCTAACCTAACCTAACCTAACCTAACCTAACCTAACCTTATATAACCTAACCTAACCTAACCTAACCTAACCTTATATTACCTAACCTAACCTAACCTAACCTAACCTTATATTACCTAACCTAACCTAACCTAACCTAACCTAACCTAACCTAACCTAACCTAACCTAACCTAACCTAACTTAACCTAACCTAACCTATCCTATCCTTATATTACCTAACCTACCTTTTCTAGGGGTTACTGTCGTTATCCTTCAATATGTAGCGTTAGGTTAGGTTAGGTTGGGTGAGGTTAGGTTAGGTTAGGTTAGTCCTTTGAATACTTGGAACGCGACTCTGAACTAATGGAATAGGGTATCACAGCAGTCTCAGCACCACACAGAACAGCACCACAC
>CAUDMG010003572.1:1685000-1852500 GCA_958450375.1 Homarus gammarus | reverse complement strand
AGGGATAGAGGGTTGGATGGATGAAAGGATAGATGGAGGGATAGAGGGTTGGATGGATGAAAGGATAGATAGAGGGTTGGATGGATGAAAGGATAGATAAAGGGTTGGATGGATGAAAGGATAGCTAGAGTGTTGGATGGATGAAAGGATAGATGGAGGGATAGAGGGTTGGATGGATGAAAGGATAGATGGAGGGATAGAGGGTTGGATGGATGAAAGGATAGATGGAGGGATAGAGGGTTGGATGGATGAAAGGATAGATGGAGGGATAGAGGGTTGGATGGATGAAAGGATAGATGGAGGGATAGAGGGTTGGATGGATGAAAGGATAGATAAAGGGTTGGATGGATGAAAGGATAGCTAGAGTGTTGGATGGATGAAAGGATAGATGGAGGGATAGAGGGTTGGATGGATGAAAGGATAGATGGAGGGATAGAGGGTTGGATGGATGAAAGGATAGATGGAGGGATAGAGGGTTGGATGGATGAAAGGATAGATAGAGGGTTGGATGGATGAAAGGATAGCTAGAGTGTTGGATGGATGAAAGGATAGCTAGAGGGTTGGATGGATGAAAGGATAGCTAGAGTGTTGGATGGATGAAAGGATAGATGGAGGGATAGAGGGTTGGATGGATGAAAGGATAGATGGAGGGATAGAGGGTTGGATGGATGAAAGGATAGATGGAGGGATAGATAGAGGGTTGGATGGATGAAAGGATAGATAGAGGGTTGGATGGATGAAAGGATAGCTGGACGGATAGATAGAGGGTTGGATGGATGAAAGGATAGATAGAGGGTTGGATGGATGAAAGGATAGATAGAGGGTTGGATGGATGAAAGGATAGCTAGAGTGTTGGATGTATGAAAGGATAGATGGAGGGATAGAGGGTTGGATGGATGAAAGGATAGATAGAGGGTTGGATGGATGAAAGGATAGATGGAGGGATAGAGGGTTGGATGGATGAAAGGATAGATAGAGGGTTGGATGGATGAAAGGATAGCTAGAGTGTTGGATGGATGAAAGGATAGATGGAGGGATAGAGGGTTGGATGGATGAAAGGATAGATGGAGGGATAGAGGGTTGGATGGATGAAAGGATAGATGGAGGGATAGATAGAGGGTTGGATGGATGAAAGGATAGATAGAGGGTTGGATGGATGAAAGGATAGATGGACGGATAGATAGAGGGTTGGATGGATGAAAGGATAGATAGAGGGTTGGATGGATGAAAGGATAGATAGAGGGTTGGATGGATGAAAGGATAGCTAGAGTGTTGGATGGATGAAAGGATAGATGGAGGGATAGAGGGTTGGATGGATGAAAGGATAGATAGAGGGTTGGATGGATGAAAGGATAGATGGAGGGATAGAGGGTTGGATGGATGAAAGGATAGATAGAGGGTTGGATGGATGAAAGGATAGATAGAGGGTTGGATGTCTGAAAGGATAGATGGAGGGATAGAGGGTTGGATGGATGAAAGGATAGATAGAGGGTTGGATGGATGAAAGGATAGCTAGAGTGTTGGATGGATGAAAGGATAGATGGACGGCTAGATAGACAGACAGACACATAAACGACAGAAATATTACTCATTAAAACACGGTATAACTACATAAAAAATCCCCCATCATAAAATAACCACAAACTCTCTATATCAATTTTTATATCACTTAAAAATATATATAGCGTTAATTACCTGGTTAGCCTTTAATTAATTAATATTATTCATATTTCTCCCGTTTATATTATTTGTAAGAACTAAGTGTAATGAGTAGATAATTAAATGGTGGTGATAATATGGCAAGACTTGAGATTAAGAGGGGTGGGGGTGGGTCGGGGTGGGTCGGGGGTGGGTCAGGAGGGGGGGGTGTGTGGGGGGGTGTGACGTCGGGGGTGGGTCGGGAGGGGGGGTGTGTGGGGGGTGTGTTACGTCATTATCAGCTGATTCATGTCAACACAATACACCTGGACGATACGACTCGGCAGCCTTCACTTTACCTCCTGCTGCTGCGTCGTCTCTCAGCTCACTATCACCACTATCATCACATTATCACCACAGTATCACCATATTATCACTCACCACACTATCACTATCACCATATTATCACTCACCACACTATCACTATCACCATATTATCACTCACCACACTATCACCACATTATCACCACACTATCACTGGCGTCACCTATCACTCACACTCCACTCACCATATTATCACTCACCACACTATCACCACATTATCACCACACTATCACTATCACCATATTATCACTCACCACACTATCACTATCACCATATTATCACTCACCACACTATCACCACATTATCACCACACTACCACTATCACCACTCTCCCCTCATCACCTTCCACCAACACTTATCCACACCTGTTTTCTCACGCACCTGCTGACAATCTTCCTAGATCATGAAACACCTGTCAGGTTAATGGACAGGTGTGGATCAGCTTGTGTGTGTGTCTGGAGGCATGTGTCTCAGGTGGCAGACAGGTGTGTAAATGTGACATGTCCTGTTGATCACGTGTAGTATTGTAGTTGGAAAGAGACAGACAGACAGACAGAACACAGTCCTCTGATTGGTAGATTAGGTTGGGGGTCAGTTTAGAGAGGTTCCGAACACCAGTGCTGTACTTAGGTTAGATTGAACCTCGTTTAAACATATCAATTAGATTTAGAAGAAATTTGAACTAATTTAGACATGTTCCCAGTCTTAGTAGTCAAGACAGATTGTAGTCTATCGTAATTAAGCTCTATTAGAATATACTGTCACTAATTACCGCCTTAAATAACCCGTACAGGTGAGTTAATTAATTTTACCTGTCTTAATATTTACAAGTTTAATCTTAAAATAGTATTAGCGTGTCACGTGAATGAATGTTATTGGTGATGATGATGATAGTTGTAATAATAATAATAATAATGATAATAATAATAATAATAATGATAATAATAATAATAATTTTAATAATACTTGTTGTAGTGATGGCAGTTGTGGTGGTCCTGGTGGTGGTGGTGGGTGTGTAAAAAATGGACACACACACACACACACACACACACATCACTTTACAGTACAGGTGTTTCACAGGTGAGCCAAACATCTGTCTACTTGATATCTCATTTAATCTAAGACACTTCAGGAATTATTAATATTATGTATCTCATTGCTTAATTTGCTCTCTTAACATGCAAACACTATAACGTTACTCACTATAATATGTCACTCACACTATAACGTCACTCACACTACAGTATAACACGTCACTCACACTATAACGTTACCCACACTATAACACGTCACTCACTATAACACGTCACCCACTCTATCGTCACTCACTATAACACGTCATTCACTATAACGTCACTCATTATAACGCGTCACTCACTAGAGAGTCACTCATTATAACACGCCATTTACTATAACACGTCACTGACATTATAACACGTCACTCACTAACAAGTCACTGACATTATAACACGTCACTCACTATAACAGGTCACTGACATTATAACACGTCACTCACTATAACAGGTCACTGACATTATAACACGTCACTCACTATAACGAGTCACTGACATTATGACACGTCACTCACTATAACCAGTCACTCACTATAACATATCACTCACTATAACCCGTCACTCACTGTAACATGTCGCTCACTATAAGGTCACTCACTATGACGTCACTCACTATAACCAGTCACTCACTATAACATATCACTCACTATAACGTCACTCACTATAACACGTCACTTAAACTATTACTTACTGGGAATCGAGTATGACGATCATTCAGCTATGGTACAATGATACGCTTTATTAAGGATGTCACCTACGTTGGTGAGTTCGGAGGTGATTAAAGAGACCGACACGGGACCGGCAGGGTCGATCACAGTTGTTGCACATGTGGGGGATTACATCTAGTGCGGGAGGGGCGGCAGCAGCGTCTTTCCGGCGTTGGCGCTTGTATGCCTCGCTCTGCAGTCGGGCTAACTCGAAAGTATTGACACCTTCTCGTGTGGTGCTCCTCCAAGCGTTACGGTGTGGAGTAAGTGTGGAGTAATCGTCTCCCAGGTGAGGGGGTTGATTTGGCACTTTTTTCAGGTTTGTCTTAAGACTAACCATATACCTTTTCAGTTGCCCGCCAGCGTTAAGTTTACTATTCGTTAGGTGACTGTAAAGTAGCTGCTTTGGCAGTCTACTGTCGTCCATGTGGGTAACATGGCCAGTCCAATTTAATTATTCAGGAATAATGGTAGCCTCGATGCTCCTACAGTTGGTGACAGCGAGAATACTGGCATTTGTTCTCTTGTCTTCCCAGCGAACTCGGAGGATGGAACGTAGACTACGTTGGTGAAAGTTTTCAAGTGCATTGATGTGCCTCCTGTATGTGACCCATGTCTCGCTGCCATATAGCAGGGTGGGGAGAACCACTGCTCGATATACGTGCAACTTTGTAGATAATTTCAGCTCCCTGCAGCTGAAGACATGAGTACGGAGTCTGCCCAAGGCTTGAGATGCACATCTGATCCGATGTTGAATCTTTTCATCGATGTCTGCAGTGGTGGACAGGTGGGAGCCGAAATACCAAAAGTGGGTAACATTAGAGAAGGTAGTACCGTTAAGCTGGATGGATGGTGGAAGTGTGGCTGAACCATACGCATCTGTGTAGGTTTTCAGGATTTCCTGTAGGTAGAGTTCAGTGTGAGCGACAAGGGTGAGATCGTCTGTATAGTGAAGTTCAGTAATGGAAGCTGCCGACACCTTTGTTCTTGCCTGGAGTCGTCTTACAGTATGTTGAAAAGACCCTTCATCTTGTACTCGATGTCCACCCCGCCGGCTAAATTGGCACTGGCACAAGTAAGGAAGGCAGCCAAGAAAATGGAAGAGAGTTCGTGCCAGTACACATCCTTGTTTTACCCCCGTTTAGATGGGGAAGAACTCAGACTGGGTGCCATTGTGCAGGACACTGACGTTAATGCCATCGTAGAGTTGCCTCACAATGGCGATGAATTTTGGTGGGCAGCCAAAACTCCTGAGGGTTCGCCAGAAGGCTTCCCTGTTGACAGAGTCGAAGGCCTTGGTTAAGCCGATGAAGGCCATGTACAGGTCACGATGCTGTTCTCTGCACTTTTCCTGTATCTGGCAAGCACCAAAGATCATGTCAGTGGTGCCACGTGATGGTCTAAAGCCACACTGAGATTCTGGGAGGAAGTTTTCCGCCTCAGGAAGAAGTCTGTTTAGGAGGACTCTGGCGATAATCTTAATCTTGCCAGCTACAGACAGCAGCGAGATCCCGCAGTAGTTGACACAGTCTGACCCATATATTCTCCAGGAGAGAGTGGAGACGGCTGGGAAGCAGAGGTCCTCCTGCTTTATACATCTCGGCTGGGATTCCATCAAGCCCTTCGGCTTTGTTATTTTCATCTGTTTGATGACAGTAGCTACATCATCCAGGGATGGAGGATAGCTGAGGTGGATCAACTCTGGATGCTGAGGGACCTGCTGGGTGGTCAGGACATCCACATCGGTGTTTCAATTGAGCAATGAATGGTAGTGCGGAGGGGGGCTGTGCCACGAGTGGTTGTCCCATAAAATGTTTTAGTTGAATTGACAAATTTGTGCATCTTGTGCTGATCAGTAATTTTTTTTGTGTTTCACATGCTTTATTTTCAAACCAGTCGTTCTTTAGATTGCGAAGTTCGCGCTGGGCCGCTTCTTTCTTCTTGTGGAAGGTATCAGCTTTGGTCAGAGACTGAGGGTTGTTCTCCCGGTCATTTAAAGCAGCACGTTTATCATCGACGAGTACATTGATTTCCGGGTCATTTTCGTCCAACCAGTCCTGGTGTGTTCTTTCGATCTGGCCGAGGGTCTCTGCAGGCTTTTGTCATGACAGTGTCGAGAATACCCCATTCGGCACTGGGATTTGGGTTGTTTGTTATCGGGTTGTTTATCAGCCCATGTTCGAGCTGCTCTCTGAAAGCATGTGCTACCGCTGGATCCTCTAGACGCTTAGTGTTAAAACCTCTTCTAGAGGCTTGATGCCTTCGCCGTTTTGGGGCATCAGTGGTCGTACCTTCATCAAAATTGGTCGTTGTGGTGGTCGTTGTCCTGGGGTCGTCCTAAAGGAGGGGAAAATAAGATTAGTTTGTATTTATGGTAATAAAATACACAGCTTGTACGCCTGCTAGAGCTGGTGTGCTGCCGGGAAGGTTGTACATGGAACGTGATTGGCTGATGGGTTAGTATCTCCCAAACTATCATACATTGGGGATTGTGTTATTGTTAGGTCACTCCTTCTGTCTGTCTGTGTGACCCTCATGCTTTTTCTGGTGACCCTCTGACCCCGTGACCTGCAACATAAAGGTCGAGGTCATGAATAAACTCGCCTGGCATGACCCGGAGCGTAGACATGGTGAAAGGTCATCAGTGTGTGTGTGTGTGTTTCGTTGTGGTAAAGGTGTGGTTGTGGTAGAGGTGTAGTTGTAGTAGAGGTGTGGTTGTGGTAAAGGTGTGGTTGTGGTAGAGGTGTAGTTGTAGTAGAGGTGTGGTTGTGGTTAAGGTGTGGTTGTGGTAGAGGTGTAGTTGTAGTAGAGGTGTGGTTGTGGTAAAGGTGTGGATTGTGGTAGAGGTGTGGCTGTGGTAGAGGTGTGGATTGTGGTAGAGGTGTGGTGGAAGGGATCGGGACGGTAGCCTGGGAGGCAGACCACTACGGGATCGAACCACTCGCGCGGGAAGGCCAGAGTGCCACAGCTTACTAACAGTGCCACAGCTTACTGACAGTGCCACAGCTTAATAACAGTGCCACAGCTTACTGACAGTGCCACAGCTTACTAACAGTGCCACCGCTTACGAACAGTGCCACAGCTTACTAACAGTGCGACCGCTTACGAACAGTGCCACAGCTTACAGTTACTAATCATCACTGTTAAAGCACTCACATATACAACCACCATTACTACTCCCACCACCAGCATTCATACCATAACTACCACTATCCCCATAACCACAACTACCACAATCCCCAAAGTCACAATTACCACAACCACAACTATTAAGTCCTACATATTTACAACCACCATTACCACTCCTACCACCAGGATTCACACCATAACTACCACAATCCCCATAACTACAACTACCACAAATCAACCACAACTACCACACCCTGCAAGAGTTGTGGTGGCGCGTAGGTAAATGATCGTCTGATGATCCATGTGTTACCTCACGCGAGCTGCCACGCCCCCCCCCCCCACGCCTTCCCATGCCTCCCCATGTCTCTCCATCCCTCCCCATGCCTCTCCACACCACCCCCATTCCTCTCCACACCACCCCACGCCTTCCCATGCCTCCCCGCGCCTCCCCACGCCACCCCATTCCTCCCCACGCCACCCCATTCCTCCCCACGCCCCCCACGCCTTCCCATGCCTCCCCGCGCCTCCCCACGCCTCCTCATCCCTCCCCATGCCTCTCCACACCACCCCCATTCCTCCCCACGCCACCCCATTCCTCCCCACGCCTCCTCATTCTTTCCAAAGCCTTCCCAAGGGGTGATGGCAGTGATAGGTAGGGTGGTAGTAGTGGTAGTAGCAATAATAATAGTGGTAGGATAGTAAGGGGGTGGTAGTAGTAGTAGTAGGGTAGTAAGGGGGTTGTGGTAGTGGTAGGGGGGGTGGTGGTAGTAGTGGTAGTAGCAGTAATAGTAGTAGTGGTAGTAACATTAATAGTAGTAGGGGTGGTCGTAGTAACAGCAGGAATAATAGTAGCAGGGGGATGTGGTAGTAGTAGTGGTAGTAGTAGTAGAGGGGGTCGTAGTAGTGGTAGTAGCAGATAGGGGCGAGAAAGTACTCCGTCGTTCTCACAGAAAACGAACACTAGGTCTAACTACGATATTTTGAAAATTTCCAGTAAAACTCGTAACTAAACCACTATATAAACCTTACGTGTTTTAGTTAAGGTTTATTTAGTCATATAAACCTTGATCTTACGTTAAAACTGTCTTACGTTTGGTTAATATTTAGTTATATATAAAACGATTAAATTTATAAGAGAATTTATTGGGTTAAATCGCCATTGTATACCTGTACTGTCTATGTATATTGTTTGTATACCTGTACTGTCTATGTATATTGTTTGTATACCTGTACTGTCTATGTATATTGTTTGTATACCTGTACTGTCTATGTGTATTGTTTGTATACCTGTACTGTCTATGTATATTGTTTGTATACCTGTACTGTCTATGTATATTGTTTGTATACCTGTACTGTCTATGTGTATTGTTTGTATACCTGTACTGTCTATGTATATTGTTTGTATACCTGTACTGTCTATGTGTATTGTTTGTATACCTGTACTGTCTATGTGTATTGTTTGTAGTCCTGTACTGTCTATGTGTATTGTTTGTATACCTGTACTGTCTATGTATATTGTTTGTATACCTGTACTGTCTATGTGTATTGTTTGTATACCTGTACTGTCTATGTATATTGTTTGTATACCTGTACTGTCTATGTATATTGTTTGTATACCTGTACTGTCTATGTATATTGTTTGTATACCTGTACTGTCTATGTATATTGTTTGTATACCTGTACTGTCTATGTATATTGTTTGTATACCTGTACTGTCTATGTATATTGTTTGTATACCTGTACTGTCTATGTATATTGTTGTATACCTGTACTGTCTATGTATATTGTTTGTATACCTGTACTGTCTATGTATATTGTTTGTATACCTGTACTGTCTATGTATATTGTTTGTATACCTGTACTGTCTATGCATATTGTTGTATACCTGTACTGTCTATGTATATTGTTTGTATACCTGTACTGTCTATGTATATTGTTTGTATACCTGTACTGTCTATGTATATTGTTGTATACCTGTACTGTCTATGTATATTGTTTGTATACCTGTACTGTCTATGTATATTGTTTGTATACCTGTACTGTCTATGTACATTGTTGTATACCTGTACTGTCTATGTATATTGTTTGTATACCTGTACTGTCTATGTGTATTGTTTGTATACCTGTACTGTCTATGTATATTGTTTGTATACCTGTACTGTCTATGTATATTGTTTGTATACCTGTACTGTCTATGCATATTGTTGTATACCTGTACTGTCTATGTATATTGTTTGTATACCTGTACTGTCTATGTATATTGTTTGTATACCTGTACTGTCTATGTATATTGTTTGTATATCTTTTATCTCCTTCCGCTTTTATTTCTGTCTATTTCTCTGCATCTGTCTGTCTGTCTCACACACACACGCATCAGTGAGTATAAGCCGATGATGTCAGGTAACAGAAATATGATGATGACGACGAGTGACTTGTGCTTCAGAGAGAGACAGACAGACAGACAGAGAGATAGACAGACAGACAGACAGACAGACAGACAGAGAGAGATAGACAGAGAGAGAGAGAGAGAGAGAGAGAGAGAGAGAGAGAGGATCGTTTGAGAGTCGTTTAGACATGATTACACACTAACAAGGTCAAAACTGTTGATGGTGGTGATCGATCATTTATTCTCTCTCATAGACAGATAGATAGATGGATAGACAGATAGATAGATACGCCGTCTGACATCTATCTATCTATCTGTCTGTCTGTCTATCTATAGCTGTCCACCCCACCAGTATGAACACTTAAGTAGAAAAGTAATAAGTGTGTTAAGTAATATAAGTGTATAGGTATATTATAAGTGTGTTAAGTAATATAAGTGTGTAGGTATATTATAAGTGTGTTAAGTAATATAAGTGTGAAGGTATATTATAAGTGTGTTAAGTAATATAAGTGTGTAGGTATATTATAAGTGTGTTAAGTAATATAAGTGTGAAGGTATATTATAAGTGTGTTAAGTAATATAAGTGTGAAGGTATATTATAAGTGTGTTAAGTAATATAAGTGTATAGGTATATTATAAGTGTGTTAAGTAATATAAGTGTGAAGGTATATTATAAGTGTGTTAAGTAATATAAGTGTGAAGGTATATTATAAGTGTGTTAAGTAATATAAGTGTGTAGGTATATTATAAGTGTGTTAAGTAATATAAGTGTGAAGGTATATATAACCAAGTAGCCTCCTGCACCTTTGTTATCGATTAGTACAGACGGGAGCGTATTATACTTGTATGAGTGTGTGTGCTGAGGGGTGAGGGGTGAGGTGGGGGGAGGGGTGAGGTGGGGGGAGGGGTTAGGTGGGGGAGGGGTTAGGTGGAGGGAGGGGTGAGGGGTGGGGTGGGTGAGGGGTGAGGTGGGGGATGGGGTGAGGTAAGGGGAGGGGGGAGGGGTGGGGTGGGGGGAGGGGTGAGGTGAGGGGAGGGGAGGTTAGGGGAGAGGGTGATGATTTAGGGGGAGAGGGGTAACGAGATGAGAGGGATAGGAGGGAGTGGTGAGGGGGGAATTGAGGTGGGGGAGGGTGTGGATGGGATCTAACCTAACCTATCCTATCCTAACCTAACCTATCCTATCCTAACCTATCCTAACCTAACCTAACCTATCCTAACCTAACCTATCCTAACCTAACCTAACCTATCCTAACCTAACCTATCCTAACCTAACCTATCCTAACCTAACCTAACCTATCCTAACCTAACCTATCCTAACCTATCCTAACCTATCCTAACCTAACCTATCCTAACCTAACCTATCCTAACCTAACCAAGATCAGATCATGAACTGCATTAGTACGGAATGGTTGACTCAGAAGTAGAAAAAAAAAAGTTCTTTCAGTCAGTTCAGTTCAGTCAGGTTCAGCATTCATAGACCTCGCTGACACAGTTAATAAAGAAGGAATAAAATAACAGATAATAAAAGTGGGAGAAGAGACAGAAGATAAACAAGGCGATAAAACAAGATATATTAATTAATGCCGATCAGTGAGGGGTAGTTGGCCTCGGGGGGGGGGGGGGGGGACCTGTCAGAAGAACTCTCTCAGTATGTCTGTCTGTCTCTCTGTCTGTCTGGGAATCTGTTTGTCTGTCTGTCTGTCTGGGAATCTGTCTGTTTGTCTGTCTGGGAATCTGTCTGTCTGTCTGGGAATCTGTTTGTCTGTCTGTCTGTCTGGGAATCTTTGTCTGTTTGTCTGTCTGTCTGTGAATCTGTTTGTCTGTCTGTCTGTCTGGGAATCTGTTTGTCTGTCTGTCTGGGAATCTGTTTGTCTGTCTGTCTGGGAATCTGTTTGTCTGTCTGTCTGTCTGGGAATCTGTCTGTCTGTCTGTCTGGGAATCTGTTTGTCTGTCTGTCTGTCTGGGAATCTGTTTGTCTGTCTGTCTCTGGGAATCTGTTTGTCTGTCTGTCTGTCTGGGAATCTGTCTGTTTGTCTGTCTCTGGGAATCTGTCTGTCTGTCTGTCTGTCTCATACAAACAAAAGATAATCATAGACAGGTATTAAACACAGAATCATACACACACAGAATCATACACAAGTCACACACACAGAATCATACACACACAGAATCATACACACACAGAATCATACACACACAGAATCATACACACACACAGAATCATACACACACAGAGAATCATACACACACAGAGAATCATACACACACACAGAATCATACACACACACAGAATCATACACACACACAGAATCATACACACACACAGAATCATACACAAAGGGAATCATACACAGGAAGAATCATACAGGCTGGGTAGTATTAAGGATCATCCGGGAACTTGTATGGCGTTAAATTACACAGGTTAATCCACCAATCATAATTGTTGAGTTGGCCAAGAGGCGTAATTATTGGCTGTTGCTGAGGCGAGGCGTGTAGTAGGTGAGGGACGGAGAGAGAGAGAGAGAGAGAGAGAGAGAGAGAGAGAAAGAAGGAAGAGAAAATAGAAAAGAGAGAGAGAGAGAGAGAGAGAGAGAGAGAGTTTTTGTTTAAGTGGGCAGGTGGAGTCAGGTCGCAGGTTGAGAGCAAGAAGGGCTTATTGGCTCGTTCTTTGTCATAGTGGAGTTGTTGTTGTTGTTGTTGTTGTGTGGTGGTGTGGTTGTGTGGTGGTGTGGTGGTGTGGTTATGGTATGGTTGTGTGGTGGTGTGGTTGTGGTGGTGTGGTTATGGTATGGTTGTATGGTGGTTGTTGTGGTGGTGTGGTTGTGGTATGGTTGTATGGTGGTGTGGTTCTGGTTATGGTATGGTTGTATGGTGGTGTGGTTGTGGTGGTGTGGTTGTGGTATGGTTGTATGGTGGTGTGGTTGTGGTGGTGTGGTTGTGGTATGGTTGTATGGTGGTGTAGTTCTGGTTATGGTATGGTTGTATGGTGGTGTGGTTGTGGTGGTGTGGTTGTGGTATGGTTGTATGGTGGTGTGGTTGTGGTGGTGTGGTTATGGTATGGTTGTATGGTGGTGTTGTTGTGGTGGTGTGGTGGTTTTGTGTGGTTGTAGATGTTATAGTTGTTAATACTGTAGTTGCTTTGGTTGTATGATAGATAGATAGATAGATAGATAGATAAATAACACCCAAACACAGAGTTAATAGATAATAGACACAGACAGACAGACAGACAGACAGACTGTTCAGGTAACTACAGGTAACAGCCGAATTTAAAGGTGAATTTTTTAATAAGGCAGCCAACTCTCACCTGCTGTGGCCCTATGTGTGTGTGGCCATCTGGTACTGTGATGGCCCTGTATGTGGCCATCTGGTACTGTAGTGGCCCTGTGTGTGGCCATCTGGTGCTGTGGTGGCCCTATGAGTGGCCATCTAGCTCTTTAATGGCTCTGTGTATGGCCATATGGTATTATGTATGTAAATTATATCAGAGGATGGCCAGGTTAGGTTGAAGGGGCCCATTAGAACTAGACCCCATTAGAACTAGACCCCATTAGAACTAGACCCCATTAGAACTAGGTCCCATTATAACTAGACCCCATTATAACTAGACCCCATTATAACTAGACCCCATTAGAACTAGACCCCATTATAACTAGACCCCATTATAACTAGACCCCATTATAACTAGACCCCATTATAACTAGGCCCCATTATAACTAGACCCCATTATAATTAGACCCCATAATAACTAGACCCATTAGAACTAGACCCCATAATAACTAGACCCCATTAGAACTAGACCCCATGATGACTAGGTCCCATTATAACTAGACCCCATTATAACTAGGCCCCATTATAACTAGGCCCCATTATAACTAGGCCCCATTAGAACTAGACCCCATTAGAACTAGACCCCATTGGAACTAGACCCCATTATAACTAGGCCCCATTATAACTAGACCCCATTATAACTAGACCCCATAATAACTAGACCCATTAGAACTAGACCCCATAATAACTAGACCCCATTAGAACTAGACCCCATGATGACTAGGCCCCATTATAACTAAACCCCATTATGACTAGGCCCCATTGGAACTAGACCCCATTATGACTAGGCCCCATTAGGTTATAATGACCAATTATTATAATACCTGTCAAACAAACACCATTATCCACAACAAAACAGACCTCGTGTGTGAATGAATAAAAAAACAAACAAACACATTTCACTCATTAATACATAAGACTAATGTATAATAATGTATAATAATGTATAATAGTGTATAATAATGTATAATAGTGTATAATAATGTATAATAGTGTATAATAGTGTATAATAGTGTATAATAGTGTATAATAGTGTATAATAATGTATAATAATGTATAATAGTGTATAATAGTGTATAATAGTGTATAATAATGTATAATAGTGTATAATAATGTATAATAATGTATAATAGTGTATAATAGTGTATAATAGTGTATAATAGTGTATAGTAATGTATAATAGTGTATAATAATGTAAAATAATGTATAATAGTGTATAATAGTGTATAATAGTGTATAATAGTGTATAATAGTGTATAATAGTGTATAATAGTGTATAATAATGTATAATAATGTATAATAGTGTATAATAGTGTATAATAATGTATAATAGTGTATAATAATGTATAATAGTGTATAATAATGTATAATAGTGTATAATAGTGTATAATAGTGTATAATAGTGTATAATAGTGTATAATAATGTATAATAGTGTATAATAGTGTATAATAGTGTATAATAGTGTATAATAATGTATAATAATGTATAATAGTGTATAATAGTGTATAATAATGTATAATAGTGTATAATAATGTATAATAGTGTATAATAATGTATAATAGTGTATAATAGTGTATAATAGTGTATAATAGTGTATAATAATGTATAATAGTGTATAATAGTGTATAATAATGTATAATAATGTATAATAGTGTATAATAGTGTATAATAATGTATAATAGTGTATAATAATGTATAATAATGTATAATAGTGTATAATAGTGTATAATAGTGTATAATAATGTATAATAGTGTATAATAATGTATAATAATGTATAATAGTGTATAATAGTGTATAATAGTGTATAATAATGTATAATAGTGTATAATAATGTATAATAATGTATAATAGTGTATAATAATGTATAATAGTGTATAATAATGTATAATAATGTATAATAGTGTATAATAGTGTATAATAGTGTATAATAGTGTATAATAGTGTATAATAGTGTATAATAATGTATAATAGTGTATAATAGTGTATAATAATGTGTAATAGTGTATAATAATGTATAATCATGTATAATAGTGTATAATAGTGTATAATAATGTATAATAGTGTATAATAGTGTATAATAGTGTATAATAATGTATAATAGTGTATAATAATGTATAATAGTGTATAATAGTGTATAATAGTGTATAATAATGTATAATAATGTATAATAGTGTATAATGATGTATAATAGTGTATAATAATGTATAATAATGTATAATAATGTATAATAGTGTATAATAATGTATAATAGTGTATAATAATGTATAATAGTGAATAATAATGTATAATAGTGTATAATAGTGTATAATAATGTATAATAGTGTATAATAGTGTATAATAATGTATAATAGTGTATAATAATGTATAATAATGTATAATAGTGTATAATAATGTATAATAGTGTATAATAGTGTATAATAATGTATAATAGTGTATAATAGTGTATAATAGTGTATAATAATGTATAATAGTGTATAATAATGTATAATAATGTTTAATAGTGTATAATAATGTTTAATAGTGTATAATAGTGTATAATAGTGTATAATAGTGTATAATAGTGTATAATAATGTATAATAATGTATAATAATGTATAATAGTGTATAATAATGTATAATAGTGTATTTTAGTGTATAATAGTGTATAATAATGTTTAATAGTGTATAATAGTGTATAATAGTGTATAATAATGTATAATAGTGTATAATAATGTATAATAATGTTTAATAGTGTATAATAATGTTTAATAGTGTATAATAGTGTATAATAGTGTATAATAGTGTATAATAATGTATAATAGTGTATAGTAGTGTATAATAATGTATAATAGTGTATAATAATGTATGATAGTGTATAATAGTGTATAATAATGTATAATAATGTATAATAGTGTATAATAATGTATAATAATGTATAATAGTGTATAATAATGTATAATAGTGTATAATAATGTATAATAGTGTATAATAGTGTATAATAATGTATAATAGTATATAGTAGTGTATAATAGTGTATAATAATGTATAATAATGTATAATAGTGTATAATAATGTATAATAGTGTATAATAGTGTATAATAGTGTATAATAATGTATAATAGTGTATAATAGTGTATAATAATGTATAATAGTGTATAATAATGTATAATAATGTATAATAGTGTATAATAATGTATAATAGTGTATAATAATGTATAATAGTGTATAATAGTGTATAATAGTGTATAATAGTGTATAATAATGTATAATAGTGTATAATAGTGTATAATAATGTATAATAGTGTATAATAGTGTATAATAGTGTATAATAATGTATAATAGTGTATAATAGTGTATAATAATGTATAATAATGTATAATAGTGTATAATAATGTATAATAGTGTATAATAATGTATAATAGTGTATAATAATGTATAATAGTGTATAATAGTGTATAATAATGTATAATAACGTATAATAACGTATAATAACGTATAATATTGTATAATGTATAATAGTGTATAATAATGTATAATAGTGTATAATAATGTATAATAGTGTATAATAATGTATAATAGTGTATAATAATGTATAATAGTGTATAATAATGTATAATAGTGTATAATACTGTATAATACTGTATAATAATGTATAATAGTGTATAATAATGTATAATAGTGTATAATAATGTATAATAATGTATAATAGTGTATAATAATGTATAATAATGTATAATAGTGTTTAATAGTGTATAATAATGTATAATAGTGTTTAATTGTGTATAATAGTGTATAATAATGTATAATAATGTATAATAATGTATAATAGTGTATAATAATGTTTAATAGTGTATTTTAGTGTATAATAGTGTATAATAATGTTTAATAGTGTATAATAGTGTATAATAGTGTATAATAATGTATAATAGTGTATAATAATGTATAATAGTGTATAATAGTGTATAATAATGTATAATAATGTTCAATAGTGTATAATAGTGTATAATAGTGTATAATAATGTATAATAATGTATAATAGTGTAAAATAGTGTATAATAATATATAATAATGTATAATAATGTATAATAGTGTATAATAATGTATAATAGTGTATAATAATGTATAATAATGTATAATAGTGTATAATAGTGTATAATAATGTATAATAATGTATAATAGTGTATAATAATGTATAATAGTGTATAATAATGTATAATAGTGTATAATAATGTATAATAATATTTAATAGTGTATAATAATGCATAATAATGCATAATAGCGTATAATATTGTATAATGTGTAATAGTGTATAATAATGTATAATAATGCATAATAACTTATAATAACGTATAATATTGTATAATGTATAATAGTGTATAATAGTGTATAGTAATGTATAATATTGTATAATGTATGATAGTGTATAGTAATGTATAATAGTGTATAATAATGTATAATAGTGTATAATAGTGTATAATAATGTATAATAGTGTATAATAGTGTATAATAGTGTATAATAATGTATAATAGTGTATAATAATGTATAATAATGTATAATAGTGTATAATAATGTATAATAATGTATCAATGTATAATAATGTATAATAGTGTATAATAGTGTATATAATGTATAATAATGTATAATAATGTATAATAGTGTATAATAATGTATAATAGTGTATAATAGTGTATAATAGTGTATAATAATGTATAATAGTGTATAATAATGTATAATAGTGTATAATAATGTATAATAGTGTATAATAATGTATAATAATGTATAATAGTGTATAATAATGTATAATAGTGTATAATAGTGTATAATAGTGTATAATAGTGTATAATAATGTATAATAGTGTATAGTAGTGTATAATAATGTATAATAGTGTATAATAATGTATAATAGTGTATAATAGTGTATAATAATGTATAATAATGTATAATAGTGTATAATAATGTATAATAATGTATAATAGTGTATAATAATGTATAATAGTGTATAATAATGTATAATAGTGTATAATAGTGTATAATAATGTATAATAGTATATAGTAGTGTATAATAGTGTATATATGTATAATAATGTATAATAGTGTATAATAATGTATAATAGTGTATAATAGTGTATAATAGTGTATAATAATGTATAATAGTGTATAATAGTGTATAATAATGTATAATAGTGTATAATAATGTATAATAATGTATAATAGTGTATAATAATGTATAATAGTGTATAATAATGTATAATAGTGTATAATAGTGTATAATAGTGTATAATAATGTATAATAGTGTATAATAGTGTATAATAATGTATAATAGTGTATAATAGTGTATAATAGTGTATAATAATGTATAATAGTGTATAATAGTGTATAATAATGTATAATAATGTATAATAGTGTATAATAATGTATAATAGTGTATAATAATGTATAATAGTGTATAATAATGTATAATAGTGTATAATAGTGTATAATAATGTATAATAACGTATAATAACGTATAATAACGTATAATATTGTATAATGTATAATAGTGTATAATAATGTATAATAGTGTATAATAATGTATAATAGTGTATAATAATGTATAATAGTGTATAATAATGTATAATAGTGTATAATAATGTATAATAGTGTATAATACTGTATAATACTGTATAATAATGTATAATAGTGTATAATAATGTATAATAGTGTATAATAATGTATAATAATGTATAATAGTGTATAATAATGTATAATAATGTATAATAGTGTTTAATAGTGTATAATAATGTATAATAGTGTTTAATTGTGTATAATAGTGTATAATAATGTATAATAATGTATAATAATGTATAATAGTGTATAATAATGTTTAATAGTGTATTTTAGTGTATAATAGTGTATAATAATGTTTAATAGTGTATAATAGTGTATAATAGTGTATAATAATGTATAATAGTGTATAATAATGTATAATAGTGTATAATAGTGTATAATAATGTATAATAATGTTCAATAGTGTATAATAGTGTATAATAGTGTATAATAATGTATAATAATGTATAATAGTGTATAATAGTGTATAATAATGTATAATAATGTATAATAATGTATAATAGTGTATAATAATGTTTAATAGTGTATAATAATGTATAATAATGTATAATAGTGTATAATAGTGTATAATAATGTATAATAATGTATAATAGTGTATAATAATGTATAATAGTGTATAATAATGTATAATAGTGTATAATAATGTATAATAATGTTTAATAGTGTATAATAATGCATAATAATGCATAATAGCGTATAATATTGTATAATGTGTAATAGTGTATAATAATGTATAATAATGCATAATAACTTATAATAACGTATAATATTGTATAATGTATAATAGTGTATAATAGTGTATAGTAATGTATAATATTGTATAATGTATAATAGTGTATAGTAATGTATAATAGTGTATAGTAATGTATAATAGTGTATAATAGTGTATAATAATGTATAATAGTGTATAATAGTGTATAATAATGTATAATAACGTATAATATTGTATAATGTATAATAGTGTATAATAATGTATAATAGTGTATAATAATGTTTAATAGTGTATAATAGTGTATAATAACGTATAATATCGTATAATAATGTATAATAGTGTATAATAATGTATAATAATGTATAATAGTGTATAATAGTGTATAATAATGTTTAATAGTGTATAATAGTGTATAATAACGTATAATAACGTATAATATTGTATAATGTATAATAGTGTATAATAACGTATAATATCGTATAATAATGTATAACAGTGTATAATAATGTATCATTCCTTCATTAATAGGGAAATAAGGGCGTAAGTAATCGTGTGTTTTACGTAACCTTGCCAATACAATAGTGTGTAACCCAGGTATAATGGTGTAATTAACGTGTAGTCAACATTATGTATTTTTGTTACTGTTAGTCGTTGATTTTTCTTTGTGTGTGTGTGTATCTATGTGAGTATGTATGTGTGTGTGTTTATGTATGTATCTATGTGTGTATATGTATTTATGGATCTATGTGTGTATTTATGTATGTATGTATGTGTATGTTTGTTTGTATGTATGTAGATGTGAGAGGTGAGGTGAGTGACCTGGTATTGCATGTTGCCACCCTGATCAATAATAGTGCAGGTCGACTGTCCCTCTCACACACACACGCACACATACACACACACACAGAGATATAATGGGTAAAACTATGGCGAGGAAGGTCAGGGGATATTATTATTATTATTATTATTATTATTATTATTATTATTATTTCTTTTCTCTCACATACACTTCCACATACCACATATACTTAATCCACATATACTTTACGATACACTTGACCAGCTACATATAAACATACATATGTATTTTTGTTAATTTATGTTGATTATTATTCATTTATAATCTGAATTAATGTTAAATATTTTACCTTAGTGATGTTTTATAATTTTGTGAATGTTTTAATTAATTATGTTAAATATGAATGTTGAAGAATGTTCGTATAAGTTCCGAACGTGATAGTCTGTTGACGTTCTTGAGTCTGAATCCGGATTTTGTTTATGTTTTTGAATCTGAATCCGGATTTATATATTTACTCTCTTAATTTAGTCTCAATTATAATCATTTATTTAAGTACAGTGAAATAAGTAATAATATTAATTTAAGTAAAGTGAGAACGTATGAAAAATATTACTTATATGTCCAGGAAAGTAAATGGATTAAAATTATTTATTTGTTTGTATTTCAGGTAAGTTATTAAGGAGATGTCGAGGTAAGAGTGACAGACAGGTACAAAGGTAAGTGTTACGTGTTATATAGACAGACAAGGAGTGAGACAGGCCAGATGGTGTTATTGATTGACAGACAGATAGACAAGGACAGATGGTGATACTGATAGATAGACAGACAGTCAGACAGAGGGGCAGGTAGTGAGAAAGATAGACAGGAAAAGGGACAGTATATTATATGGACAGACAGAGGGACAGATGCATTTAAACTTGGGTGAATGAACGTAAGAAAAGCCATGAATGAGGTTAGGAATGTTAGGTTAGGTTAGGTTAGATTAGATTAGATTAGGTTAGGTTAGTTAGGTTAGGTTAGGTTAGGTTAGGTTAGACAGCAGTATAAGCTAGGGAGGGTCTTGGTGCTTTGAAGCGTCATCAACATCCTCTGCTGGAAGTCTCTCTCTCTCTCTCTCTCTCTCTCTCTCTCTCTCTCTCTCTCTCTCTCTCTCACACACACACACACTCTCTCTCACACACACTCTCTCTCTCTCTCTCTCTCTCTCTCAATTTCTGTCGTAATTTTCCTCATCTGAACAACACTCGAGCCGTTGGCCAGGATGTCTCTTGCTGTTGGCCTTATCACCAGTGGAGGCAGATAGCGAGCTAACGTTCGCCAGGCTAAACTTCAATTGACCTTTATTTGTTTGGGGGAGCGGCAGGAGGTCTATTGCTCTCATTATCGCCAGTGTAGGCAGATGGTGGACTGGCGTTCGTCTGGCGTATTGTGTATTAGGTTCTAGTTGAGGGTGGAGAGAGAGAGAGAGAGAGAGAGAGAGAGAGAGAGAGAGAGACATACATTCATACAAATTTTCACACCACCAAATCTTAGTATTATTCTTTGTGTATTTTACCCACTAATATAAGTTATCTTCAACATCCTCTTGTAATGCCAGACTCTGAATGCCTCAAACCTAGCCATATGTCTTGAAGAAACGGTACAATATGTCTAAGATACTGTGCAATATGTCTAAGATACTGTACAATATGTCTAAGATACTGTACAATATGTCTAAGATACTGTACAATATGTCTAAGATACTGTACAATATGTCTAAGATACTGTACAATATGTCTAAGATACTGTACAATATGTCTAAGATACTGTACAATATGTCTAAGATACTGTACAATATGTCTAAGATACTGTACAATATGTCTAAGATACTGTACAATATGTCTAAGATACTGTACAATATGTCTAAGATACTGTACAATATGTCTAAGATACTGTGCAATATGTCTAAGATACTGTGCAATATGTCTAAGATACTGTACAATATGTCTAAGATACTGTACAATATGTCTAAGATACTGTACAATATGTCTAAGATACTGTACAATATGTCTAAGATACTGTACAATATGTCTAAGATACTGTACAATATGTCTAAGATACTGTGCAATATGTCTAAGATACTGTACAATATGTCTAAGATACTGTACAATATGTCTTCAGGATAAATTAGTTCCGTATTATTTTATGTCCATGTAACGTACCTGTGTAATTATTAACCATCATCATCATCATCATCATCATCACTCTCATCATCATATCATCATCATCATCATTATCATCATCATCATCATCACTCTCATCATCATCATCATCATCATCATCATCACTCTCATCATCATCATCATCACTCTCATCATCATCATCATCATCATCATTATAGTGGAGTATGAGCACCAACATGATATACTGGGGCATTATTTTGACTGTGGAGTCGAGCTCAGGCGGCGATATTAAAGGTCACCGATGCTGGCACTGTGTGTACGGCACTGTTGGCACTGTGTGTACGGCACTGTTGGCACTGTGTGTACGGCACTGTTGGCACTGTGTACGGCACTGCTGGTACTGTGTGTACGGCACTGCTGGTACTGTGTGTACGGCACTCTTGGCACTGTGTACGGCACTGCTGGCACTGTGTGTACGGCACTTTTGGCACTGTGTGTACGGCACTGCTGGCACTGTGTATGGCACTGTTGGCACTGTGTGTACGGCACTGCTGGCACTGTGTATGGCACTGTTGGCACTGTCTACGGCACTGCTGGTACTGTGTGTACGGCACTGCTGGCACTGTGTGTACGGCACTGTTGGCACTGTGTGTACGGCGCTGCTGGCACTGTGTGTACGGCACTGCTGGCACCGTGTGTACGGCACTGTTGGCACTGTGTGTACGGCACTGCTGGCACCGTGTGTACGGCACTGTTGGCACTGTGTGTACGGCACTGCTGGCACCGTGTGTACGGCACTGTTGGCACTGTGTGTACGGCGCTGCTGGCACTGTGTGTACGGCACTGCTGGCACCGTGTGTACGGCGCTGCTGGCACTGTGTGTACGGCACTGCTGGCACTGTGTGTACGGCACTGCTGGTACTGTGTGTACGGCACTCTTGGCACTGTGTGTACGGCACTGCTGGCACTGTGTGTACGGCACTCTTGGCACTGTGTACGGCACTGCTGGCACCGTGTGTACGGCACTGCTGGCACCGTGTGTACGGCGCTGCTGGCACTGTGTGTACGGCACTACTGGTACTGTGTGTACGGCACTCTTGGCACTGTGTACGGCACTGCTGGCACTGTGTGTACGGCACTGTTGGCACTGTGTGTACGGCACTCTTGGCACTGTGTACGGCACTGCTGGCCCTGTGTGTACGGCACTGTTGGCACTGTGTGTATGGCACCACACCACACTCCTAATAGTTTATTTACGATTCAAATAATCTCAAACTTAATTTTTTCTTTCATTCACTTTTCTTGGCTTTTCTTCACACTCATGAAGTGTGTGTGTGTGTCTGTGTCTGTGTGTGTGTCTGTGTCTGTCTGTGTGTGTGTGTGTGTGTGTGTGTGTGTGTGTGTGTGTGTGTGTGTGCACCATTAAAACACTGAGGTGTGCCACAATGGTTCGCTTTGGCGTTTGGTCTAGCAGCTAGATGGAGGAGGGGGAAGGGGAAGGGGGTGAGAAGAGGATAAGAAAGGGAAGGGGGGTGGAGGATGAGTAAGGGGGAAGGGAAGGGAGAGGGTGAAGAGGGGGAAGGGAAGGGAGAGGGTGAAGAGGGGGAAGGGAAGGGAGAGGTTGAAGAGGGGGAAGGGAAGGGAGAGGGTGAAGAGGGGGAAGGGAGAGGTGAAGAGGGGGAAGGGAAGGGAGAGGGTGAAGAGGGAAGGGAAGGGAAAGGTGAAGAGGGGGAAGGGAAGGGAGAGGTTGAAGAGGGGGAAGGGAAGGGAGAGGTGAAGAGGGGGTTCTTAAAAGTTCAGAACACCTCAGATTACAGAATTTCTTCTCTCTCTCTCTCTCTCTCTCTCTCTCTCTCTCTCTCTTAATACCAGGAATGAGTTATGAGAAATGAAGTATCTGTAAGGGCCATTTGTGGTTGTGAGGGCCGGTTGTAGTTGTGAGGGCCGGTTGTATTGTGAGGGCCGGTTGTAGTTGTGAGGGCCGGTTGTAGTTGTGAGGGCCGGTTGTAGTTGTGAGGGCCGGTTGTAGTTGTGAGGGCCGGTTGTAGTTGTGAGGGCTGGTTGTAGTTGTGAGGGCCGGTTGTAGTTGTGAGGGCCAGTTGTTGTGGTTGTGAGGGCCAGTTGTAGTTGTGAGGGCCAGTTGTAGTTGTGAGGGCCGGTTGTAGTTGTGAGGGCCGGTTGTGAGGGCTAGTTGTGAGGGCCAATTGTGAAGGGCTGTAAGGGTCGATTATGAAGGGTTGTGAGGGCCGGTTGTAGTTGTGAGGGCCGGTTGTAGCTGTGAGGGCCGATTGTAGTTGTGAGGGCCAGTTGTAGTTGTGAGGGCTGGTTGTAGTTGTGAGGGCCAGTTGTAGTGGTTGTGAGGGCCGGTTGTAGTTGTGAGGGCCGGTTGTAGTTGTGAGGGCCAGGTGTGGTTGTGAGGGCCAGGTGTACTTGGAATGGCCAGTTGTGATTGTGAAGGCCAGTTATGAGGGCCAGGTGTGAAGGGCTGTAAGGGTCGATTATGAAGGGTTGTGAGGACCGGTTGTAATTGTGAGGGCCGGTTGTAGTTGTGAGGGCCAGTTGTAGTGGTTGTGAGGGCCGGTTGTATTTGTGAGGGCCGGTTGTATTTGTGAGGGCCGGTTGTAGTTGTGAGGGCCGGTTGTAGTTGTGAGGGCCGATTGTAGTTGTGAGGGCCAGTTTTAGTTGTGAGGGCTGGTTGTAGTTGTGAGGGCCAGTTATAGTGGTTGTGAGGGCCGGTTGTAGTTGTGAGGGCCGGTTGTAGTTGTGAGGGCCAGTTGTTGTGAGGGCCGGTTGTATTTGTGAGGGCCGGTTGTAGTTGTGAGGGCCGGTTGTAGTTGTGAGGGCCGGTTGTAGTGGCAGGTTGGAGAAATCAATCCTTTGCTGCATTATCTAATACCGGAGCTCTACCACCCCACTCCACCCCACTCTTTACTACCACCCCACTCCACCTCACTCTTTACTACCACCCCACTCCACCCCACACTCTAGCCCCCACTCCACCCCACACTCTACTACCACCCCACTCCACCCCACACTCTACCCCCACTCCACCTCACACTCTACCCCACACTCAACCCCCCACTCCACCTCACACTCTACCCCACACTACTACCACCCCACTCCACCCCACACTCTACCCCCCACTCCACCCCACACTTAACTACCACCCCACTCCACCCCACTCAACCCCACACTCTATTACCACCCCACTCTTTACTACCACCCCACTCCACACTACCACCCCACTCCAGAGAGAGAGAGAGAGAGAGAGAGAGAGAGAGAGAGGAAGACAAAGGTGAGGAGGGAGAGAAGGGAAGGAAAATATACTTGAATTAATGAACTTTGAAGATTTCTGTAATGACCTCCCTCCCTACGACCTCTTACGACCCCTAGTGACCCTTCTGTGACCTCTTACGTCTCCCCTACGACCCCCCCCCAGTGACCCTTTCATGACCTCAACGACCTATTACGACTCCTCATGACCCCCCACCACACCCTCCTACGACCACTCAGTGACTCTTTCATGACCTCAACGACCTTTTACGTCTCCTCTACGACCCTTCATGACCCCACCATAGCCTCCTACGACCTCCCATGACTACGATCCTCCACGACGCCATACGACCTCCCAGGGCCCCTTTCCATCAACTCCACGACCTCTTACGACGTCCTACGACCCTCTTATGACCTAACCACAACCTCCTACGACCTCTCATGACTCTAGGACCTCCCATCACATCCATGATGACCTCCCACATGACCCCGTGACCTCACAACGACAAAGAACGACCCCCACAAATTATACGACTCCTTCACGACCATTGGGTAATATCCTTTGATACAACCTCTGGACAAAACTCTGGCCACAACCTCTGGCCACTACCTCTAGACAAAACTCTGGCCACAACCTCTGGACAAAACTCTGGCCACTACCTCTGGACAAAATTCTGGCCACAACATCTGGACAAAATTCTGGCCACAACCTCTGGACAAAATTCTGGCTACAACCTCTGGACAAAACTCTGGCCACAACTTCCGGACGGTTTTACTAAATTGGAATTTTTCCCTAAAAGTTGATCAAAATGAGGAACAGTGTTGCCACATCAACATCACAATGACTGCTGTTGTGGCTTCATCAGTTTGTTTGTGTTGGTAATACTGAAAACACACACAGACACACATACTCTCTCTCTCTCTCTCTCTCTCTCTCTCTCTCTCTCTCTCTCTTTTCACTCGGTCACACACACACACACGCACGCACACACACACACACACACACACACACACACACACACACACACATTGTAAATACATATATACATAGCCCTAAACACACACATATATACACCACATACACAAACACCATACATACACACATACATACATACATACACGGATGTTTGTTATAATGGCAAGTATACCAGATAACTAGCTGGCTGGTGGGCTGGGTGGGTGGGCAAGATGGGTGGGCTAGTTGTCTGAGAGGGGGTTTAAGTGGTTGGGCTGGGAGCTGGGCTGGGTGGGTGGGAGCTGGGCTAGGTGGGTGGGAGCTAGGCTAGGTGGGTGGGATGGGTGGGCTAGGTGGGTGGGATGGGTGGGCTAGATGGGTGGGTGGTGGGCTGGGTGGGTGGGCAAGATGGGTGGGCTAGTTGTCTGAGAGGGGGTCTAAGTGGTTGGGCTGGGAGCTGGGCTGGGTGGGTGGGAGCTGGGCTAGGTGGGTGGGAGCTAGGCTAGGTGGGTGGGATGGGTGGGCTAGGTGGGTGGGTGGTGGGCTGGGTGGGTAGAGTTGTTGATTAATACTGGACATTTCTGTTCTTTCTAATATACTTATGTGACTACAGGTGTCTCTCTCTCTCTCTCTCTCTCTCTCTCTCTCTCTCTCTCTCTCTCTCTCTCTCTCTCTCTCTCTCTCTCTCTCTCTCTCTCCACATTAATAAAATACTTACCTGAACAAACATACTCGGTCATAAAAACAAACACATAAGCAGATACTTAAAACACACACATGCACACACACACACACACACGCACGCACACACACACACACACACACACACGCACATAGACACGCACATAGACAGCATTACCTTAAGCGACATTCGTCTTTATGTGTTCCCTCGCTGACCTACTTTACTCTCTGCTGTGGGAACTTGACTGACTGTATGGCTGACTGACTGTATGGCTGACTGACTGTATGGCTGACTGACTGTATGGCTGACTGACTGTATGGCTGACTGACTGTATGGCTGACTGACTGCATGGCTGACTGACTGTGTGGCTGACTGACTGTATGGCTGACTGACTGTATGGCTGACTGACTGTATGGCTGACTGACTGTATGGCTGACTGACTGTATGGCTGACTGACTGTATGGTTGACTGACTGTATGACTGACTGACTGTATGGCTGACTGACTGTATGGCTGACTGACTGTATGGCTGACTGACTGTATGGCTGGCTGACTGTATGACTGACTGACTGTATGGTTGACTGACTGTATGGTTGACTGACTGTATGACTGACTGACTGTATGGTTGACTGACTGTATGGCTGACTGACTGTATGGCTGACTGACTTCACTACTAACCTAACCTAACCTAACCAAACTCAGCCTCACCTAACAGGCCCCAGTCCTCACAGACCCCAGTCCTCATAGACCCCAGTCCTCATAGACCCCAGTTTTAATAGACCCCAGTCCTCATAGACCCCAGTCCTTATAGGCCCCAGTTTTAATAGACCCCAGTCCTCATAGACCCCAGTCCTTATAGGCCCCAGTTTTAATAGACCCCAGTCCTCATAGACCCCAGTTTTAATAGACCTCAGTCCTTATAGACCCCAGTCCTTATAGACCTCAGCTCTAATGGGCCCCATTTCCCCTAGACCCCAGTCCTCATAGACCCCAGTTTTAATAGACCCCAGTCCTCATAGACCCCAGTCCTTATAGGCCCCAGTTTTAATAGACCCCAGTCCTCATAGACCCCAGTCCTTATAGGCCCCAGTTTTAATAGACCCCAGTCCTAATAAACTGCAGTTTTAATAGGCCCAGTTCTAATAGGTCCCAGTTTTAATAGACACCAGTTTTAATAAACCCCATTCCTCTAGACCCCAATTCTCTCTCTCTCTCTCTCTCTCTCTCTGTCTCAGGGTCCTGGTAGGAGGCAGGGAGGTTCAGGGGTTGGCTGGGTGACCTTGGTAGTAATAAGGGCCTGACCACTGGCTGCCCCGACCCTCCCTCCTTCCTTACTCATTATGGCTCACGAGTAAAATGAATACGAGTGAGAATGAGCAATTTTACTCACTCATTCTTACTCATTTTACTCATTTTTACTCATTTTTACTCATTCTTACTCATTCTTACTCATTTCTACTCACCTTATTAACTCAGTCTTACCCATTCTTACTCATTCTTACTCATTCTTACTCATTTTTACTCATCTTTACTAATTATTACTAATTTTACTCATTCTTACCTATGAGTAAAAATGAGAACCGTATGAGTCAAATGAGTCAGGATGAGTGAGTAAAATGAGTACAAATTCTCATTCTCACTCGTATTCATTTTACTCATGAGCCAAAATGAGTAAGAATGAGCATTTTTACTAATTTTGACTCATACCCATTCTAATCCTAATCTAACCTAACCTGCAATTACTACTAATATTACAGTTACACACACACACACACACACACACACACACACACACACTTTCTCTACACACTGACTCTCCCGCGTTACTCTCACATCAACTTTCTCTCTGTCAACGACGCAGATGAAGCACACACACACACACACACACACACACACACACACACACACACACACTCACACACTCTCTCTCTCTCTCTCTCTCTCTCTCTCTCTCTCTCTCTCTCTCTCTCTCTCTCTCTCACACACACACACACACACACACACACACTCTCTCTCTCTCTCTCTCTCTCTCTCTCTCTCTCTCTCTCACACACACAGGCTTATTAGGCCCCCAGTGTTAGAAGGGCCCCAGTCTTAATAGGCCCAGTCTTAATAGGCCCAATGTTAATAGGCCTCAGTCTTAATATGCCTCAGTCTCAATAGGTTACGTCAGACTGGGGCCCAGTTAATCAGTTAACTGGATCCGACAGTAATTTTTTTTCAGGGCATCAACTGATATTTCCAGCATCTTGTGTAAATAGCCAGTTAACAGTTAGTCGTTCCTGTTAACAGTCAGTCGCTCCTGTTAACAGACAGTCATTCCTGTTAAGTCAGTCGTTCCTGTTAAGTCAGTCGTTCCTGTTAACAGTCAGTTGTTCATGCTTATTTGACCTGAGTCTTTGCTATACCATAAGACTAACTGGCAGGCGGGCGGGTTAGGTCAGAGCTGTGGTGAGTGGAGGGGTAACTCAAGGTAATTTGTTATTTTTATTTTTTGTAGAGAAAGGAAGGGTGGAATGAGATTAGAGGTAGAAGAAGGAAGTTATAGTTCGAAAATTGAAGAAGTTTTAGAAGGGGTAGGAGAGGGCGTTCTGACCGCCTTGCTGAGCTAATAGTGTGTTAGGGTTGTGTCATGGGTTAGTTATTGTCCGTCGGTACAGGCACTAGACATCCTACCTTGTCCCATATAAGGGTGTTTTAAGGGCCTTATTTAATATTCCGCCGACCCTACTGGCGGATGTTGGTCTAGGGAGGTTGTCTATTGCCTGGCCGTGTAGATCAGGGGTGGTAATGGACCTTGTGAGATTTGGTAACTTTTTGAGAACTATGTATGGTTGTTGTCGTTGTCTGGCGGGAGTCTTTGGAGGAATGGGGTGAGGGGCAGGGGTAACTCATGGTAAGGGCTGGAGTGAGGGGCATGGGTAACTCATGGTAAGGGCTGGGGTGAGGGAAGGGGGTAACTCATGGTAAGGGCTGGGGTGAGGGGAGGGGTAACTCATGGTAAGGGCAAGAGTGAGGGGCAGGGGTAACTCATGGTAAGGGCTGGGGTGAGGAGCAGGGGTAACTCATGGTAAGGGCTGGGGTAACTCATGGTAAGGGCAAGAGTGAGGGGCAGGGGTAACTCATGGTAAGGGCTGGGGTGAGGGGAGGGGTAACTCATGGTAAGGGCAAGAGTGAGGGGCAGGGGTAACTCATGGTAAGGGCTGGGGTGAGGAGCAGGGGTAACTCATGGTAAGGGCTAGGGCTGGGGTGTGGGGAGGGGTAACTCATGGTAAGGGCAAGAGTGAGGGGCAGGGGTAACTCATGGTAAGGGCTGGAGTGAGGGGCAGGGGTAACTCATGTAGGCGGTGAGGAAGGGGACTCATGGTATGGGCTGGGGTGAGGGAAGGGGTAACTCATGGTAAGGGCAAGAGTGAGGGGCAGGGGTAACTAATGGTAAGGGCTGGGGTGAGGAGCAGGGGTAACTCATGGTAAGGGCTGGGGTAACTCATGGTAAGGGCAAGAGTGAGGGGCAGGGGTAACTCATGGTAAGGGCTGGGGTGAGGGGAGGGGTAACTCATGGTAAGGGCAAGAGTGAGGGGCAGGGGTAACTCATGGTAAGGGCTGGGGTGAGGAGCAGGGGTAACTCATGGTAAGGGCTGGGGTAACTCATGGTAAGGGCAAGAGTGAGGGGAAGGGGTAACTCATGGTAAGGGCTGGGGTGAGGGGAGGGGTAACTCATGGTAAGGGCAAGAGTGAGGGGCAGGGGTAACTCATGGTAAGGGCTGGGGTGAGGGGAGGGGTAACTCATGGTAAGGGCAAGAGTGAGGGGCAGGGGTAACTCATGGTAAGGGCTGGGGTGAGGGGAGGGGTAACTCATGGTAAAAACTTTGGTGAGTGAGGCGGGGGAGAGGGGTAACTCATGGTAAGGGCTGGGGGTAAGGGCGTGGTGGGGAGGGGCGCGTGAGTCAGTGAGGGGGGGGAGGAGGTGGTGATGGGGGGGGGGGGTGATCACGTGTGTGGCTCAACCCGCTTTCTGCGCAGTCAAGAGAACGGACCTGAGACAGCCTCACCATCCCCACTGTGTCCTGGTGATGGTCCTAGCTGGTGATGGTGATGGTCCTAGCTGGTGATGGTGTGGGTCTTAGGTGGTGATGGTGTGGGTCTTAGGTGGTGACGGTGTGGGTCTTAGGTGGTGACTGTGTGGGTGTTAGCTGGTGATGGTGTGGGTCTTAGCTGGTGATGGTGTGGGCCTTAGGTGGTGATGGTGTGGGTCTTAGCTGGTGATGGTGTGGGTCTTAGGTGGTGATGGTGTGGGTCTTGGGTGGTGACGGTGTGGGTCTTAGGTGGTGATGGTGTGGGTCTTAGGTGGTGATGGTGTGGGTCTTAGCTGGTGATGGTGTGGGCCTTAGCTGGTGATGGTGTGGGTCTTAGGTGGTGACGGTGTGGGTCTTACCTGGTGATGGTGTGGGTCTTAGCTGGTGATGGTGTGGGTCTTAGCTGGTGATGGTGTGGGTCTTAGGTGGTGACGGTGTGGGTCTTAGGTGGTGATGGTGTGGGTCTTAGGTGGTGATGGTGTGGGTCTTAGCTGGTGATGGTGTGGGTCTTAGGTGGTGATGGTGTGGGTCTTAGGTGGTGATGGTGTGGGTCTTAGCTGGTGATGGTGTGGGTCTTAGGTGGTGATGGTGTGGGTCTTAGCTGGTGATGGTGTGGGTCTTAGCTGGTGATGGTGTGGGTCTTAGGTGGTGATGGTGTGGGTCTTAGCTGGTGATGGTGTGGGTCTTAGGTGGTGATGGTGTGGGTCTTAGCTGGTGATGGTGTGGGTCTTAGCTGGTGATGGTGTGGGTCTTAGGTGGTGATGGTGTGGGTCTTAGCTGGTGATGGTGTGTGTCTTAGCTGGTGATGGTGTGGGTCTTAGCTGGTGAATGGTGATAGTGTAGGTCATAGCTGGTGATGGTGTGGCGCAGGTCCAGTTGGTGGTGGTGGATATAGTGATGATGGTGGTGATGATAGTGATGATGGTGGTGGTGATTTCCTGTATGTTTGGTTCGTGTTTTTTTTTACATTGTTTTAAATGACAATTTTCCCGTTTTCTTTCTTACGCCTCACTGCCCACACCTGTACACACCTGTTTCACCCGTTCTTACACCTGCTTACCTGTACACACACCTCCTCATATCAGCATACACCTGTAAACACCTGTTGACGCCTCTACACCTGCTTTTAACTTGTACACATCTTTATACACCTGTAAATACCTGTTTACACAAGTACACACCTCCTTTTAACTTATACAAATCTTTATACACCTATAAATAGCTGTTTACACTTGTGCACACCTGCCTACACCCTTCAACATTTACCTAAACCTGAATACCTGTACCTGCCTAACCTACACACACACACACACACCTGTTGAAACACCTGTCCACACCTCCCTACACCTGTACGTCACTCACTATCTCATTAAAACTGGTAATTTTTCCTCAGTGTTCAGAGAAGGTGAGTTATGAGGTCACGACCCTGGTACTGTACAGGTACTGTCTCATACCTGGCCACAAACATGACCTGACCTGACCTAATATAGCATAACATAACCTAACCTCTGACCTAACCTAACCTAAACCTAAACCTAACCTAACCTAACTTAAACCTAACCTAACCTAACCTAACCTAACCTAACCTAACTTGCTGTGTCCGGCTCTTGTGACCTCTATCACACACACACATACACACACACACACACACACACACACCGATTGTTCCACTGTACAATGTAAACTTTTTTTTGTACATTACTTTGTACAGAAAAACACACCGAAATGTACAGTATGTTATTGCTCTGTTCGCCTGGTACCTGTGCCTGGCGAAGCTCTGCCCGCCTCAACGCTGTGTGATTGTCGTAGTAAAAATATCAATCGAAAAAGTAATTCCCTAAAAAAACGATTAATATATTGTTTTCTTGTTTATTTGTTTATGTTTACTCAACGTTCTTTTGTTTTGTTGTTTATTAATTGTTTACTTGTTTATATATCGTAAGTAATTAATATATGTGTGTGTGTGTGTGTGTGTGTGTGTGTGTGTGTGTGTGTCCGCTATTTATAAACAAGGAACCAATAATTAATAAATCCAGAAATATATTTAAAAAAAAAAATAATTTACTAAAAGAAATTAAAAACAAAACTTGAAATAAATTGAAAAATAAAATTAGATAACAACAATAAACGGAGAGGCATTGTTTCAGCCAATCACAAACAACTAATGCCAGGCTTAACAACTCGAGCTTCTAATTGGTTGAATCTTCGGGTATCTATTGTCTGATTGGTTTGACTAATCGACGACGTCACGTCTACTTGATTTTTTTTTTAGGGGTTTGTTTACAAGATTGTGTGACGTCATAGTGTCCAATTGAATTTACAGTGTGTTTACAGACTGTGTTTACATACAGGTAGACAGCGTTACAGTAGCGGTATAAAAGGGATGAGGCAGAAGTGTACAGGGATGCGGCAGAAGTGTACAGGGATGCGGCAGAAGTGTACAGGGATGCGGCAGAAGTGTACAGGGATGCGGCAGAAGTGTACAGGGATGCGGCAGAAGTGTACAGGGTTGCGGCAGCAGAGGTGTACAGGTTTGCGGCAGAGGTGTACAGGATTGCGGCAGAAGTGTACAGGGTTGCGGCAGCAGAGGTGTACAGGGTTGCGGCAGCAGATTTGTACAGGGTTGCGGCAGAAGTGTACAGGGTTGCGGCAGCAGAGGTGTACAGGGTTGCGGCAGCAGAGGTGTACAGGGTTGCGGCAGCAGAGGTGTACAGGGTTGCGGCAGCAGATTTGTACAGGGTTGCGGCAGCAGAAATGTACAGGGATGCCGCAGAAAAGTACAGGGATGCGGCAGAAATGTACAGGGATGCGGCAGAAGTGTACAGTGATGCGGCAGCAGAGATGTACAGTGTTGCGGCAGCAGTGGTGTACAGTGTTGCGGCAGAAGTGTACAGGGATGCGGCAGCAGAGGTGTACAGGGATGCGGCAGCAGAGGTGTACAGGGTTGCGGCAGCAGAGGTGTACAGGGTTGCGGCAGCAGAGGTGTACAGGGTTGCGGCAGCAGAGGTGTACAGGGTTGCGGCAGAAGTGCACAGGGTGGCGGCAGCCGAGGTGTACAGGGTTGCGGCAGAAGTGTACAGGGATGCGGCAGCCGAGGTGTACAGTGTTGTAGCAGCCGAGGTGTACAGGGATGCGGCAGCAGTGGTGTACAGTGTTGCGACAGCAGAGGTGTACAGGGTTGCAGCAGCAGAGGTGTACAGGGTTGCGGCAGCAGAAGTGTACAGGGTTGCGGCAGCAGAAGTGTACAGGGTTGCGGCAGTAGAGGTGTACAGGGTTGCGGCAGCAGAGGTGTACAGGGTTGCGGCAGCAGAAGTGTACAGGGATGCAGCAGCCGAGGTGTACAGGGTTGCGGCAGCAGAGGTGTACAGGGATGCGGCAGCAGTGGTGTACAGTGTTGCGACAGCAGAGGTGTACAGGGTTGCAGCAGCAGAGGTGTACAGGGTTGCAGCAGCAGAAGTGTACAGGGTTGCGGCAGCAGAAGTGTACAGGGTTGCGGCAGTAGAGGTGTACAGGGTTGCGGCAGCAGAAGTGTACAGGGTTGCGGCAGCAGAAGTGTACAGGGTTGCGGCAGTAGAGGTGTACAGGGTTGCGGCAGCAGAGGTGTACAGGGTTGCGGCAGCAGAAGTGTACAGGGATGCAGCAGCAGAGGTGTACAGGGTTGCGGCAGCAGAAGTGTACAGGGTTGCGGCAGTAGAGGTGTACAGGGTTGCGGCAGCAGAGGTGTACAGGGTTGCGGCAGCAGAAGTGTACAGGGATGCAGCAGAGGTGTACAGGGTTGCGGCAGCAGAAGTGTACAGGGTTGCGGCAGTAGAGGTGTACAGGGTTGCGGCAGCAGAAGTGTACAGGGATGCAGCAGCAGAGGTGTACAGGGTTGCGGCAGCAGAAGTGTACAGGGTTGCGGCAGCAGAGGTGTACAGGGTTGCGGCAGCAGAAGTGTACAGGGTTGCGGCAGCAGAGGTGTACAGGGTTGCGGCAGCAGAAGTGTACAGGGATGCGGCAGCAGAGGTGTACAGGGTTGCGGCAGCAGAAGTGTACAGGGTTGCGGCAGCAGAGGTGTACAGGGTTGCGGCAGCAGAAGTGTACAGGGATGCAGCAGCAGAGGTGTACAGGGTTGCGGCAGCAGAAGTGTACAGGGTTGCGGCAGCAGAGGTGTACAGGGATGCGGCAGCAGAGGTGTACAGGGTTGCGGCAGCAGAGGTGTACAGGGTTGCGGCAGCAGAGGTGTACAGGGTTGCGGCAGCAGTGGTGTACAGGGTTGCGGCAGTAGAGGTGTACAGGGTTGCGGCAGCCGAGGTGTACAGGGTTGCGGCAGCAGTGGTGTACAGGGTTGCGGCAGTAGAGGTGTACAGGGTTGCGGCAGCAGAGGTGTACAGGGTTGCGGCAGCAGTGGTGTACAGGGTTGCGGCAGCAGAGGTGTACAGGGTTGCGGCAGCAGAGGTGTACAGGGTTGCGGCAGCAGAGGTGTACAGGGTTGCGGCAGCAGAGGTGTACAGGGATGCGGCAGAAGTGTACAGGGATGCGGCAGCAGAGGTGTACAGGGTTGCGGCAGCAGAGGTGTACAGTGTTGCGGCAGCAGAGGTGTACAGGGTTGCGGCAGCAGAGGTGTACAGGGTTGCGGCAGCAGAGGTGTACAGGGATGCGGCAGAAGTGTACAGGGATGCGGCAGCAGAGGTGTACAGGGTTGCGGCAGCAGAGGTGTACAGGGTAGCGGCAGTAGAGGTGTACAGGGTTGCGGCAGCAGAGGTGTACAGGGTTGCGGCAGCAGTGGTGTACTGGGATGCGGCAGCAGTGGTGTACAAGGTTGCGGCAGCAGAGGTGTACTGAGTTGCGGCAGCAGTGGCGTACAGGGTTGCGGCAGCAGAGGTGTACAGTGTTGCGGCAGCAGAGGTGTACAGGGTAGCGGCAGTAGAGGTGTACAGGGTTGCGGCAGCAGAGGTGTACAGTGTTGCGGCAGCAGAGGTGTACAGTGTTGCGGCAGCAGAGGTGTACAGGGTTGCGGCAGCAGAGGTGTACAGGGTAGCGGCAGTAGAGGTGTACAGGGTTGCGGCAGAAGTGTACAGGGTTGCGGCAGCAGAGGTGTACAGGGTTGCGGCAGCAGTGGTGTACTGGGATGCGGCAGCAGTGGTGTACAAGGTTGCGGCAGCAGAGGTGTACTGAGTTGCGGCAGCAGTGGCGTACAGGGTTGCGGCAGCAGAGGTGTACAGTGTTGCGGCAGCAGTGGTGTACAAGGTTGCGGCAGCAGAGGTGTACAGGGATGCGGCAGCAGAGGTGTACAGTGTTGCGGCAGCAGTGGTGTACAGGGTTGCGGCAGCAGAGGTGTACAGTGTTGCGGCAGCAGAGGTGTACAGGGATGCGGCAGCAGAGGTGTACAGGGTTGCGGCAGAAGTGTACAGGGATGCGGCAGCAGAGGTGTACAGTGTTGCGGCAGCAGAGGTGTACAGGGTTGCGGCAGCAGAGGTGTACAGGGTTGCGGCAGCAGAGGTGTACAGGGTTGCGGCAGCCGAGGTGTACAGGGTTGCGGCAGCAGAGGTGTACAGGGTTGCGGCAGCAGAGGTGTACAGGGTTGCGGCAGTAGAGGTGTACAGGGTTGCGGCAGCAGAGGTGTACAGGGTTGCGGCAGTAGAGGTGTACAGGGTTGCGGCAGTAGAGGTGTACAGGGTTGCGGCAGCAGAGGTGTACAGGGTTGCGGCAGCAGAGGTGTACAGGGTTGCGGCAGCAGAGGTGTACAGGGTTGCGGCAGCAGAAGTGTACAGGGTTGCGGCAGTAGAGGTGTACAGGGTTGCGGCAGCAGAGGTGTACAGGGTTGCGGCAGCAGAGGTGTACAGGGTTGCGGCAGCAGAGGTGTACAGGGTTGCGGCATGACGTTGAGGTGGCAAATTGCGGAAGCGTAGCGGTGGTGGGCGGGGCCATGGTAGTAGTGGTGGTGGTCACGGTGTTATTATCTCTCTCACTCTATTTTCTCTTTATTTCTCTCATTGTCTCACCTTTATTATCCTTTATCCTAATTCCTGGTTCATTAAGTGTGTCTCTACGTGTGGTGGTAGTGAGGCTGTGGTGGTGTGGTGAAAATATACCTTCAGTTCCCTTCACATTTTGTCTCCATGATATGTCAGAGGTGAGTGTGTGTGTGTGTGTGTGTGTGTGTGTGTGTGTAGGAAGGTATTGACTGTGTTTATCTACCTGGTCGTCTTCTGATCGTCTCCTAGTCGTCATTTGGTCGTCTCCTAGTCATGCTCTAGTCGCCTCCTGGTCGTGTTATAGTCGCCTCGTGGTCGTCTCGTTGTGGTCATCTGGTCATGTTCTGATTGTCTGGTGGTCGTCATCTGGTCATGTTCTGATTGTCTGGTGGTCGTCATCTGGTCATGTTCTGAGTGTCTGGTGGTCGTCATCTGGTCATGTTCTGATTATCTGGTGGTCGTCATCTGGTCATGTTCTGATTGTCTGGTGGTCGTCATCTGGTCATGTTCTGATTGTCTGGTGGTCGTCATCTGGTCATGTTCTGATTGTCTGGTGGTCGTCATCTGGTCATGTTCTGATTGTCTGGTGGTCGTCATCTGGTCATGTTCTGATTGTCTGGTGGTCGTCATCTGGTCATGTTCTGATTGTCTGGTGGTCGTCATCTGGTCATGTTCTGATTGTCTGGTGGTCGTCATCTGGTCATGTTCTGATTGTCTGGTGGTCGTCATCTGGTCATGTTCTGATTGTCTGGTGGTCGTCATCTGGTCATGTTCTGATTGTCTGGTGGTCGTCATCTGGTCATGTTCTGATTGTCTGGTGGTCGTCATCTGGTCATGTTCTGATTGTCTGGTGGTCGTCATCTGGTCATGTTCTGATTGTCTGGTGGTCGTCATCTGGTCATGTTCTGATTGTCTGGTGGTCGTCATCTGGTCGATATGTACCGTCATTACCCCTCAGAATGCGTCAGTAGGACCTGCCAGCCTCCTCCTACAGGCAGGTTTTCTGTCGACCTAACTCATAGCCACACCTGAGATGTTAATCACCTGGTCTGTGTTAGCCATTCACCTGAAGAATGACCACCCTAACCTAACGATAATTTAACCTAAAGGTAACTTACCCTAACCTAACCAAACCAATCGATAATTTAACCTAACTTAACCTAAAGATAACTTACCCTAACCTAACCAAACCAAACGATAATTTAACCTAACCTAACCTTATTTAAAGATAAAATATCTTAACCTAAAGATAACTTACCTTAACCTAACCGAACCTAAAGATAACTTACCTTAACCTAACCTAACCTAAAGATAACTTACCTTAACCTAACCTAACCTAACTTAAAGATAACTTACCTTAACCTAACCTAACCTAAGGATAACTTACCTTAACCTAACCTAACCTAAAGATAACTTACCTTAACCTAACCTAACTTAAAGATAACTTACCTTAACCTAACCTAACCTAAAGATAACTTACCTTAACCTAACCTAACCTAAAGATAACTTACCTTAACCTAACCTAACCTAAAGATAACTTACCTTAACCTAACCTAACCTAAAGATAACTTACCTTAACCTAACCTAACCTAAAGATAACTTACCTTAACCTAACCTAACCTAAAGATAACTTACCTTAACCTAACCTAACCTAACTTAAAGATAACTTACCTTCACCTCAAGATAACTTACCTTAACCTAACCTAACCTAAAGATAACTTACCTTAACCTAACCTAACCTAACTTAAAGATAACGTACCTTCACCTCAAGATAACTTACCTTAACCTAACCTAACCTAACTAGAAGATAAGGCACCCTAGCATAATTTCACCTGAAGCTTAACCTAATCTAACCAACACCTAACCTCCCTGTGTAGCATTAGGGTGGTTAATCTTCAGGTGATATAAGCTGGGTTAGGTTAGGTTAGGTTAGGTTAGGTTAGGTTAAGTTACGTTACGTTAGGTTAGGTTAAGTTACGTTAGGTTAGGTTAGGTTAAGTTAGGTTAGGTTAGGTTACGTTAGGTTAGGTTAGGTTAAGTTACGTTAGGTTACGTTACGTTAGGTTAGGTTAGGTTACGTTACGTTACGTTAGGTTAGGTTAAGTTACGTTAGGTTACGTTACGTTAGGTTAGGTTAAGTTACGTTAGGTTACGTTACGTTAGGTTACATCTTAATTTTCAGATAATGCGAATGATCTACTACGGGACGAGTTACAACCTGGAGTAGTACCCCCTCAAACCTCATTCTTCCTTCCTATCTTGTCTTCTTCCTCTTCCTCCTCCTCCTCCTCTTCCTCCTCCTCTTCCTCTACCTACGTCTCACCTCCCCTTACCTGGCAACAAGTTGATCATTTCTATATCCCATCTATCTCCCATACCTGTCCATTAATTAAGGTGTTATAGAGGTGTTGTACTAATTATAGGTAAGGTTAGAGGTAAGTTATAGCAGTTCCTCTCCTTCAGAATTTATATAGAAAACGGCAGCGAGGTGCGCGGGCGTTGGGTGGTGTTATCGAGCTCTGGCGGCGGTGGTGGTGGTGGCGGCGAGCATTAATAACTTGTGGTGTTGGGGTCTTGGTGCCCTCTCCTCCCCGTCCCTCCCCTCCCCGCACCTCCCCGCCCCGCACCTCCCCTCCCCGCACCTCCCCGCCCCGCACCTCTCCGCACCTCCCCGCCCCTCCCCTTCCACCTACCTCCTACCCGGCCTCCTCCACTCAACTAACAAAACCTCCTTCTACGGCTTACTGCTCTAATGGGCCCCAGAGTTAATGGGTCCCAGTACTAATGGGCCCCAGAGCTAATGGGTCCCAGTACTAATGGGCCCTAGAGTTAATGAATCCCGGTACTAATGGGCCCCAGAGTTAATGGATCCCGGTACTAATGGGCCCCAGAGTTAATGGATCCCGGTACTAATGAGCCCCAGAGTTAATGGATCCCGGTACTAATGAGCCCCAGAGTTAATGGATCCCGGTACTAATGGGCCCTAGAGTTAATGGGTCCCAGTACTAATGGGCCCCAGTACTAATGAGCCTCAGAGTTAATGGGTCCCAATTCTAATGGGCCCCAGAGTTAATGGATCCCGGTACTAATGGGCCCCAGAGTTAATGAATCCCGGTACTAATGTGCCCCAGAGTTAATGAATCCTGGTACTAATGGGCCCCAGAGTTAATGGATCCCGGTACTAATGGGCCCCAGAATTAATGGATCCCGGTACTAATGAGCCCCAGAGTTAATGGATCCCGGTACTAATGGGCCCCAGAGTTAATGAATCCCGGTACTAATGTGCCCCAGAGTTAATGAATCCCGGTACTAATGGGCCCCAGAGTTAATGGATCCCGGTACTAATGGGCCCCAGAGTTAATGGATCCCGGTACTAATGGGCCCCAGAGTTAATGGATCCCGGTACTAATGAGCCCCAGAGTTAATGGATCCCGGTACTAATGGGCCCCAGAGTTAATGGATCCCGGTACTAATGGGCCCCAGAGTTAATGGATCCCGGTACTAATGGGCCCCAGAGTTAATGGATCCCGGTACTAATGGGCCCCAGAGTTAATGGATCCCGGTACTAATGGGCCCCAGAGTTAATGGATCCCGGTACTAATGGGCCCCAGAGTTAATGAATCCCGGTACTAATGGGCCCCAGAGTTAATGGATCCCGGTACTAATGGGCCCCAGAATTAATGGATCCCGGTACTAATGGGCCCCAGAGTTAATGGATCCCGGTACTAATGGGCCCCAGAGCTAACAGACCTTGGTTGATGTGGATACGTTAATTAGTTGGGCGCCTGTTAGGACACCTTCAATAGGGCTGTTTTGGGTTAAGTAGAGTCACTGCTCTAATGGGCCCCAGGTTAGGGCTTGAATGGGGCCTGTCAGGACTGGGAACCCTTAAATTTAGACCCCTTTATCAGTAAGGTCGTGAAGCAGATTGGGGTTAGGTTAGGTTAGGTTTGGTTAGGTTAGGTTAATTTACTTTAGGTTAACATTGTAAGTTAGGTTAGGTTAATTTATTGTAATTTAAGTTAGGTTAAATTGACTTATTGTTTACCATTATGTGTATACCTGCACTGTCTGGCAGCGAGGTGCAGGTGTTGCCGAGCGCCAGGTAGGTCTCTTACGGGAGGGAGACTGGCGAAGGTAACTCTAGCACGAGCAGATGTTGACCTCTGGCGAATGTAAATTTAGGTCCAGTTAGGCCCTAGTTAAGTTAGGTTAGGTTAGGTTAGGTTAAATTATCCTTTATTGTTGACACGTTAAGTTGTTTCACACATTAAATTTTATCTCTTAAGTGTCCTAATTACCTTAACGTTAAGGTAGATTCTCGAAATATCTTAAATTTGTGGTTTGTTTACACCTGATTACCTTAGTGATCAGGTGAACCACAACACACACACACACACACACCTACCATACGTATGTTTATTCATGTACGGAGACAGAACACCATAAAAAACGATCACAACGTCATCAACTATTTATGACGTCATAGTTTAGTACCTCCTGTGACGTCATGCACCTTGGGAGCGATGACGTCACGGCGTCTTATCAGCGACAGGTCTGATAAGGAGAGAGATGATAATGACTGGGTCGTCAGATTGGCTACCTTGCCTTAGTAGAGTCCTCCAGCCCCCAGTACTTATAGATCCAGCCCCCTAGTACTTATAGATCCAGCCCCTAGTACTTATAGATCCAGCCCCTAGTACTTATAGATCCAGCCTCTAGTACTTATAGATCCAGCCTCTAGTACTTATAGATCCAGCTCCCTAGTACTTATAGATCCAGCCTCTAGTACTTATAGATCCAGCTCCCTAGTACTTATAGATCCAGCCCCCTAGTACTTATAGATCCAGCCCCCAGTACTTATAGATCCAGCCCCTAGTACATATAGATCCAGCCCCTAGTACTTATAGATCCAGCCCCTAGTACTTATAGATCCAGCCCCTAGTACTTATAGATCCAGCCCCTAGTACTTATAGATCCAGCCCCTAGTACATATAGATCCAGCCCCTAGTACTTATAGATCCAGCCCCCTAGTACTTATAGATCCAGCCTCTAGTACTTATAGATCCAGCCCCCAGTACTTATAGATCCAGCCCCTAGTACTTATAGATCCAGGCCCTAGTACTTATAGATCCAGCCCCTAGTACTTATAGATCCAGCCCCTAGTACTTATAGATCCAGCCCCTAGTACTTATAGATCCAGCCCCTAGTACTTATAGATCCAGCCCCTAGTACTTATAGATCCAGCCCCTAGTACTTATAGATCCAGCCCCCTAGTACTTATAGATCCAGCCCCCTAGTACTTACAGATCCAGCCTCTAGTACTTATAGATCCAGCCCCTAGTACTTACAGGTCCAGCCTCTAGTACTTATAGATCCAGCCCCTAGTACTTATAGATCCAGCCCCCTAGTACTTATAGATCCAGCCTCTAGTACTTATAGATCCAGCCTCTAGTACTTATAGATCCAGCCCCTAGTACTTATAGGTCCAGCCCCTAGTACTTATAGGTCCAGCCTCTAGTACTTATAGATCCAGCCCCTAGTACTTATAGGTCCAGCCTCTAGTACTTATAGATCCAGCCTCTAGTACTTATAGATCCAGCCCCTAGTACTTATAGATCCAGCCCCTAGTACTTATAGATCCAGCCCCTAGTACATATAGATCCAGCCCCTAGTACTTATAGATCCAGCCTCTAGTACTTATAGATCCAGCCTCTAGTACTTATAGATCCAGCCCCTAGTACTTATAGATCCAGCCTCTAGTACTTATAGATCCAGTCTTTAGTACTTATAGATCCAGCCCCTAGTACTTATAGATCCAGCCCCTAGTACTTATAGATCCAGCCTCTAGTACTTATAGATCCAGCCCCTAGTACTTATAGATCCAGCCTCTAGTACTTATAGATCCAGCCCCTAGTACTTATAGATCCAGCCTCTAGTACTTATAGATCCAGCCCCTAGTACTTATAGATCCAGCCTCTAGTACTTATAGATCCAGTCTTTAGTACTTATAGATCCAGCCCCTAGTACTTATAGATCCAGTCTTTAGTACTTATAGATCCAGCCTCTAGTACTTACAGATCCAGCCCCTAGTACTTATAGATCCAGCCTCTAGTACTTATAGATCCAGCCCCTAGTACTTATAGATCCAGCCCCTAGTACTTATAGATCCAGCCCCTAGTACTTATAGGTCCAGCCTCTAGTACTTATAGATCCAGCCCCTAGTACTTACAGATCCAGCCCCTAGTACTTATAGATCCAGCCTCTAGTACTTATAGATCCAGCCTCCCCCAATAGCCATACCTTCGCCTCCATTTAATTACTTCCGCTAATAATAATAATAATAATTGTGTGTGTGTGTGTGTGTGTGTGTGTGTGTGACAGTAGAATGACTAGATGGTGTACGTACATACACTCACACACACACACACTTCCGGGGTGCACCAACAGATGGCATCACCGCCACAGTTATCTCTCTCTCTCTCTCTCTCTCTCTCTCTCTCTCTCTCTCTCTCTCTTGGGTAGTTTTGATTGTGGTAATACAGTAGCTGGTAGGTGGTAGTAGTAGATGGTGGTAGTTTAGGTGGTGGTAGTAGTAGATGGTGGTAGTTTAGGTGGTGGTAGTAGTAGATGGTGGTAGTTTAGGTGGTGGTAGTAGTAGATGGTGGTAGTTTAGGTGGTGGTAGTAGTAGATGGTGGTAGTTTAGGTGGTGGTAGTTTAGGTGGTGGTAGTAGTAGATGGTGGTAGTTTAGGTGGTGGTAGTAGTAGATGGTGGTAGTTTAGGTGGTAGTGGTAGTAGGTGGTGGTAGTTTAGGTGGTGGTAGTAGTAGATGGTGGTAGTTTAGGTGGTGGTAGTAGTAGATGGTGGTAGTTTAGGTGGTGGTAGTTTAGGTGGTAGTGGTATATACGTAGAGTGAATCCTAATACACGTAAGTTAGCAGGAGGAGGGAGTGAGGGAGGGAGTGAGGGAGGAGGGAGTGAGGGGGAGGGAAGGAGTGAGGAGGGAGAGAGGGAGGGAGTGAGGGAAGGAGTGAGGAGGGAGTGAGAGGAGTGAGGGAGGAAGTGAGGGAGAGAGTGAGGGAGGGAGTGAGGGAGGGAGAGAAAGAGTGAGGGAGGGAGGGATGAGGGAGGGAGTGAGGGAGGGAGTGAGGGAGAGAGTGAGGGAGGGAGTGAGGGAGAGTAGGAGTGAGGGACGGATGGAAGGAGTGAGGGAGTAAGGGAAGGAGTGAGGGAGGGAGAGAAAGAATGAGGAAGGGAGAGAAGGAGTGAGGAAGGGAGAGAAGGAGTGAGGGAGTGAGAGAAGGAATGAGGGCGTGAGGGAGGGAAAGAATGAGGGAGTGAGGGAGGGAAAGAGTGAGGGAAGGAGTGAGGAGGGAGAGAGGGAGGGGATGAGAGAAGGAATGAGGGCGTGAGGGAGGGAAAGAATGAGGGAGTGAGGGAGAGTAACCAGCGTTTTCTATGTATCGTGTAGGTGTAGTTGTCAGTGTCGGGGTACTGGTGAAACTTACATCATTTTGTCTCAATACTTCCACGTTCTCTCTCATTTCTCTTCCTCCTTCTCCTCCTCCCTACTCCTACCCCTCCCTACAACACCCCTCCTCCCTCCCCTTCCCCCCCTCCTCCCTACAACACCCCTCCTTTCCCTACCCCCTCCCTCCCTCCCTACCCCCTCCAACAGCGGTGCCCAACCTGTAGTTCGGCCCCCCGGAACAATATTATGGAGCCCACAAGAGTTTATTAGATAATTGTGAATTATTTGGGATTGTTTGTCAGAGTAAAATTAATGAAAGCAATTTTAGTGAGAGAGAGAGAGAGAGAGAGAGAGAGAGAGAGAGAGAGAGAGAGAGAGAGAGAGAGAGAGAGCCAGACTTCTTCTCATTGGGGTAAATACTCTCCCTACAACATCCCATTCCTCTCCTACCCTTCACTCCTGCCCCTTCCCCCTACCCAGTATCCCCTCTCACACTCCCCTATCCTCCTATCCCTCCCTACAACATCCCATTCCTCCCGTGCCTACTATTCCTACCCCCTTCCTACGTCTACGCTACTCCCTTCCTCTTACCCCCCATCCCCTACAACACCTTTCCCCCCCCCTCCCTCCTACCCCTCCCGTCCCCCTCCCCCGTCCCTTTCCCCTCCCGTCCCCTTCCCCCCACCCCTTCCTGCCCCCCCCTCCCCCCTACTGGTTTAAATGATAAATATGCGATAGGATTCTCAGGAAAAAAACGTGGGGATTTAAATTCTGTTTTTGTTTATTTACGAACGTTTGTTTCGTTTACTGATTTATGGTGTTCGAACGTTTGGTCTTTATTGTTCGAACGTTTGGTCTTTATTGTTCGAACGTTTGGTCTTTATTGTTCGAACGTTTGGTCTTTATGGTGTTCGAACGTTTGGTCTTTATTGTTCGAACTTTTGGTCTTTATTGTTCGAACGTTTGGTCTTTATTGTTCGAACGTTTGGTCTTTATTGTTCGAACGTTTGGTCTTTATTGTTCGAACTTTTGGTCTTTATGGTTCGAACGTTTGGTCTTTATTGTTCGAACGTTTGGTCTTTATGGTTCGAACGTTTGGTCTTTATTGTTCGAACGTTTGGTCTTTATTGTTCGAACGTTTGGTCTTTATGGTGTTCGAACGTTTGGTCTTTATGGTTCGAACGTTTGGTCTTTATGTGTTCGAACGTTTGGTCTTTATTGTTCGAACGTTTGGTCTTTATTGTTCGAACGTTTGGTCTTTATTGTTCGAACGTTTGGTCTTTATTGTTCGAACGTTTGGTCTTTATTGTTCGAACGTTTGGTCTTTATTGTTCGAACGTTTGGTCTTTATTGTTCGAACGTTTGGTCTTTATTGTTCGAACGTTTGGACTTTATGGTGTTCGAACGTTTGGTCTTTATTGTTCAAACGTTTGGTCTTTATTGTTCGAACGTTCGGTTTTCTTAATTGATAATGTAAACAGCGTTAGTAATTATTTAATGAACTTAATATAAGGATAAGATTCAAAGATGTTTTTTATTGTAGAGAGAGAGAGAGAGAGAGAGAGAGAGAGAGAGAGAGAGTGGTGAGAGGGAGGTGAGAGGAAGAGAGGGAGAGTGGTGAGAGGGAGGTGAGATGAAGGGAGGGAGAGGGATGTGAAAGGAAGGGGGGACAGGGAGGTGAGATATAGGGAGGGAGGGAGGGAGAGTAGTGAGATAAAGAGGGAGGGAGAGGGATGTGAGAGGAAGGGGGGAGAGGGAGGTGAGATATAAGGAGGAAGGGAGGGAGATTGTGATGAGAGGGAGGGAGGTGCGAGGGAGGGAGAGTGGGTCGAGGGGAGGAGCACCCGACCTTGTAGCGCTGGCTGGCTCCACTCTCTCTCACACACACACACACACACACACACATACATACATACATACATACTCAGATATAAATTAATAGATAAGATAGATAGACAATAGGTTAGGTTAGGTTAGGTTAGGTTGGTTAGGTTAGGTTAGGTTAGGTTAGGTTAGGTTAGGTTGGGTTAGGTTAGGTTAGGTTAGGTAATATAAGGTTAGGTTAGGTTAGGTTAGGTTGGGTTGGGTTAGGTTAGGTTAGGTTAGGTTAGGTTAGGAACAGCTGTATGGTAGCTAATAATACCCATAATTAACTGAACAAATAATCACGTGTTGACAGATAAAGGAAGACAGACAAACAGACAGATATACAGACAGACAGACAGACAGATAGACAATCAGACAGATATACATACAGACAGACAGACAGATAGACAATCAGACAGACAGACAGACGTTAAGTAATCATCTACACTAACCATTAGTGGAAATTGTTTAATGTTTTACTTATCTCATTGAAATATAGATAAAATAATATATTTCTTTTAATATATATTCAGGGTAGGAAAGTCCCTAACCTAACCTAACCTAACCTAACCCAACCTAACCTAACCTAACCCAACCCAACCCAACCTAACCTAACCTAACCCAACCTAACCTAACCTAACCTAACCTAACCTAACCCAACCCAACCTAACCTAACCTAACCTAACCCAACCTAACCTAACCTAACCCAACCTAACCTAACCCAACCTAACCTAGTCTTGTAGCTAACACTGATTTATGTCTTCACAGGCTGGGGCAACACTGCAGTACAAGGTAAGTGCTAGTTATGATGTTATTATAGTAGGGTACAGTTAATATAGCATTACAATAGGGTACAGTTAATATAGCATTACAATAGGGTACAGTTAATATAGCATTACAATAGGATACAGTTATAATAGCATTACAATAGGGTACTGTTATGATAGCATTACAATAGGGTACAGTTATGATAGCATTACAATAGGGTACAGTTATGATAGCATTACAATAGGGTACAGTTAATATAGCATTACAATAGGATACAGTTATAATAGCATTACAATAGGACACAGTTATAATAGCATTACAATAGGGTACAGTTAATATAGCATTACAATAGGGTACAGTTATGATAGCATTACAATAGGGTACAGTTATGATAGCATTACAATAGGGTACAGTTATGATAGCATTACAATAGGGTACAGTTATGATAGCATTACAATAGGGTACAGTTATAATAGCATTACAATAGGCTACAGTTATGAAATATACACACCTCAGGATCTAAATAAAACAGGTATTAAAAATCCACTAACGTAATAATTAAAATCACTTATATGTAACAAGAATAATAAGATGAATGAAAGTAATAAAAGAAAAGTATTATTAAAAACTTTCTATAGATAAAAGAAATATTGATTGACGAGCCTTGGCTTATACGAGACCAGATTTTATGAATTTATTTATTTTTTTTTATTAATTTACTTGTTTATTATTTTTTATTTTTTTTATTGCATTCATCTTACTGACATCGTTGATCTGTCAGGGCTGTAAACCTCGAGGTGGTAATGTTAGGTACAGAGATAAACTAAGGCTTATGACAGCGTTAGGTTAGATTAGGTGAGGTTAGGTGTATCTAAAGGTTTAAATAGCACTTTACAGTAAATTTCTTTTATAGAGGTTGTGTAGTGATCGTTTTCAGGTGAAGGTAAGAGTTATTTAATTATTTCAGGTGAAGGTAAGAGTCGAGGTTAAAAAAATGTTCATGTGTAAATCGTCGTTCTGAAATGTAAACAAATTTCGCGCGTAAATCGTCGCTCAAATGTAAACAAACTTTCGCGCCAATTTTTCGTGCGTGTTGTCTTCACGGTATTACTTTGTGTTGTATGCGTCAACGTTGTAGTATTGTTTAAACAGCCATTTATTGCTGTGTCCAGTGTATTGGTGTACAGTGCTGTTCTACAAAGCTTGGCACCATGATGACCTGATTGGGCACCTTTTGGATAATGCCACAATTACCTACCTGGCTGATCTGTTCTCCATCCACCACACCTTTGATAAGATGACCACAGGACACAAAAACGGGTGAGTGTTATGTTATTATTATTGTAAATTATAACATGTTATTGTTGATGTCCCGCAAGTTGTTAATTTACATCTACGCGTAATTCTTCTGAACGGAACATGTTTTCTTCCGGGATGTACTTAAGCTAATTGTACATCCCTCCCTCCTTTCCCTCTCCTCTCCCTCTCTCCTACCCTCCTCTCCCTCTCCCCCTCCTCTCCCTCTCACTCACTCGTTTCCAGGTGCCACGCGAGGCCCGTACAGGTGGGGTCAGTCAGTGTGGTTACCGTGTTTAGGTTCTTGCTTATCAGTGCTCCTAACTCCACACCCAGCCTACAGTGCCCCCAACACCACACCCAGCTTACAGTGCCCCCAACACCACACCCTGCCTACAGTGCCCCCAACACCACACCCAGCCTACAGTACTCCCAACACCACACCCAGCCTTCAGTGCTCCCAACACCACACCCAGCTTACAGTGCCCCCAACACCACACCCTGCCTACAGTGCCCCCAACACCACACCCAGCTTACAGTGCCCCCAATCCAGCTCTGTGTGTGTGTGTTAGGTTAGGTTGAATTATGGAGATCATACCAAATTAAATTAGGTCAGGGTTAGGTTAGGTTAAGTGTGACGAAGGCAGATTAGGATAGGACAAACGAGGTTAAGTTTGGTTGACATGTACATTTTGCTTGACACACACACACACACCCACGTACGTACGCACTCATTGACGCATTTCCGTATCCGGCAATGAGTCACATCCTAGCGTACACAACCCAGACATATGCCTCCACACACACACACACACACACACACACACAACAAACAACCATAATCAATCACAACCAGTCACAAACGACCACAATCAACCACGAACAGCTATAAGCAACTGATCACAACTACTGGCAATGAATAATCAACCAACTACAACCACAGAATACCATAAAACTAACCATAAACAACCACACAACCAGAGCTATTTTTACCCAAAATACCTTTCCTGGTACACGAACTTAACCTAACCTAACCAATCAGTCACTTAATTAACCATATTCAACCACACAACCACGTACATTTCTACCGCATAACCACGCACATTTCTACCACACAACCATACACATTTCGACCACGCACATTTCTACCACACAACCACACACACATCTACCACACTATCACACACATATCTACCACACTATCACACACACATTTCAACCACGCACATTTCTACCACACAACCACACACATTTCTACCATACAACCACACACATTTCTACCATACAACCACACACATATCTACCACACAACCACACACATCAACCACACACATATCAACCACACACACACATCTACTACACAACCACACACATTTCTACCATACAACCACACACATTTCTACCATACAACCACACACATCTACCACACACACACATCTACCACACAACCACACACATCTACAACACACATATCTACCACACAACCACACACACATCTACCACTCAACCACATACATATCTTACCACAATTATTGACAATTCATCACACACACACACACACCACACATATACATAAACAAACACACACACACACACACACGTGCGTTTCATCCATGTGGTTGTGTGGTTTACATGTAGACGTGATGGTTCAACGTGGTTGAGGTGGTGGTCTAAGATGGTTGAGGTGGTGGTCCAGCGTGGTTGAGGTGATGGTCCAGCGTGGTTGAGGTGGTGGTCCAGCATGGTTGAGGTGATGGTCCAGCGTGGTTGAGGTGGTGGTCCAGCGTGGTTGAGGTGGTGGTCCAAGATGGTTGAGGTGGTGGTCCAGCGTGGTTGAGGTGGTGGTCCAGCGTGGTTGAGGTGGTGGTCCAAGATGGTTGAGGTGGTGGTCCAGCGTGGTTGAGGTGGTGGTCCAAGATGGTTGAGGTGGTGGTCCAGCGTGGTTGAGGTGGTGGTCCAGGATGGTTGAGGTGGTGGTCCAGCGTGGTTGAGGTGGTGGTCCAGCGTGGTTGAGGTGGTGGTCCAGCGTGGTTGCGGTGATGGTCCAGCGTGGTTGAGGTGGTGGTCCAGCGTGGTTGAGATGGTGGTTGAGGTGGTGGTCCAGCATGGTTGAGGTGATGGTCCAGCGTGGTTGAGGTCATGGTCCAGCGTGGTTGAGGTGGTGGTCCAGCATTGTTGAGGTGGTGGTCCAGCATGGTTGAGGTGATGGTCCAGCATGGTTGAGGTGGTGGTCCAGCATGGTTGAGGTGGTGGTCCAGTATGGTTGAGGTGGTGGTCCAGCATGGTTGAGGTGGTGGTCCAGCATGGTTGAGGTGGTGGTCCAGCGTGGTTGAGGTGGTGGTCCAGCATGGTTGAGGTGGTGGTCCAGCATGGTTGAGGTGGTCCAGCATGGTTGAGGTGGTGGTCCAGTATGGTTGAGGTGGTGGTCCAGCATGGTTGAGGTGGTGGTCCAGCGTGGTTGAGGTGGTGGTCCAGCATGGTTGAGGTGGTGGTCCAGCGTGGTTGAGGTGGTGGTCCAGCATGGTTGAGGTGGTGGTCCAGCATGGTTGAGGTGGTGGTCCAGCGTGGTTGAGGTGGTGGTCCAGCATGGTTGAGGTGGTGGTCCAGCGTGGTTGAGGTGGTGGTCCAGCATGGTTAGAGAGGTGTGTGTGTGTGAGGTCCTCCCTGAGACGGCCCGGCCCGCTGTACACCACCTCCCTACAGGCACCTAACCACGTGACACAGAGAGCCACCCATCACACTATACAAGTTTACCATACTAATAAAACCCAGATGATAGTTTTCAATAGTTTACAGGTAGACAGAGCTGTGTGTGTAGGGAGTGGCAGAGGGCGCCTCCTGCTCCTTCCATAGCTGGCCGGGCTGTGATCATTCAAGTATCGGTTTAAATCTCAGCGCGACTGCATTTAAATGCCCCGGGCAGTCAGCTGATCGCGTCTTTGACATGGAAACACACACACCATACAGCCGAAAACCGCCACAGTTTGAAAGGCAGCGATGGGTCCAAACTTTTGTACGGCGGCTGCCTCACCTTTACGTCGCCATACTCTCTCTCCCCGTCCCTCTGCCTCTTCCTCACCTCTCTATCTCCTCTTTACTCATGTATTGTAATTATTCTATGCGTTATTTTGTACATATATATCAACTCAAATAAAATTAATGTGGATAGCGCACATAAAAAAATTTATATCATCCCGGCCGAACAAGGTCTTGCCCGAGCTACGCGGAGTGTTGCCATCCCAGTGTGAACGATAACCTCTGCTCCCCTCTACCGATAACTTACTGAAATTCTGAGAAAAATTTACGTTTTTTAACATTATTGGGCCTTTACATGAAGTCTGTCTCGATCAGTTTATAGAAATAAATTATTTTACGTATGTTTGACTAAGAGGAATGTTTATTGTGGATGTATATACGTTAATAAAGCATAAAGTTGTTAGTTGGAAGATGATGGAAGCATTCTGAAAGGAGGTGTCTCTAGTCGGCTCCGGCTACGTGATTCAGCCCAGCAGCTTCACAGTGGCTGGGGACGACGCCACCTCCTATCGACCAGCTTTCAAATTTTTATATTTTATTCAAGAAGCCAGCGAGCATACCTCAAACACTCTACTTATAAGTCATTAACATATATAGATAATAATTAAGTTTACACCGTCGATTGTGTTTATTTGGGACATATTCCTACACAGGATACGAAAGTTTAAAGGAAAATTCCACAGTAAATTTGACGTAGTATTGATAATTGCAGGTTTGTGTCCCACCTCACTGCGGGGGTTAGGGAGCTTGGGGGTTTATTATTGGTTTATTTCATAGTTTAGATGGTTTTTGTGTCAATTTTAAAGATGGGAGATATAAGATAGATTTATTTCATAGTTTGTATGTGTTTTAGTTGACTCCCTACAGCCCGTTGTTGGTAGCGTAGGTTGAGAGTAGCTGGGGAGGAGAGCAGTAATGGTCCGACTTTGTCCGACTCTCTCTACGTCACACAGAGAGTGTCGTCATGACCGACACACGCACACACATATACACACGCACACACACACACACAGACACAGACACACACACACGCGCGCGCCCCTCCACATCCTGCTAGCCAACGATGGCAACTTTAGCAACTTGCGCTACATGGTTTAAATCTTATTTTGTCGCAACCTCGTCTTATTTTCCTCCCTGTAGACATATCTTATAGCACGTGGACCTTCATTGTTGGTATTAGTGAGGAATTTGAGTGTTTTTACATAATAAATCGACGAAAAAAGACAAATGTAAATTGAAACTATTGAGTATGTAGCAACAACCGCTAGATGCTTTTAATTTTATTTTACGACTACTGCTCATTATTTACCTCATCAAAAACAAAAATCTACATTACAAATACATATTATAAGTACACTTAGATGAGTTAAGTGCATAAATAGGGCGAATAAGTGGTAAGAAGTGTTAGGTGGTGGCGTGTAGCAGGGAGCGCTAGAGGGAGCGGTGAGCGGTGTTGGGACTTTGTATAAACTTGGGACCTCAGAGCGACCTGAGCTGGCGCGCCACGTTGAACACTGGACTGTGTGTGTGTGCTTATGTTCTTATCATTACTGAACCTCTCTATATCTGGACATTTCCCTCGAGCATTTATAACCATGAGATCGTCAGCGCGACTTCTTGTGCATCATGTGAGCTGAAATGTCAGAGAAGAACAAGGTAGGTGATAAATACAAGACGTGGACCAGAAACACAAGGAGTATATCTATAATATTTGATTGTGGAGTGATGACGAATTTACACGAAGCAAGTGAGGAAGAAAAGTTTACCCTCACAAATAAATGGAGACTTGGTGTGTGTATGTGTGTGTGTGAGAAACATTGTAACCGCTGACAGACTGACGACGTGCTGACGATCAAAACAGCCAAGAAGTGAAATATAACCAGATTTCTCGTGTGTGTCCGTGTGTGTGTGTGTGCTGACGACAACTTGGAAATATTTAAAACAAATATATTATCGAGTGAACGAATCGAAATTGACGTGAAGTTATATATACGATTTTTACTGAGTATATATTTATCTATATCAAAGTTGTGCATCCAATATACTGTAATATAATGTACTATCTACCAATATATATATATACATATACGTGTTGGTTTGAATGTTCGTGTGTGTGTGGTAACGGGTAGTGTGTGTACATGATATTGTCTGTGTGAGTGAATAAGTGTGTATGGTTGTGTCTGTATGGTTGTGTGTCTGTATGGTTGTGTGTCTGTATGGTTGTGTGTGTATGGTTGTGTCTATGGTTGTGTCTGTATGGTTGTGTCTGTATGGTTGTGTGTGTATGGTTGTGTGTCTGTATGGTTGTGTCTGTATGGTTGTGTGTCTGTATGATAGTGTCTGTGTGTGGGAATGACTGGCAGTTGTGTGTGTGTGTGTCTGGGTGTTGCCACAGCTCTATACCTGCTGGACTTACAACATAATATCGCTCCTTAGTTTTGAAGTGTTCCTTTAACTTATGTTCCTTATGTATGCCATACCTCTGTGTTCCTTACCTGTGTTCCGTTCCTGTGTTTCCCCGTGTGTACTTTAGCTATATTCCTAAGTGTTTGTATGTTACTTTGTTCCATACCTGTGTGTTCCGTTCCTGGGTTCCTTAGCTGTGTTCCAAGTGTGTTTGTATGTTACTTTGTTCCATACCTGTGTTCCTCACCTATGCTCCCTTACCTGCGCTTCACCAGGACTCCTTTACCTGGTGTGTTCCATTCCTTGTTCCTTACCTGTATGATAGTGTTTCTTACTTGTGCTCACACATACATACACACATACATACATACATACCAAACTCATAATACTATCTTTTAATTTATTAGAATATTAACAAAATGTGTGTGTGTGTGTGTGTGTGTGTGTGTGTGTGTGTGTGTGTGTGTGTGTGTGTGTGTGTGTGTGCCAGCCCAGGGGTCAGGTTAACTTGAGTTAGGTTAGGATATAAGTTAAATTAGGTTAGTGTTAGTTCAGGTTAAACTAGGAGTAGTTGGGTTAGGTTATTCTAGGTCAGGTCATCAGAGGCAAGAGTAGGTTACGTACGGTTAGGTTAGGTCACATATGGTTAGGTTAGGTCAGGTCACGTATGGTTAGGTTAGGTCACGTTCGGTTAGGTTAGGTTACTTGCGGTTAGGAATAATCAAACATAATAGGCAATTAGAGTTATATTAGGCTAGGATGGCAGAGTCCCAGGGCTAGGACGTGTTAGGATGGCAGACACTGTGCTAGGCTAGGATGGCAGAGTCCCAGGGCTAGGACGTGTTAGGATGGCAGACACTGTGCTAGGCTAGGATGGCAGACTCCCAGGGCTAGGACGTGTTAGGATGGCAGACACTGTGCTAGGCTAGGATGGCAGACTCCCAGGGCTAGGACGTGTTAGGATGGCAGACACTGTGCTAGGCTAGGCTGGCAGACTCCCAGGGCTAGGACGTGTTAGAATGGCAGACATTGTGCTAGGCTAGGCTGGCAGACTTTAGGCTAAGATGGCAGATACTCTGCTAGGCTAGGATGGCAGATACTTTGCTAAACTGGGATGGCAGATACTGTGTTAGACTGGGATCGCAGATACTCGGCTAGGATGGCAGATACTCTGCTAGGCTAGGATGGCAGATACTCTGCTAGGCTAGGATGGCAGATACTCTGCTAGGCTAGGATGGCAGACACTTAGGCGAGGATGGCAGACACTATTAGGTTAGGATGGCAGACACTGTGACGTCATCCTGGAGGTCACTGCGTGTTTAGGATTGAACAAGACTCCTTCAGGCTGAGCGTAGGATGGAAGGAGCCTTGGCTGTTTATGTTAGGATGGGCTGGTCATGGTGAGAGTTGAGGGTGGTGGGTGGGTGGGCAGGAGGGTGGGTGGGGTGGTGGTGGGTGAAGTGGTGAGAGGGGAGTGGCGAGGGCGGTGGGTGGAGGAGGCGGTGATGGTGGAGGGGTAGTGGTGATGGTGGAGGGGGTAGTGGTGATGGTGGAGGGGTAGTGGTGATGGTGGAGGGGTAGTGGTGATGGTGGAGGGGGTAGTGGTGATGGTGGAGGGGTAGTGGTGATAGTGGAGGGGTTAGTGGTGATGGTGGAGGGGTAGTGGTGATAGTAGAGGGGGTAGTGGTGATGGTGGAGGGGGTAGTGGTGATGGTGGAGGGGGTAGTGGTGATGGTGGAGGGGGTAGTGGTGATGGTGGAGGGGGTAGTGGTGATGGTGGAGGGGGTAGTGGCGATGGAGGGGGTAGTGGTGATGGTGGAGGGGGTAGTGGCGATGGAGGGGGTAGTGGTGATGGTGGAGGGGGTAGTGGTGATGGTGGAGGGGTAGTGGTGATGGTGGAGGGGGTAGTGGTGATGGTGGAGGGGGTAATGGTGATGGTGGAGGGTTAGTGGTGATGGTGGGGGGTAGTGGTGATGGTGGAGGGGTAGTGGTGATGGTGGAGGGGGTAGTGGTGATGGTGGAGGGGGTAGTGGTGATGGTGGAGGGGGTAGTGGTGATGGTGGAGGACACAGACGTACACATTGAGTTCCTGCGTCTTAACATTACTCTGAGGTCGATCAGGCCCCAAGTCCTATCAGGCCCTTACCACACCCTCTAACTGGGCCCCTGGTCTTGACAGGCCTTTACCACACACCCTCTAACTGGGCCCCAAGTCCTACCAGGCCCTTACCAATCCTCATCTTGAAGACTGGGCCCTGGTGCTAATGATTCGGTGTGATTGGGAGTTGCACTTAACACTTTACGCGTGTGTGTGTGTGTGTGTGTGTGTACATTATTAAGCTGTGTCATTTTTTAATTGGTGGGGGTGTGAGCTGTGAGGGAGAGGAGGTGGGTTGTGAGGGAGGTAGAAGGAGGCGATGTTTGAGAGGATCACAAGTGAGGGAGGTTAGGTGTGAGGTAGCGGGGGGGGGGAGGGCATCGTCCACGTGTTAGTGTTGTTGTGGAAGTTGAGGTAACTGCTAGAGCCTTAGAGAAAACGGCGGTCAATAGTACTATACATACATACATACCATTCATACATACATACATACATATTACATACATACATACATCATACAGTTACACACGCGCACACACACACACGCGCGGTCACAAAATACAAGTATATAGGTATTCTGGAAAAAAAATCCTTGGTGAAAATAATCTTAATTTTCCTTTCGTTTTGATTACGTGTTTGACGGTGTTTTGAGATGCTTGGTAGTGGGTCTCCAGCAGCCCACGGTGACGGAATAGATGACGTCATCGGTAAGTGACGTCACAGCACGTAGGGAGTGATGGTGAGTTGACCCCTCCCACCCTCACACACCCACTCACACTTAATTTTGTAGGGCCAGTGACTATACACCCACACCCACCTACTAACCAGTCTCACACCCACATACCCCTCTTGCTGCTTATGACCCATCACACTCGCCCACACCACCCACTCACACATCACCCACACCACCCTCTCAAACACCACCTACCCACCCACACACCCACACCACCTACCCACCCACCCACAGTCATGTTTACTTTCCTTCCTCAAAAATGTGGCGTCCACATGTACCATCACCTGCCCAGTGTGTGTGGTGGTGGTGGTAGTAGTGTGGTGGTTGTGGTGTGGTGGTGGTGTGAGGCAGTGTGGTGGTGGTCACGGGTGGGCGCGACGTATAATAACGGCGGAGGGCGACTGGCGGCAGATCTCTCCTGGCGAGCGGTGTAGCGTGTCGAAACCACCACACTCCCTCACACCACCACCACACTACCACCACACTATCACCACACTGCCTCACACCACCACCTGATCACCACCACACTCCCTCACACCGCCACCACCACACTCCCTCACACCGCCACCACCACACTCCCTCATACCGCCACCACCACACTCCCTCATACCGCCACCACACTACCACCACACTCCCTCACACCACCACCACCACACTTCCTCATACCGCCACCACCACACTCCCTCATACCGCCACCACCACACTCCCTCATACCGCCACCACCACACTCCCCATACCACCACCACACTCCCTCATACCGCCACCACCACACTCCCTCATACCGCCACCACCACACTCCCTCACCACCACACTCCCTCATACCGCCACCACACTACCACCACACTCCCTCACACCGCCACCACCACACTCCCTCACACCGCCACCACCACACTCCCTCACACCGCCACCACCACACTCCCTCATACCACCACCACACTACCACCACACTCCATACCGCCACCACACTCCCTCATACCGCCACCACCACACTTCCTCATACCGCCACCACCACACTCCCTCACCACCACACTCCCTCATACCGCCACCACACTCCCTCACACCGCCACCACCACACTCCCTCACACCGCCACCACCACACTCCCTCATACCGCCACCACCACACTCCCTCATACCACCACCACACTACCACCACACTCCATACAGCCACCACACTCCCTCATACCGCCACCACCACACTCCCTCATACCGCCATCACCACACTCCCTCATACCGCCACTACCACACTCCCTCATACCACCACCACACTCCCTTATACCGCCACCACAACACTCCCTCATACCGCCACCACCACACTCCCTCATACCACCACCACACTCCCTCACACCGCCACCACACTACCACCACACTCCCTCACACCGCCACCACCACACTCCCTCACACCGCCACCACCACACTCCCTCACACCGCCACCACCACACTCCCTCATACCACCACCACACTCCCTCACACCGCCACCACACTACCACCACACTCCCTCATACCACCACCACACTCCCTCACACCGCCACCACACTACCATCACACTCCATACCGCCATCACACTACCACCACACTCCCTCATACCGCCACCACCACACTCCCTCACACCGCCACCACCACACTCCCTCACACCGCCACCACCACACACTCTCACACCGCCACCACCACACTCACTCACACCACCACCACACAGGAGCTGCCATGCGCAGGCCAACCGGCCTATTGCAGACTCCTTATTTTCTTATGTTCCCGCCACCACCACACTCCCTCACACCGCCACCACCACACTCCCTCATACCACCACCACCACACTCCCTCATACCGCCACCTCACTACCACCACACTCCCTCACACCGCCACCACCACACTCCCTCATTCCGCCACCACCACACTCCCTCATACCACCACCACACTCCCTCACACCGCCACCACCACACTCCCTCATACCGCCACCACCACACTCCCTCATACCGCCACCTCACTACCACCACACTCCCTCCCTCACACCGCCACCACCACACTCCCTCATACCGCCACCACCACACTCCCTCATACCGCCACCACAACACTCCCTCATACCGCCACCTCACTACCACCACACTCCCTCACACTGCCACCACCACACTCCCTCACACCGCCACCACCACACTCCCTCACACCGCCACCACCACACTCCCTCATACCGCCAACACACTACCACCACACTCCCTCACACCACCACCACCACACTCCCTCATACCGCCACCACCACACTCCCTCATACCACCACCACCACACTCCCTCACACCGCCACCACCACACTCCCTCACACCGCCACCACCACACTCCCTCACACCGCCACCACCACACTCCCTCACACCGCCACCACCACACTCCCTCACACCGCCACCACCACACTCCCTCATACCACCACCACACTCCCTTACACCACCACACATTCACACCACCACAACACATCACCACACATTACTACAAACCCCCCACCACACACCCCCCACACCTCACCACACACCCCCACACCTCACCACACATCCCCACACCTCACCCCCACACACCTCCACACCTCACCCCCACACACCCCCACACATCACCAGACACCCCCACACATTACCAGACACCCCCACAAACACCCACACATCATCACACATCACCACACACACCCCACACACCCCCCACACACCCCCCACACACCCCCACATACACCCGACCCCCACACCCCCACCACGTACCCCACCCCCACCACACACCCCCACCCCCACCACATACCCCACCCCATACCCCCACACATCACCACACACCCCCACACATCACCACACACCCCCACACATCCCCACACAGGCTGTACAGTGCAGTATATTATGGACCAATGTTATCAGTTTCACCTCACTAGTTATCTGCTGCCAGATATACTGTACTGTACACAGCCAGCTATCTTATCTGGCCCTGTACCTCTCTCTCTCTGCTGTCATACCCAGCTGCCCCATACCCAGCTTCCCCGGGCTCCAATACCCAGCTGCCCGGGCTCCAATACCCAGCTGTCCCGGGTTCCAATACCCATCTGCCCCGGGCTCCAATACCCAGCTGTCCCGGGTTCCAATGCCCAGCTGTCCCGGGTTCCAATGCCCAGCTGTCCCGGGTTCCAATACTCAGCTGCCCCGGGCTCTAATACCCAGCTGCCCCGGGCTCTAATACCCTGCTGCCCCGGGCCTCAACACATGTAGGGGGGGCCCCGACAGTGGACGTCGCCCCCTCCCACACTCCCACCCACCCCCCCCTCACTCCCACTTTCTCTCCACTCTCTCTTTTTCTACGTCTTGGATCTTTCCCCCTTCCTCCCTCTCACCTCCCTTCTTTCCCTCCCTCTCACCTCCTTTTCTCCCCTCACCTCCTTTTCTTCCCTCCCCCTCACCTCCTTTTCTTCCCTCCCCTCTCACCTCCCTTCTTTCCCTCCCTCTCACCTCCTTTTCTTTCCTCCCCTCACCTCCTTTTCTTCCCTCCCCTCACCTCATTTTCTTCCCTCCCCTCACCTCCTTTTCTTCCCTCCCCTCACCTCATTTTCTTCCCTCCCCTCACCTCCTTTTCTTCAGTCCCCTCACCTCCTTTTCTTCCCTCCCCTCACCTCCTTTTCTTCCCTCCCCTCACCTCCTTTTCTTCCCTCCCCTCACCTCCTTTTCTTCCCTCCCCTCACCTCCTTTTCTTCCCTCCCCTCACCTCCTTTTCTTCCCTCCCCCTCACCTCCTTTTCTTCCCTCCCCTCAACCTCCTTTTCTTCCCTCCCCTCACCTCTTTTTCTTCCCTCCCTCTCACCTAACCTGCAGGTGGTGGCTTAAAGGTGGTAGTAGGAGGTGGTGACTCGGGTGGTGACAGGTGGTGACTCAGGTGGTAGTAGGAGGTGGTGACTCGGGTGGTGACAGGTGGTGACTCAGGTGGTAGTAGGAGGTGGTGACTCGGGTGGTGACAGGTGGTGACTCAGGTGGCAGTAGGTGGTGGTGACAGGTGGTGACTCAGGTGGCAGTAGGTGGTGGTGACAGGTGGTGACAGGTGGTGACTCAGGTGGCAGTAGGTGGTGGTGACAGGTGGTGACTCAGGTGGCAGTAGGTGGTGGTGACAGGTGGTGACTCAGGTGGCAGTAGGTGGTGGTGACAGGTGGTGACTCAGGTGGCAGTAGGTGGTGGTGACAGGTGGTGACAGGTGGTGACTCAGGTGGCAGTAGGTGGTGGTGACAGGTGGTGACAGGTGGTGACTCAGGTGGTAGTAGGTGGTGGTGACAGGTGGTGACTCAGGTGGTAGTAGGTGGTGGTGACAGGTGGTGACAGGTGGTGACTCAGGTGGTAGTAGGTGGTGGTGACAGGTGGTGACTCAGGTGGCAGTAGGTGGTGGTGACAGGTGGTGACAGGTGGTGACTCAGGTGGTAGTAGGTGGTGGTGACAGGTGGTGACTCAGGTGGCAGTAGGTGGTGGTGACAGGTGGTGACAGGTGGTGACAGGTGGTGACATAGTCCAAATTAAGAAATATATTGATAACAGGCGTTGGGTGCTTGATACCTGCTTTAATGTATGGAAGTGTAGAGGTAGTGGTGGAGGTAGAGGTAGTGGTGGAGGTAGAGGTAGTGTTGGTGGAGGTAGAGGTAGTGTTGGTGGAGGTAGAGGTAGTGGTGGAGGTAGAGGTAGTGGTGGAGGTAGAGGTAGTGTTGGTGGAGGTAGAGGTGGTGGTGGAGGTAGAGGTGGTGGTGGAGGTAGAGGTAGTGGTGGAGGTAGAGGTAGTGGTGGAGGTAGAGGTAGTGGTGGAGGTAGAGGTGGTGGTGGAGGTAGAGGTAGTGTTGGTAGAGGTAGTGGTGGTGGTAGAGGTAGTGTTGGTGGAGGTAGAGGTAGTGTTGGTAGAGGTAGTGGTGGAGGTAGAGGTGGTGGTGGAGGTAGAGGTGGTGGTGGTGGTAGAGGTAGTGTTGGTGGAGGTAGTGGTGGAGGTAGAGGTACTGGTGGAGGTAGAGGTGGTGTTGGTGGAGGTAGTGGTGGAGGTAGAGGTAGTGGTGGAGGTAGAGGTAGTGGTGGTGGTAGAGGTAGTGTTGGTGGAGGTAGTGGTAGTGGTGGAGGTAGTGGTAGTGGTGGTGGTAGAGGTAGTGGTGGAGGTAGAGGTAGTGGTGGAGGTAGAGGTAGTGGTGGTGGTAGAGGTAGTGTTGGTGGAGGTAGTGGTAGTGGTGGAGGTAGTGGTAGTGGTGGTGGTAGAGGTAGTGGTGGAGGTAGAGGTAGTGGTGGTGGAGGTCGTGGTGGAGGTAGAGGTAGTGTTGTGGAGGTCGGGGCTCTGTAGGTCATCGACGCTGATGCTAAGGAAACATCGATCCAAGTGAGGCACCAACGTTCTGGCCGCCCACCCCGCCCACCTGTCTACCTGCCGCGCCGCCCACCCCGCCCATCTCTCTACCTGTCGCGCTGCCCACCTGTCTACTTGCTGAGCCGCCCGCCTAGCTCACCTCTATCTTCCGCGCCGCCCACCCCGCCCACCTCTTGTCCTGCCGCGCCGCCCCCCCCCCCCGCCCATCTGTTTACCTGCCACTCCGCCCACCCCGCTCACCTCTACCTTTCGCCCACCTCTCGTCTCGCCGCCCACCACACCCGTCTGTCTAGCTGCCGCGCCGTCCACCCCACCCGTCTGTCTACCTGCCACGCCGCCCACTTCGCCCACCTCTTTCTATCTGCCGCGCCACCCATCCCGCCCATTCCATCCTGTCCACTTATCTATCTGCCGCGTCGCCCACTTCGCCCTCTCGTTCTGCCGCGCCACCCACCCCGCCCACTTATCTTCCTGCCGCGCCACCCACCCCGCCCACACCATCCTGCCTACCTGTCTAGCAGCCCCGCCCACCTAGCCGCCCAGTGCCCTCCCCGCCCACCATATTACCCTCATACCTGTTACAGGGACAGGTCACATGTACAAAGTCACAGGTACACGCTCACAGGTACACACATGCAGGTACAGACATACAGGTCAAAGGTACACACATAGTCGTCACAGGTACACACACACACAGGTCACAGGTACACATACAGGTATAGGTCACAGGTACAGGTCACAGGTTCGTTGATTAAATTTCTTACCTGTAATATAACTGAACGGATGGAGGTACAGAACTGAAACTAGGTCTATGGTGTGTGAGGAACAGGTGTGTGAGGTACAGGTGTGTGAGGTGTACAGGTGTGTGAGGTGTACAGGTGTATGAGGTGTACAGGTGTATGAGGTGTACAGGTGTGTGTAGAAGTCTTCTAGGACTAATTGTGATAGTTTTACTGCTGCTCAAACACATCTAACTACTCATGATAAACTTCGTCTTATCTGGTGACTGGTCAAATGGGCCCCAGTCCTCTTAGGCCCCAATGTAATAGACGTAATCGGACCCCAGTTCTTGTAGGCCCCAACCAAACCAAACCATTGATACTGGGGCGTAGTCTTCATAGGCCTATTGTTTAAATAATCTGTGGGAGTAAGGGTGTCGATGGTGGTAGTCGTGGTGGAGGTGGTGTCGATGGTGGTAGTCGTGGTGTCGATGATGGTAGCAGTGGTGGTAATAATATTGAGAATGGTGGGAATGGTGGTAGTGGTTTGAATGGTGGTAGCAGTGGTGGGAATGGGGGAAATGGAAGTAGCAGTGGTGGGAATGGTGGAAATGGAAGTAGCAGTGGTGGGAATGGGGGAAATGGTGGTAGCAGTGATGGGAATGGGGGAAATGGTGGTAGCAGTGGGTTAAAATGGTGGTAGCAGTGATGGGAATGGGGGAAAATGGTGGTAGCAGTGGGGTAAAATGGTGGTAGCAGTGATGGGAATGGGGGAAATGGTTGTAGTAGTGATGGGAATGGGGGAAATGGTGGTAGCAGTGGGTTAAAATGGTGGTAGCAGTGATGGGAATGGGGGGAAATGGTGGTAGCAGTGGGGTAAAATGGTGGTAGCAGTGATGGGAATGGGGGAAATAGCAGTAGCAGTGGGGGAAATGGTGGTAGCAGTGGCGGGAAGGGGGAATGGTGGTAGTGGTGGAAATGGTGGTAGTAGTGGTGGTAGGAGAGCGGCGTCAGGCAGGCGGGCGGGCACCTCAGCACCAGTTTGGCGACAGAGGTGCTGGCGCCAGGGCTATACTTAGTGGGCCCCCGACCCTCGCCAGCTTCTCCTCCTCCTCCTCTTCTTCTTCCTCCTCCTCTTCTTCCTCCTCTCCTTCCTCTTCCTCCTCTCCTCCTCGTTCAGCTCCTCTTCCTCGTTCTCCTCCTCCTCCTCGCTGTAACCATCTCTTCCCGCTTCTTCTCCTCCTGCGCGCCATCAGCTTCGCGTTAGCTCCTCCTACTCCCCGTCCCTCCTCCTACTCCCCGTCCCTCCTCCTACTCCCCGTCCTTCCTCCTACTCCCCGTCCCTCCTCCTACTCCCCGTCCTTCCTCCTACTCCCCGTCCTTCCTCCTACTCCCCGTCCCTCCTCCTACTCCCCGTCCCTCCTCCTACTCCCCGTCCCCTCATCGCCCGCCAAATTTAAACATTGAGGCTAAGATGGCCGCCAAATTACGCTGAACCTGTAGAGTTAATTGAATATATTTTAATGTACTTATCGAGGCTTAAGGTGACGCAGTTATAGGTCAAATGGGCCCCCAGTCCTGATAGGCCCCAGTTTTAACGAAATTGTATTGTCGGTACCTTACGAACATTTGAGATAGTGAGCGTAGATTTACACACACACCACTATTAAACATTCTACTACTACTACTATTACTACTAGCTTAACCATTCACCACCACACAGTGTTCCCCTTGTTGTGAGTCAGACGCACTATGTGTTTGTGTCCACAGAGGGAGCATATTGGCTAATACTCCTCCCTCCCTCAACATACCTGGTTCTCCGTCAGGTAACTCGGACACCCACCTGACGACCTCCTGAAGAAACGTTTCCTTGAGGTGTGTGTGTGTGTGTGTGTGTGTGTGTGTGTGATAGTATATGGGCAGACGCGCGCACACAATACACGTGCATGGAGGGAGCGAGAGAGAGGGGCAAGGAGGGGTGGAAGGGAGGGTCGGAGGGTGAGAGGAAGGGAGGGAAAGAGGGTCGGAGAGAGGGGTGGAAAGGAGGGAGGGAAAGAAGGGTGGAAGGGAGGGACGGAGGGTGAGAGGAAGGGAGTGACGGAGGGGGGAAGGGAAAGAGGGTCGGAGAGAGAGAGAAGGGGGCGGTAGGTGGAAGGGAGGGGAAGGAGGGGTGCAGTGAAGGGTGTCTGTGGATGGGGGAGGGGGGACTTGTGGAGGTGGTCTCTCTCTCTCTCTCTCTCTCTCTCTCTCTCTCTCTCTCTCTCTCTCTCTCTCTCTCTCTCTCTCCTGTACCTTACGGAGAGAGAGAGAGAATGAATGTTAGGGTGTAGGATGGTGCGACAGATGATAGTGTGAGAGGATGTGGAGGGTCGTAGTGTGTGTGTGTGTGAGAGAGAGAGAGAGAGAGAGAGAGAGAGAGAGAGAGAGAGAGAGAGAGAGAGTGGGTGGTTGGGTGGGAGCGACAGCAGGCGGAGGTGGGGTACGTACAGGGTGCGAGAGAGGGTGTGTTTGTGTAGGGTGTGTTGAGGTTGTGGCGTGTGTGTAGGGTGTGTTTGTGAGGAGGGATGTGTGAGAGGTGAGGAGACAGAGAGTAGGAGGGGGGTGTTAGAGGTGGGTGAGGTGAGGTGAGGGTGGGCCGGTGGGTAGCAGAGGAGGGTGGGCCGGTGGGTAGCAGAGAAGGGTGGGCCGGGAACCTAGTGCGGGCCGCTGTGGTATTTCCTGCCCGAGGTTCAGCCATCAAGTTCTCCCAAGGTTTTCCGTTCCGTTCCATTTCGTTTTGGAGAGACACTGTTCGCGGCGTGAAGCTTCCTCCTCCTGGTCTTCCCGCTTCTTTAAAACATTTCCTCCCCCCATCAGAGAGTACTTGATAGATATTAACTCGCTTCAGGAGCCTTCAGCAACGGGTTGGTCGTACATTCAGGCCTCCAGGGTCGAGAGTCTTGCTGTATGGAGACTTCAGTTCGTGGTGGCAGGAGCGGGCCCAGCTGTCCTCTCGTGACGTCATCGACCCGTCGTTGACCAATCACAGTCTTTGTTTACATACTCGGTAGATATTTGTTTATTGGTGGTTGTTTTGATGACGTAAAGAGATAATTATTATTATTATTATTATTATTTCCGCTTCTTATGGTGCACATAACGGTACACACCTGGTCCACACGACGTTACACACCTGGTCTACACGGCGTTACACACCTGGTCCACACGGCGGGCCACACCTGGCCCACACCCCCGATACACACGGCGGTACACGAGTTGGTTCCTGACGTTTACCTGGCGTTGATTGCGATACCTGGTGCTAATTACGATACCTGGTGCTAATTACGATACCTGGTGTTGAATGCTATACCTGGTGCTATGTACGATACCTGGTGCTAATTACGATACCTGGCGTTGATTACGGGGACTTTTAGTGGTTTAATTAATGATAAAATAGATTATCTGTTTTCGGTGTCATGACCTTTGGCCGTCCACCTGACATGACATCACACAGACACCTGACATGACATCACACTGACACCTGACATCACACTGACACCTCACATCACACTGACACCTGACATGACACCACACTGACACCTCACATCACACTGACACCTCACATGACATCACACTGACAGTTCACATCACACTGACACCTGACATGACATCACACTGACACCTCACATGACACTGACACCTCACATGACACTGACGCCTCACATCACACTGATACCTGACATGCCAGTGGATGACGTGTGCCAGACTGAGGTGTTGATAACGTGTTGGGCAATGAGTGACAGGCTGGGGGCAATGAGTGACAGGCTGGGGGCAATGAGTGACAGGCAGGGGGCAATGAGTGACAGGCTGGAGACAATGAGTGACAGGCAGGGGGCAATGGGTGACAGGCAGGGGACAATGAGTGACAGGCTGGGGGCAATGAGGGCACCTAGGAGGAGGCTATGGGCAGTGAGGGGGCAAGTGTGTGTGTGGGGGGGGGGGTAATGAAGGGACAGGTAAGGGTAGTGGGGTGGTACACCTGTCGAACTCAGCAAGGTGTTGGACGGTGTTGTTATCTCATTGTTGATATGATAAGATAAATGAACCTCGCTACACCTTCACCTCTTACGTTACTGTCTTCACACCCACACCTGTTAACCACACCCACACCTGTTAACTACACCCACACCTGTTAATTACACCCACACCTGTCACCTACACCCACACCTGTCACCTACACCCTATCCCTACACTCCCTCAGTCGTCACCTACACTCCTCCCACATCTTCCCTGTGTGTTGGTATTCAGAGCAAAGAGGTAGTGTGTGTGTGTGTGTGTGTGTGTGTGTGTGTGTGTGTGTGTGTGTGTGTGTGTGTTTAATTTTAGGTTAGATTAGGTTCTAGTAAAATTGGTGTCCATTTGTTCAGTCACAGACCATCTCCTCACCCCTCACAAACTCCCCTCTCTCGTCACCCCTCTTAGAGTCTTTTCTCCCCTCAGCGTAGTTTTCCCCTCTTCACCTTAAGGGACCCTCCTCACCCTCCCTCCCTTTCCCCCCTCACTCTCTCCCTCCCTCGACACACATACACACACTCCTTCCCTCCCTCTGTCTCACCCTCCTTCGTTTCCCCTCACCCTCTCCTCCCCCCTCCTTAGTCTCCCCTCATCCTCTCCTCACCCTCCATCATTTCCCCTCACTTACCCTCCCCCCCTTTCTCTCAGAGGCCAAACACTTAGAAATATACTATTATCGTAAAGTGTCGTTAGGAATTAGAGCCTGTTAGTTACGTGTGCTAAGATGGCCCTGCTAGGAGCTAAGATGGTTCTGCTAGGAGCTAAGAAAGCCCTGCTAGGAGCTAAGACGGCCCTGCTAGTAGTTCAGGATGTCTTACTAGGAGCTAAGATGGCCCTGCTAGTAGTTCAGGATGTCTTGCTAGTAGTTCAGAAAGCCTCAGTGAACAAGACAGTATTTAGACTTACCAAAACTAGCAACCATATACAGTAAACCTAACCTAACCAATTATTGTTATATAAAGATTAATATACCCATTATACAGGCGTTATAAGTGTAAAGTGTAAGGGTTGTAGTGAGTGTATAAGAGTGCGGTAAAGTAAGTGTAAGTAAGAGTTTGGTTGCTTTAAACTTGCACTTCAAAGATGCGGTATTAAGTGTAAAGTGTTTTGGTTGTAGCGTGTATCAAGTATATGTGTCCGGTAAAGTAAATGTAAGTAAAGGTACTTAAGTGAAAAGTGTAAGGGTTGTAGCGTGTATTAAGTGTACAAGTGTTCGGCTAAAGTAAGTAAGATTTTGGTTACTTTTTACTTACTTATCAAAGGATCGATTACATGAGGGATGGCTGCGACAGATTTCTATGGTAGGTTGTTAATGATATAGTCCCCCCTACGTCCTGATGTAAATGTGGACACCCATTTTCCTTAAGAGTTTTGTTAGTTAGGTTTATTAATATCTTAATTAATGGTATGGTGTTTATGGTAGTGGTGTGGGTGTATGGAAGGTGTAAGGGGGTGGAGGAGGAGGGGGGGGGGTAGTGGTTTGGTTAGGTTAGGTTAGGTTAGACTTGTGTGTAGAAGTGTGTCTCTCTTGTCTGCTTGTTTCTCCCTCTCAAGATGTGTTTTGAAATCCCTCCTGGTCTGTGCACGCATCCGAACAAATGTGTCCGTCGCCGGTAGAAATTGACAGCGGTGGTTGGAGGAGCCAGTTGGTGCACAGCTGCGAGAGAGGAACGAACGAACACTCTCGACTCTAACGTGGCCTCGCCGGAGCCTGTTCAACCCGCAAATACCACAACCTCGCACAGGAGACTCGCCACTACGGCCTCCTCACCCTCACGCTCAACTCGCGCGCGCCGCCCCTGATGAAGCAAGTTTTGGGGTCTGACAGCGACGCACAGCAAACTCGATTCTATGTACGACGCGATAGGATTTACAACGGTGAAGTCGAGTCTCTAGCAACTAACATATGAGAGGAGAGTCAGGCAACTACCGGCCTTGTGTGTCCCGTACCGAAGGGTGTTTTTGCCTGTGAGGTTCAGTTCACCACGGCCAGTCACCGTTCGTTCTCCCTCTTTCCCTCCCTCCCTCTCTCTCCGTCCCTCTCTCCCTCCCTCGGCCCCTCCCATCCTCCCTCCTGTGGCCCCTCCCTCCCTCCACTCAAGGCAGACTACACCCCAATAACACCCTTCCGCCTCTGCCACATAGAGACCTAAATCCCGCGGCAGCGGTGGGTTGCGTCCCCTCAGGCACCGACCACCAGTAGAGCGGAGGGACTTTCACCCTTGCTGCCCTGCGCGCCAAGACCTAAAATTGTGGAGTTTGGCGCAGACGCAGAGCCTTTCTATCACTGGTCGAACAATAAGTTAGCCAATGGGACGCGAGTTCAGCCCTCACGCGCGGGTGACTCACAGACCAAATTGGAATAACGGCGTTGGTGGTTGCTACGTGAGTCGGACAAAACATCCGGGTGGTAGACGACTCTAGGCACTAGGTAGAGGCGCAATAAGGGAGAGTTTACTGTAGCGGTGCGGGGTGGTGCGGGGGCGCTACTACCCAAGTCTAGCAAACAGAGCTGCGAGGAAAACAAGAAAACACTCCACCGAGAAATATAGACGAATCAAAACAAAAGAAAATCGACAAGAAAAATTAATCCATTCTGCCATTCCCTCATTTTATCCACCTATCTATCTCTGTATCGTTTCGTGTTTGTACTGGGGTTATGGAGTTAGTTGACAGGTTATAATTATGAGTGGTGGCTGGCGGAGCTTTACTACACTACAGGATATCCTCTTTTGAAGTCGCGGGTTTTCGGCTTTCATTAAGTATAACTGCACAAATATCTCCCTCTCACGCACTTGTTGAGAGGAGTGAAGAGTGTGTGTGTGTGTGTGTGTGTGTTAGAAAAGATTTGTTGTTTCCTCCAGGCCAACAGGTGTTATAGAGGTCAACATGTGTGTAGGTGTGTGAAGGAAGGCAGATGTGTTGAGGCAGGTGTGAGTGAGTGAGAGGGGGTGGTGGGTGTGTACTGGAGCCAACAGGTGGTACGGAGATAGGCCAGCCAGGCAGCAGCATGTGTGTGGTCACTGTCAGTCGGGGCTCTTCCCTGCCTCCCTCACCAAGTCTTGGGGGTTTAAGTTGGCGCGGCGGCAAGTATGGCTGTGTGTGTGTGTGTAGCCACCTGTTACGTCACGGTGAGAGGAGAGCCGCGTGAGGTGTGCAAAACTTGCCAGTGCCTCCTCCGCCGCCCGCTCCGCCCACTATATGAGTGCCATCAGTCCTTGAGGCGGGCGTGGGCGGCCTCTACACCTACGCATTAGCCGCCCCTGTCCCTCACGGTACGACTAACCTATTTCTTCTCCATCATAGCTTCATTTTGGGCTCCTGTCTTATATATGTATGGTCTAAGTAGAGGTGTTAGTAGGTGAGGTAGTGAGAGGCAGCAGGGAGTGAGTGTGTGGTGTAGGAGAGAGAGAGAGGCAAGCAGGCAGGGTGGTGGTGGTGAAGGCTGTGGGCCCGCTCTTACACAAGGCGAGCCGCTGCTGCTGCCTGCAGTAGAGGCCACCGCCGGGCTGCCTCGCCCCACACACTCGCTCTTACTGCCTCACCACCCTCGGGCACCTAAACTCTGGCTCACTTCCAAATAAAGCGATTTTGAATATATCTAATTCATAGTTACTTACAGATAAATGTCACAGTCGGAAAAGGACCTTAACGTAGCTCAAAATGTAGTTAAGGTTAGTAAGTGTGTAGAGGAGGAGGAGTGTGGTGTTAATGTGGCCCAAGCTCGCCAGCTCCGTGAGAGTGACGCAGGCGCCACACACCACTAGAAAACACCACTATTTACCTCGTTGCCATGGTAATGCGCCACTACTTAGACAACATTGGCCAAGGTTTATCGACCTTTTAAGTGTAATTATTTAACAATATCATCGTCTACTGAGAGCGGTAATAAGCCCCAAATACTAAGGGACAATTTTCAATAAAGTTTTGTTGAATAGTTGAGGAGAAACTGTTAGGCCCAAACGTTCTCGCTCCCTTAATATTGTTTTTATGAGTTGCCCCTCGGAGGGTTGTTGCCATTTTCTGTAACAGTGGCGCCGTCCACCCTGCCACGGTGTCTGCCTCCAGCCTGCCATACTGTGTGTGTCCCGGGCCTGCCATACTGTGTGTGTCCCGGGCCTGCCATACTGTGTGTGTCCCGGGCCTGCCATACTGTGTGTGTCCCGGGCCTGCCATACTGTGTCTGTCCCGGGCCTGCCATACTGTGTCTGTCCCGGGCCTGCCATACTGTGTCTGTCCCGGGCCTGCCATACTGTCTCTCTCCCGGGCTTATCATTCCTTACCACTTGAAGAATACATATCATACATAGCAGCTGACTTAATACATAGCAGATGAGTTATACATAGCAGATGGGTTATACATATAAACATTACACGTGAACAGTTATGCTTGTGTTGTAGTCTGTGTATTAATGTGTTTATGTATGAAATACTTGAGTTTCCCCAGACAAAGAAAACGGTGACGTTAGAGAGATGGGAAGGAGAGAGAGAGAAAGGGAGGGAGGGAGGGTGAGGAGAGGGAGGGGATGATTGGTAGGTAAAGGGTGGGATGGAGGGAAGGATGGGTGAGAGAAGGGAGGGAAGAAAGGATGGAGGGAGGGAGGGAGGGAACCTAATAATCCCCTTCGTGAAAAATATGTGAGGAGGATGGAGGGACGTAGAGGAAAGGAGGGAAGGTAGGTTAGACGGAGGGAGGGTGAGGGAGGAGGTAGGGTAAACGGAAGGAGGGAGAAAGGGTTTTAGACGGAGGGACAGGGAGGTAGGGAGGGTAATGTAGGTGGACAGGGAGGGAACCAGGACGCTTCTACACTTTCGTCTCCCCCCTCACCTCATCTCCCCCCTCACCTCCCCCTCCTCCCTCACCTCCCCCCTCACCTCCCCCCTTCTCTTCCTGGTCTCACAGAAAACGGGTTACTCACTCCAGATTCCTATTTCCTGGATTTCGAGTCTCAAAGGTTCCTAGGGTAAATCTCCTTCCCTCCTAGCTAGTGACGTCACACTCTAGTTACCTAAGTGATTGACGTAAGATACAAAAATAAACAATCGTAATATAATTGTACCAGAATTACTCTTACCCTAAACTAGTTACGTTCACTTAGCACCACCAGTTAGGAGACAAAATTGGGCTTGTTTAGTTTAGTTCAGGTTGTTAGTTTAAGTCAGGTTAGTTTAGGTCAGCTTGGGTTAATTGAGGTCAGGTTGCGTTAGTTTAAGTCAGGTTGAGTTAAGGTTAGGTCAGGTTAGTTTAGATTAGGTCAGGTTAGTTTAGATTAGGTCAGGTTAGTTTAGATTAAGTCAGGTTAGTTTAGGTTAGGTCAGGTTAGTTTAGATTAGGTCAGGTTAGCTTAAAGGGTCTGATTAGCTTGGTTGAGGTTGGATTAGGTTTGATTTCGTTAAGTTTGGTTAGGATTGGTTAAATTCAGGTGAACCCAAGTTAGTTTTAGCTTAAGTTAGGTAAAGCCAGGTTAAATTAAAGTTGAATTAGGGGACTAGGAGAGAGAGAGAGAGAGAGAGAGAGAGCGAGCACCTACACCCTCTGTACTCCTACACCCAACCACAGAACACACCCCCTTTGTCAGTAGAGTGTAGCCTGCAGTGTTCTCAGCTGGGTATGTCGAGCTTTCGCACCCTTACGTAACAAACTCTCACACACCTCTCTCTCTCTCTCTCCACCTCTCGTTTTCTTTCGGTGTGTTTGTTCCTTGAGTGTGTTTGGTGTGTTGTGTGGGGGAGGGGGGGGGGTGGTGGGCAAGAGGGGGGGGTTAGTGTTGGTGTGATTGGTAACACTGTCTTTGAGCCCACGTCAGCGAGGTTAGCGAGGACGTCGTGTGTGTGTGTGTGTGTGTGTGTGTGTGTGTGTGTGTGTGTGTGTGCCGCCCCCCGCTCCTTACCCCACCCCTCCACACCCCACTCCACATTTCCTCACCCCACCCCGCCCCGTATTTCTTCACTCCACCCTACCCCGCTCCTCATCCCACCCCGCCCCGTTCCTCCTCATCCCACACCACTCTGTCCGGCTCCTCATTCCACCCCGTCTCGCCTCTCCTTATCCCACCCCGCCCCATCCTACCCCGCCCCGTCTAGCACCAGGTGTGACAGAGACCACCCCGGGGGCGGAGTGAGAGATAGTGAGGGGCGGAGTGAGAGATAGTGAGGGGCGGAGTGAGAGATAGTGAGGGGCGGAGTGAGAGATAGTGAGGGACGGAGTGAGAGATAGTGAGGGACGGAGTGAGAGATAGTGAGGGACGGAGTGAGAGATAGTGAGGGACGGAGTGAGAGATAGTGAGGGGCGGAGTGAGAGATAGTGAGGGGCGGAGTGAGAGATAGTGAGGGGCGGAGTGAGAGATAGTGAGGGGCGGAGTGAGAGATAGTGAGGGACGGAGTGAGAGATAGTGAGGGGCGGAGTGAGAGATAGTGAGGGGCGGAGTGAGAGATAGTGAGGGGCGGAGTGAGAGATAGTGAGGGGCGGAGTGAGAGATAGGAAGTGTGAGAGACAACATATGGTAATAAGTGATATAAGTGAGAGAAAGAGAGAATGGGAAATGTAAGAGAAAGGAAGAAAGAAGATAGAAACGAATTGGAGAGAGAGAGAGAGAGAGAGAGGGGGGGGGGGGTATATATTAAGGTTGAACACCCAGGTCCTCTGCTGGGGGGGGGGGGGGGTGATGACCGCCTCCACCTACCAAATTATCCAAGATTTCATCCATTATTAAAAGACCAGCTTGTTTCTGTAGAGTCTGTACGGATTCTACGCTGAGTGTGTGTGTGTGTGTGTGTGTGTGTTGCTACAGGAGGAGAGCGTCCTAACCAGCCAGACAGGATCCTTCAGGAGTTCTCGGCCAGAGCGCCCCTAGCAACTCCACTATGGCTCCTCCACACACACACACACCGGGACGGTAATTCCTACGTCGCACACCCTCACGCACGTTGCAGGAGCTACCATTGCACACAACATGTATAGGTCAGGGAGGAACCTTCTAGTGGGCCTTCTTCAGCGTCGACCTAACACACACACGACTCACCATCTACCAGGAGTCCTACACACACACACGACTCACCATCTACCAGGAGTCCTACACACACACGACTCACCATCTACCAGGAGTCCTACACACACACACACGACTCACCATCTACCAGGAGTCCTACACACACGACTCACCATCTACCAGGAGTCCTACACACACACGACTCACCATCTACCAGGAGTCCTACACACACACACGACTCACCATCTACCAGGAGTCCTACACACACACACGACTCACCATCTACCAGGAGTCCTACACACACACACGACTCACCATCTACCAGGAGTCCTACACACACACACGACTCACCATCTACCAGGAGTCCTACACACACACGACTCACCATCTACCAGGAGTCCTACACACACACACGACTCACCATCTACCAGGAGTCCTACACACACACACGACTCACCATCTACCAGGAGTCCTACACACACACACGACTCACCATCTACCAGGAGTCCTACACACACACACGACTCACCATCTACCAGGAGTCCTACACACACACGACTCACCATCTACCAGGAGTCCTACACACACACACGACTCACCATCTACCAGGAGTCCTACACACACACACGACTCACCATCTACCAGGAGTCCTACACACACACGACTCACCATCTACCAGGAGTCCTACACACACACACGACTCACCATCTACCAGGAGTCCTACACACACACACGACTCACCATCTACCAGGAGTCCTACACAAACACACACACACACACACACACACACGAGACTCGCAGATGTAAAGTGGCTGTAGGTCAATTGGGCCCCATGACTATTAGGCTCCCACCTTAATCTAATTAGGGTCGTGGTCTATTAGGACTGGTGTCGCAAGTGGTTAGGTTAGACAACATTGGGTTAGGTTATGTTAAAGCTTCGTTAGGTTAGGTTAAAGCTTCGTTAGATTAAAGCTTCGTTAGGTTAGGGTAAAGCTTCGTTAGATTAGGTTAAAGCTTCGTTAGACCTCTTTAGTTAGGTTAAGTTAGCAAGACTGCGGCTATATAACACGTGATGTAACCTGGGGGTGCTAGGAGACGGGGCGCTTGGGTGCTAGGAGACGGGGCGCCGGGTGCTAGGAGACGGGGCGCTGGGTGCTAGGAGACGGGGCGCTGGGTGCTAGGAGACGCGGGGCTGGGTGCTAGGAGACGCGGGGCTGGGTGCCTAGACAGTGTTGTATAGGCTGGGAGCATTGAAGTCTTGGGTGGTTGCCCTCCCTGTTTCACTACCGGGTCTTGCTACCACTGCGCACCTCCCCTTCTCGTTCTCCTTCCTCCCCCTCACCTTCTCTTCCCTCCCCCTCTCCTCCATTCTCCCTCACTATCTCTCACCTCTTATGTTATTTTATGATAATTACATCTATTAGTTACTTAAATATGCGGTAATAATATGAGGGGGTATTTTTTTGAAGGGGGGGGGGCTTGTTTACAAGGTGTGATGAGAGAAAACGTCGCCATAAAGGGTCTCGCAAGGCGTAACTCAAGCAATTGTGTGTGTGTGTGTGGGGTAGATGGTAGTGTGGGCCGTGGCAGCTAGTCGGGTGCGGGGTCTGAATTGCGCCAGTCAGCCAGCCAGCCAGTCAGCCAGCCAGCCAACCAACCAGCCAGCCAGCCAGCCAGCCACCAAGGATAGCGCGGCCGCCTCGCTCCCGCCATTCGTTCTAACCGTCGCGTCTAACTTTAATATAACCAAAACTCATCTGCCGATCACTGGGTTATCATAACCGTTATTATTGGAATAATTAATTAGAAGATGAAGACAGAATGTGAGATATTGGTATATTGTTGGTTTAAGGAGAAGTTGTGGTGACTAGTGAAGGCGAAGTCGTTGCCAGTGTGTGTGTTGGGAGGCGGTGGAGCCCGGCCTCTTTACCTACTTCCCTCCCGCCACGCTCACCACCTCCCTCCCTCCCTACTCTCTCCCTCCTCCCTCTCTACAGTTTTTATATATTATTTAAATTAATGCTTTAATGCTTGCACATTTTTAACTTGTATTATACCTCTTGTCTTTTCTTCTACAGTCTACGTATGAAATTTGATCACCACTACTACTAATGATAATAATACTATAATAATAATAGTAGTCTAAAGTGTAAAGTAAACACACTTAAATGTTACTTATAATCAAAACCTTTTCTTCAAGTTGAACCTCAATAATTTTTTCGTGTATTTATTAGTTACAAACAAATAATATTTTTTTTTATTATTATTAAATCAGGAGTAGGTAACTATTTATTGTTTTGCTGTTGTCGTCAGGATACAGCTGTATTTTACCTGTAAGTTGTGTTATTTTACCTGTAAGTTGTTATTTTACCTGTAAGTTGTGTTATTTTACCTGTGAGTTGTTATTTTACCTGTAAGTTGTGTTATTTTACCTGTGAGTTGTTATTTTACCTGTAAGTTGTGTTATTTTACCTGTAAGTTATTTTACCTGTAAGTTGTGTTGTTGTGGCTGGTTGTTACAATGTGTTTTGTTCTTACAGGGGCACTTGACAATGGGGCTTCCTCGAGCTAGCGGCAAGCGGCGGTGGTGTGGCGACGATGGCACTGACGAGGTACCAGCCAAGGTGATGTGTACCTCGCCCCCCCACGCCCTCTGTGCTGAGGACGTGCTACACCACCCCGCCCTCACCCACGCCCATGCTTCCACGCCCGCCCAAGAGTGTGAGCTGACAAATCCGGCGGCAGTGTGTGATGACGCCGATGGTACCTCTACTGAAGTGACTCAAGAGGACACCAACACCTCTTCTTCTTCTTCTTCTTCTTCCTCCTCTTCCGGGCCTTCCCTCCACGACGACCACGCCTTCACCGACGATGACGACGATGATTCCATGGATGAACCTGAGGACTTTATTGATGACGAGGAGGATAAGGATTCAGGTTTTATTGATAGTAATTCAATAGATAATTCTTCTGACGAGGAAGTAGAGAGGAGAGGAGCGCCGTGTGATCATTCCTCCTCCACCTGTCCTGACACCTCCACCTCCTCTTCCACCACCACCTCCTCAACCACAACTCCAGCCTCCACATCCCTCCAATTGTCTCTGTCACAGGTGCTCCCTCCTTCCACCTCCTCCTCCTCCACCACCTCCTCCTCCACCACCTCCTCCTCCTCCTCCTCCTCCACCACCACCACCTCCTCCTCCACCACCTCCTCCACCTTGAGTATAACCTCCACCATCTCTCCCTCAACACAGGTCACCACTATTCTCACCTCCTCTCCTGTCACCATCCATACCACCAGTCCTCTGTCACCTGTCACCATCCTCACCGCCGCCTCACCACTCGCCGTCCACACGTCCACCTCGGCCTCCCACACACTCACTCACACTTCTCCCTCCTCCACCTCCTCCTCGTCGCCGCCGTCATCTCCACCACCAACGATTCTCGCTCCAGAGACCACGTCGTTGTTAACCATCCACACGTCCACCACCACCACCCCGTTGTTGTCACCACCATCTCCTCCACCACCCTCCACCACCACGTCTTTCCTCTTGTCTGCGTTGTCCACTACCACCACTACCACGACCACCAACAGTAGCGGCGCCACCACCAGCGAGGAGCGGCTACCTGGGGCGCTGGTTAGTGACGCCAGCATCACTACCGTCACGACAGCTCAAACGGCGACAGTAGTGACGAGCGCCTATCAGGGGGCGCTGTCCTCACCCACCTATGAGCCCCATTCCTACCCATACCCGCCAGACACCTACCCCTCCAGGCCCTCTACTCCGTCATGGGAGAGCTGCAACTTCTACGACGGCTCACAACCCAACACCAACAAGTACATGGAGATCTCACCCACCAAGGCCGGCACCAGTCAGTCTATACAGTGTGATGAGAACGGCAAGTCGTATATGGAACTGGGCAGCGCCTCCCCCTACACCCACACGTACTCCAGCGACTGTGGGAACTACACCACCTCCCCTTCCAGTTACCCTTCACAGTCGTACAATCAAACCTACACCAGTCCCAGTTCTTACGGTCAACCCAACACTTACTATAACTCTAGACAAAGTTATAGTCCCAATCCTTACAATGTCTACCCCAACAGTGATAACTATGGTGGCTTTGAGGGGGACACTGGTTGCACCTATGGGTACGGTGGAAATAGTTACGGTGGGACACGGGGTACGTTGCCTCCCTCTCGTGGTCCACCCAGGTGTCTGTCTCCTTACTGTGACCCGACCAGAGGGGGGGCGCGACCCTCCTGCTACCACCAGCAGCGGCTCTCAGTGCTCAATGTTTCCATGTACAAATTGAACAGATTTCGACAATTCCCAGACCCCAGCCTTCACCGGTCAGTGCTCATCTGTAACACCTTGAGACACATTGAGCGAGAGCTAGAGGCGGAAGGTGTGAGTGTAGCGTCTATCTTGGCACACTCCCACTCTGCTCACTCTCACCTACAAGGGGCCACACCCAACCCAGGAACTCCGCCATGCCCAGAGCCCATGCCGTCCTCCCCGCCATCATCTCCTCCACCTTCAGAAGGTCCTCTGCCACCCATGCACACTCCTCTCGTAGGATCCCCGCTGGCGGCACCCGTGTCTCCGGCTCCGTCCACACCTGTCACGCCCTCACCTGTTAACCACTACAGTACAGCAGGACCAACTGTGCAGTACCCTACTGCACAGTATCTGCCTGCTGAACACTCTTCAGCATATGACAGCAGAGAAACTGTTCACCTGAGACCTTACCCGAGTTTGCCTCCAAACTCCCACCATAATGACGTAGGTGAGGGACCCTCAGGTGTGGTGGACACCAGGGCAGAACCCGAAGACCCGCCGCCCCCCACCACCCCACGACCTCCGCCTCTACCGCCCGAGGATAGAACCGATGCTATCAACTGGTGTTCGGTACTGAGTCTGTCCTCCCAGACTGACCTGGACTCTATGAACAATAATGAGTACGGCGACTGGAGCGGCGAAGGCAGCTCGGACCTGGATTATGCTAGGCCAGACGACGCGCCGCCCTGGAAGCTGCCGTCGCTCAGTGCCGACGATGTGCTCAAGTCTTTTCCCGAAGCCTCTAAAAGACTGGAAGCTACTGAGGACCTCGACTCTATAATAAATGTCTTGGTTGGCTCTTAGCATTTAGTATAGGCTAGATAATGTTTACTTCATTCCAAAGGAATCAGTGTTCAAGTTCTGCCGCCATGCTGGCAATAAGTGTACATCGCAATCCAGTGCATTTGTGGACAACCAGACTTTGCTCAACGCCTGGCTGGCACCAGTGGTCCAAAGGTCCAGCAGCCAGTGGCTCCCTGTGTCCCAAGGGTGCCGACGTAGGCCGCCTACCCCAGTAAAGTACAGTGCAGCACAGTACGGTACAGTACCGTACAGTACGGTGCAGCACAGTACAGCACAGACCAGCCGCACAGCAGCACACGGAGGCACATATGCTATACCTCTCACATCTGGACTGGTTATGTCGGCAACCCCTTTGATTAAGGTTACGAAGTGTACCTGCGTATAAATACAGTAATTAAGTTCTCATTGATGTAACGGTGGCAATATATAAGGTTCCGTACCACAGTTTTTAGGCAGTGAAATGCCAGAATATTTTTATGCTTCATTATTGAAGAAATATCTTAGTGCTGATTTCCCTTAAGGACAAAAAGGTGCTTATATTCAGTTTTAAAAACAGTTAATGTCGGCCCAACGTACATCTCGACGTTAACTGGACCTCCAGAGCGTTAACCTGGTGTACGTGAAGCAGACACTGACTGTACATTATTTTGATTGTTCATTTATTCATAATCTCAAGAGCGGTTGTGTCTTAGTATGTTTCAGTATTGACAATTGTTGATGAGTCTAATAATAACATGGAGTAAGGCTGTTTTCGCCCACCTACAAGTTCAAATTGTCTTTTTTTTTTATTATTATGTTGATGACGTCAGCCCCCAACAGCTGACGTGATCATCAACCCCGGCACACTTACGTCGGGGTCTAAACATGTCACCATTATCAATGAGTTTGTTTGTTTTTAATTCATTTTTGGTGCCAATGGGAATCTCAGCTTGACCACACCATCTTAATATAAATTGGAGACTAAATTTTTCTCAGGAAATATTCAATATGTTGGACTTTCATATGCTTAGAGATGGCCTGTTTTGAAATTACGAGACTGAGAGATGGCCTTTTTGGGTACTGAGATATTTAGAGATGGCCTTTATAGATATTGAGATAGAGAGATGGCCCCTTTGGATATTGAGATACTTAGAGATGGCCATTTTTGGATATTGAGATAGAGAAATAGCCTTGTATATCATAAATAGATAGAGAGATGGCCTTTTTGGGTACTGAGATATTTAGAGATGGCCTTGTCAATCATAAAGAGATAGAGAGAGATGGCCCCTTTGGATACTGAGATACCTAGAGATGGCCTTGTCAATGGTGGCCTGGTCAAGCTTCAGTTCCTGCATGTTTTTTGATCTCTGGTTATCTTTACAAATGTAGAATGACTCATTGATTTCTAGTCGTGGTGATGCCCATAGACAGCAATACACACACACACACACACACACACATACATACATACATGTAAACAACTGCCTCAAAATTTGACTAACACTACTCACTAGTAAACACCTGTCTCACACAACTGACTAACACTACACACCTGTCTAATACTACACACCCGATTAACACTACACACCTGTCTTACACTACACACCTGACTAACACAACACATCTGTCTCACACACCTGACTAACACAACACGTCACAATTTAGTAACTTCATAATGTCTTCCTTATTTCTCAAAAGAAAGTTAATATCCAAAAATGTTTTAATAGGTCATATATATATTTTTTTTCTTTTGAATTAAATGTATCAAGATTATTAATAATTTATGACTTACGACATTTATTAAAACTTGCAAGACAATTATTATTCTATAAAAAAAAAATTTGAATATATTTTGTTGTCTGTGTGAGTATTTGTATATGAGTTGTGGGCGGGGGAATATGGGCGGCATGTATGTGTGTATGGGTGGTTACCTAACCCAACACCTACACACACACACATATACACCCACTACGCCCACACGCCCACCTGAAGTGTCAAAACAAAAGCCACACTTGTAGATTATCGAGAAAAAAAATTTATGATAAAAAAGATATGTATCAGTGAAGCCAGCCATCCCCAGCGGCCGACAGCTCTCAAACTAGGAGGTGACACGTGTGTTAAAAGTACAATGGCACTGCCTTAACATAAATGATTATTAGTTAGATTAATATTCAGATCGGCTGTGACCACTTAAGGTAACCCCCCCTTAAGTGTACGCTAAGTGATATATATTTATAGATACAGTATATGACTTGGGTTGTGGTCTACACTCAAATTCTCAAACCTCTTAGGATATTTCTTGTGATACAGACATGCTCAGTCGTTACAGTAGAGAGAGAGAGAGAGAGAGACCAGCAGTGTTTTAGATTCTTTGTAACTCATTTTGTAACACCTACTGTATCACTATGGCCTTACCTGATGCTGCCTCACCTGTATATCAACACCTGGGTACACCTGTATTCTTAGGTCCTGGTACAGTACATCTGTCTTTTTATCTTATTATAAATGCCAAGTAACTCTCAATCACCTTTCATTATACCTGAACACCTGCCCACATTACCACCACTATGTGCCCACACTACCTCCTCGTGCTACCACTATCCCCACGTGCCCCCCCCCACCCACCCCCGCCCACGTAAGGGTGAGGGCGGCGGGGAGGGAAGTAGAGTACATATATTCAATTATTAATGGGTTGGTAAAAACGATGGTGGGGGGGATGGGCCAGCCCCCCCCCTCACCCCACAGTATTGATTAACACAGGACACGGCACGCGAGGGGCCTGGCCGACCCCCCCCCCCCCCCACACACACACACACATACACACACACACACACTACCACAAGGGGACACCGTCAGTAGTAAAACACACACACACACAACACCAGGGTGTGGGTTTCTCCAGATGAGGAACTTGACAATATGAGGGTGTAGACCGCAGGTGTAGGCCGCAGGTGTAGGTGTAGGCTTCAGGTGTAGGCCACAGTGAGAAAGTGGGCAACAAGGCTCAAGAAGAGTAGACCGGGTGCTGGCCGGCTTCACTTGATGGGTGGTGGTGATGGGCGTGACACCCCGCCCACACTTGGTGGACTATGGTAGCCCCTCACACCTGGTAGGGACTATGGTAGCCCCTCACTCGTGGTGGAGGACTATGGTAGCCCCTCATACTTGGTGGGAGACTATGGTAGCCCCCACTTGTGGTAGGAGACTATGGTAGCCCCTCACACCTGGTGGGGACTATGGTAGCCCCTCACTCGTGTTAGGAGACTATGGTAGCCCCCCACTCGTGGTGGAGGACTATGGTAGCCCCTCACACCTGGTGGGAGACTATGGTAGCCCCTCACACCTGGTGGGAGACTATGGTAGCCCCTCACACCTGGTGGGAGACTATGGTAGCCCCTCACACCTGGTGGGGGGACTATGGTAGCCCCTCACACCTGGTGGGGGGGACTATGGTAGCCCCTCACATCTGGTGGGAGACTATGGTAGCCCCTCACACCTGGTGGGAGACTATGGTAGCCCCTCACACCTGGTGGGGGGGACTATGGTAGCCCCTCACACCTGGTGGGGGGGACTATGGTAGCCCCTCACACTTGGTGGGGGGGGGACTATGGTAGCCCCTCACACCTGGTGGGGGGGACTATGGTAGCCCCTCACACCTGGTGGGGGGGGGGACTATGGTAGCCCCTCACCCACCATAATTAGCTGTGATCTTCCTCACCCTGGACGACCAAACGGTTATGGTAATGAACGATATAAGAGAAATAAATTAATCCATTAGACCAGCGTGTGATGGTGCACCGTGTTGGCCGTGCAGCGTCACACCTACAGTACTTATATAACACGCCGCTTGTTCTATAAAGCTGTGAATGAACAACAATAACAACAACGCCAAAGATATTTTCAATAATAAAAGATAACAAAGATATTAAATGAAATAGATAAACTCTCGGCAGTAATATGGCTTTATGATGAGGCAAATGGTGTGTGATTTATATAGATATATTGTGTATATATTTATTATATGTAAATATATGTAAGTAATGTCAAAAATAAGGAGCAATAAAAAAATCAAGTGTCGAGTTTTTGTGTTTTTATTCTGGAACCAAAAATTTATGTTGTGTTTTGTGGAGTCTTGTGACTCTCTCTCTCTCTCTCTCTCTCTCTCTCTCTCTCTCTCTCTCTCTCTCTCTCTCTCTCTCTGTTTTGTGAAGTCTGCCTGTCTGTCTCCTCTCTCTCTCTCTCTCTCTCTCTCTCTCTCTCTCTCTCTCTCTCCTATCTTCCTGTCTCTCTATCTCATCATCTCTCACTTCCTCTTCCTCCTCAGTACGACCCTCTTGAATGTCATGATTAATCAAGGGGTTAAATCATCATACTCGAGGGGTTAAATCATCATACTCAAGGGGTTAAGTCATCATACTCAAGGGGTTAAATCATCATACTCAAGGGGTTAAGTCATCATACTCAAGGGGTTAAATCATCATACTCAAGGGGTTTAGTCATCATACTCAAGGGGTTAAATCATACTCAAGGGGTTTAGTCATCATACTCAAGGGGTTAAATCATCATACTCAAGGGGTTTAGTCATCATACTCAAGGGGTTAAATCATACTCAAGGGGTTTAGTCATCATACTCAAGGGGTTAAATCATCATACTCAAGGGGTTAAATCACCATACTCAAGGGGTTAAATCATCATACTCAAGGGGTTAAATCACCATACTCAAGGGGTTAAATCATCATATTCAAGGGATTAAATCATCATACTCAAGGGGTTAAATCATCATATTCAAGGGATTAAATCATACTCAAGGGGTTAAATCATCATATTCAAGGGATTAAATCATCATACTCAAGGGGTTAAATCATTATACTTAAGAGGTAAAGTCACTATACTTTACCGTGGGAGACCCTGATCACATTATTCTATGGTTCAGAAACACCAAAGTTTGGGTTAACTTGTGGCCATAGAGGGGACTTGCCTAGGGAGAGAACACTTCACCTAGGAGCAGCTAGGGAGGTAATACTTCACCTAGGGATAGCTAGGATTTGTATACGTCGCCAAGTAACAGGTCCTGGGGGCTGACACCTCATGTGCCTGGCATTGAGTTTAATAAAAGACAACAGTATAGTCGCTCATGGCCCAAGGCCCCCAAGTGACTAATGGTCTAGGGCCCCCAAGAGATTCATAGCCCACACACATGGTGTAATGGTCAGCATGTTCGCCTCGCAAGCGAGCCGACCCGGGTTCGTTCCCCGGGCTGGGTGAAACTATGGGCAAGTTTCTTTACGCCATTTGCCTCTGTCTACCCAGCAGTAATTGGGGACCTGGAAGTTAATCGATTTGCAGATTGTATTCCGGGGTAATGGTTAGCCAGTGCAGTTGGCGAGTTGTCCGGTCTACTCGGACTATTCCTCGACACTGAGTCATGCAGCTCGTTAACTCAGGGTGTATTAATTGACCCAAATGGTAATGGGTCCCAAAAGTAGTAGGCCATAGTCTAAATGGGCCTAAGACCTAACAGGCCTCAATCCTAATGGACTCAAATCTTAATGGGCCCAGTCCTAATAGGCCCCAGTCCTAATACGCATAACCTAACCTAACCCTTAGGTAGTACGCAGCGACCAAACAGGGAGGTACTACCGCCTGGGAAGATATTAGAAGCATGATGTGTTGCCTAATGGTAGACCCTGCTGCCATATGGCATTACAAAAATTGACCAAGTCCCAGGTTGCTGATCTGACTTTCTGCCTCATTTACACAAACATTTTCGCCCCCCAGGCCCCGATGTGGGTCAGTGACCTGTGCCAGGGTGGGCTAATCCCCGTAAAAAAACAAACAAAAAACTAACCTATCCTGACCATACAGACAAAGGGAAAAAGCTGGATATATCCTCTAGTTAAGGTAGAGTCTCAGCGTAACTTTGATGTCATATTTTGTTTTATCTTAAGTCAATCAATTAAGGGCATCATTACAAACTTACGAGAAATAAACTTACGAGAAAAAATTAACTTACGAGAAATATTTAACTTACGAGAAATAATTAACTTACGAGAAATAGTAGAATTACGAACATGTATGTGACGTCATATGTAACGAAAATATGTTAGTTGTGTACATATATCAGGTTGGTGTTACAGTAGGTGAGAAATTCGACCTTTTACGGGTTATGTAACTGATCTTATGTTACAGAATATTTTGTATTGTTTAAAAATGTGCGAATTCTGTATTTTATTTTGCATTCATTTTATTTTGAATGATAAAGCTTAAGAAACATCTGATAATAATTATAATTTAAGTAAAATTGCATCAAGAGAAATTACTTTACATAATTATTTCCACCAAAGACACACCAAAATATTATTAGTATTTGTTCAAAGTACTTTTTCAGTAGTTTGTAATATTTTTTTTCACATAACATAAACGTTTAATAATATTTTGGCCTGTGAAGTAACTTAATACTTTATTGTGAGAGCTGGTGTGTTACTTGATATTGTGAAGGTAGTGTTAAGTAACTCACTGATGGTGGTGTTAAGTAACTCACTGATGGTGGTGTTAAGTAACTCACTGTTGGTAGTGGTAAGTAACTCACTGTTGGTAGTGGTAAGTAACTCACTGTTGGTAGTGTTAAGTAACTCACTGTTGGGAGTGTTAAATAACTCACAGGGAGAGAGTGACAGACAGACAGAGAAGAGAGAGAAAGAGAGAGAGAGACAGAAATAGAGACAGAGAAAGAGACAGACTGTTCACCATACAACCAAGACTGGGATCTCAAAGGGGGATTTCCCTGGCGGTGACGTCACGCTGTGTAATTCCCAGAGCCGCCACCAGGAGCTGGAAGGACAGTTGCCAGTTAAGAAAATTTCGCTCTACGACCCACCATTTACCCTAAGGTTAATTTATCAACTTAAAATAATGTTTATAAGTGATGATTGTAACGTAAAAGTAGAAGGCTAAGTATTGGTTACATACTTAAGAAACGTATAAGATATACCGAGGTCCTTTTATAAGTGCAACAACAGTTTAAGTAGAATCCGGGTGTAAATACATCAGTAATCTTGTATTTGTTTATCCTAACCAGATTAATATATAACTTACTAACTCAACCTTAACCTAAATTTAACCTTATCATTAATATACAAAGGAAGTATGACACACTGTTTACTGTTTGTGTGTATATCTTACATCATACACGGTCATACAGTGTACTCTGAGGTGTAGACTGAGTAGTGAGATGAGTATAGGGTATTGTGTATATCGGGTATTTGGTACAATGGAGGTGTAACAAGGGGCTTAGAAACGCCAATAAACGAAGGAGATAAGGAAGAATGCAAGACAAATGCAGAAAGTGACAATAAGTAGAAATATTCACACATACTTGTTAAGCTAGAGGTTAAGTAAGGTTAGGTGAAATAAGCATGAGGGGGATTCTTCACGTGATCCATTATCTATCAGTTTCTTGTAAGTTTAACCTGTATAGAGTTTACACTGATGAGTTAACCTTCAACGTTCATTAGCGACAGGTAAGACTTGTGTGTGTGTGTGTGTGTGTACGAGAGTCACTTGAAGGTGTGGGATGATGAAGGTCGCTTTGTTCACCACACCACCTGACTAATATGTGAGAAAGTCTGTAGCAGAAAGTTGTGTCTGTATTATAACTACATGTGTACCATAAATGCAACTCTGTGTGTGTGTGTGTGAGTGTTACGACGTCCGGTAACGCTGTTGGCATTTCCGGTGTGTCTGTTCGTTCGGCCACGCACAAAACTAACACCACTTCTACCACCAAAATTTGAGCCTGTCATCATTAAATATGGCACATGGTGTTATGACCTCCCCTAAGATGGCTTTAAAGGGGTTAAGGGGTGATAATAACCAAAGGGAGTTATATTAAAGGAGTTTAGAGTTACACTTCATACGTCCGCCAAGTTGGAAAGGAAATGGCCCCTGAGAACTGCCAGTCGTCGCGTCCCAAACTATCGTATCGTAATGAGTGAACAGGAAAGGGTTTTACATTCATGATTAGTTTGTTAGTTTATTATGATTATTAATTATGTGATTTATCTGTGTGAAACTTGTGGTTAATGAGACTAGTAGTTACTGTCAAACACACGACCATAACAAGGCAATTATCTCTTGTGATGTTATACTAAGTTAGGTTAGGTTAGATAAGGTCACATTAGGTTAGGTTGATTCAAGTTAGGTTAAGTTAGATTACATAAGCTAGGTTAATTAAGGTTAGGTTAGGTTAGATTAGATGAGGTCACGTTAGGTTAGATTAAATTGCGTTAAGCCAAGTTAGGTTAAGTTAGATTACGTTAAGCTAGGTTAAGTAAGATTAAATTTAGTTAGGTGAAGTAAGGGGCGTGTAGGGAGAGACGAGGGCGTGTGTGTGAGGTGGAGGAGGTGTGGTGGCGCGCGTCCACACCCGTTATACTGGACATCCGTTGGTAGGAGGCAAATAACGGGTGTTGTAGCGGGGTCCAGGTCACCGGGGGGGGGGGGGGGGTAGGTGTGTTGACTGTGTGAGTTATGCAGCAGTAATCCACTCCTTTCAGTCTACCTGTGTGTGTGTGCGTGTGTGTATGTGTGTGTGTGTGTGTGTGTAATAATAACAATAAACGGTTTATTAATAGTGTGTGTGTGTGTGTGTGTGTGTGTGTGTGTGACGTTGTTGACAAGTACTGTACATGTATGGACTCCTGAATAGACTTGTCTGAACGTATACCTGTGTTAGTCAAGTCTGGTCTTGGATGTGCTCACAACTCCCTCTCTCTCGGGCAGGTTATTAAAACAGTTTACAACTCTCATTCCAAGCAAGTTATAGCTCAGATAGTTATCGGCACAGTTAGGTTAGGTTAGGTTATGAGGGGTTGGGTTAGGTTAGGTTAGGTTAGGTTAGGCTAGGTTAGGTTAGGTTAGGTTATGAGGGGTTAGGTTAGGTTGCTTAAGATTGGGTCAGGTCAGGTTAGGTTAGGTTGCGTAACATTGGGTCAGGTCAGGTTAGGTTAGGTTAGATTAGATTGGGTTAGGTTGCTTAAGATTGGGTCAGGTCAGGTTAGGTCAGGTTAGGTTAGGTTGGATTAGATTGGGTTAGGTTGCTTAAGATTGGGTCAGGTCAGGTTAGGTCAGGTTAGGTTAGGTTGGATTAGATTGGGTTAGGTTGTGATGGGTTGGATGGGTCAGGTTAGGTTAGGTTGGATTAGATTGGGTTAGGTTGTGATGGGTTGGATGGGTCAGGTTAGGTTAGGTTGCGTAAGATTGGGTCAGGTCAGGTTAGGTCAGGTTAGGTTAGGTTAGATTAGGTCTATTTGGTCTGGACCTTCTCTGACCATTGTTACTAAAGAGGACCTGCTGGCTGGCCTGTCCTGCTACCACTACTACTACCTCCACCACTACCAGCACCACCTCTACTACAACTACTACCTAACCTAACCACACGTCTTCTCACAAAAACAACAACAATCATCCCTCACAACAACAACAACCATCCATCACAACAACAACATCCATCCATCACAACAACAACATCCCTCACAACAACAACAACAACCATCCCTCACAACAACAACCATCCCTCACAACAACAACAATCATCCCTCACAACAACAACAATCATCCCTCACAACAACAACAACCATCCATCACAACAACAACATCCCTCACAACAACAACAACAGCCATCCCTCACAACAACAACAACCATCTCTCACAACAACAACCATCCCTCACAACAACAACAACAGCCATCCCTCACAACAACAACAACAACCATCCATCACAACAACAACATCCCTCACAACAACAACAACAGCCATCCCTCACAACAACAACAACCATCCATCACAACAACAACCATCCATCACAACAACAACATCCCTCACACAACAACAGCCATCCCTCACAACAACAACAACAACAACCATCCCTCACAACAACAACATCCCTCACAACAACAACAACAACCATCCCTCACAACAACAACCATCCCTCACAACAACAACAACAGCCATCCCTCACAACAACAACAACAACCATCCATCACAACAACAACATCCCTCACAACAACAACAACATCCCTCACAACAACAACAACAACCATCCCTCACAACAACAACCATCCCTCACAACAACAACCATCCCTCACAACAACAACAACCATCCCTCACAACAACAACCATCCCTCACAACAACAACAACAACAACCATCTCTCACAACACCTGGACAGTAGAGCCATCAAGGTCGTAATTCAGTGAGGTAAATTTTGTCTTCAGGTGTTGTAAAAAAATTATTATTTCTTTTTGTATCTTGAGATGTTTGTAATTAAGAAGGGAGTGTCTGTCTGTCTGTCTGTCTGTCTGTCTGTATTTGTTTGTTTGTTTGTTAAGTTTTCATTTAACTCAAAGGATGATTAGGGGGGGGAGGGGTGTCAGTGACGTCATCATTACTGAGCGGTGATTGGTTTAGGTGTGAAGAGGGTGATGGAGTGTTCTTATTGGTCAGAGTAGCAAGACTTGTGATAGGTAAATGACCAATCTTAGACCAGAGTGATGAGACTTTGACCAATCACAGACTAGAATATGTTGACTAATCACAAGCCAGCGTGATGAAACGTTGACCAATCATAGGACAGACTCACGAGATGACCAATCACAGGCAAGAGTGATGAGAGGTTGACCAATCACAGGACCGAGGCTAAGCCCCCCCCCCCCCCCCCACAGCAGGATGAAGCCCCCTACAGCAGACAGAATCCCCCCCACAGCAGACAGAATCCCTCCCACAGCAGACAGAATCCCTCCCACAGCAGACAGAATCCCCCCACAGCAGACAGAAGCCCCCCACAGCAGACAGAATCCCTCCCACAGCAGACAGAATCCCTCCCACAGCAGACAGAATCCCTTCACAGCAGACAGAATCCCCCTCACAGCAGACTGAAGCCCCTAGTGAAGCCTGACACAGCAGACTGAGAGAGAGAGAGGCGGCAGGAGGTGGTTGAAATGCTCCACTTGAAAGAGAACTGAACGTGAATTACTGAATGTAGGTGAACGGCGCCACACGAGGAGTTGTTGATGGAGATAAAGAGATAGAGAGAGATAATGAACGAGAGATAGAGAGATAATGAACGAGAGATAGAGAGATAATGAACGAGAGATGGAGAGATAATGAACGAGAGATAGAGAGATAATGAACGAGAGATGGAGAGATAATGAACGAGAGATAGAGAGATAATGAACGAGAGATGGAGAGATAATGAACGAGAGATGGAGAGATAATGAACGAGAGATAGAGAGATAATGAACGAGAGATGGAGAGATAATGAACGAGAGATAGAGAGATAATGAACGAGAGATAGAGAGATAATGAACGAGAGATAGAGAGATAATGAACGAGAGATGGAGAGATGATGAACGAGAGATAGAGATAATGAACGAGAGATAGAGAGATAATGAACGAGAGATAGAGAGATAATGAACGAGAGATAATGAACGAGAGATAGAGAGATAATGAACGAGAGATAATGAACGAGAGATAGAGAGATAATGAACGAGAGATAGAGATAATGAACGAGAGATAGAGAGATAATGAACGAGAGATAATGAACGAAAGATAGAGAGATAATGAACGAGAGATGGAGAGATAATGAACGAGAGATGGAGAGATAATGAACGAGAGATAGAGAGATAATGAACGAGAGATAATGAACGAGAGATAGAGAGATAATGAACGAGAGATAGAGAGATAATGAACGAGAGATAATGAACGAGAGATAGAGAGATAATGAACGAGAGATAGATAATGAACGAGAGATAATGAACGAGAGATAGAGAGATAATGAACGAGAGATAGAGAGATAATGAACGAGAGATAATGAACGAGAGATAGATAATGAACGAGAGATAGAGAGATAATGAACGAGAGATAGAGAGATAATGAACGAGAGATAATGAAAGAGAGATAGAGAGATAATGAACGAGAGATAGAGAGATAATGAACGAGAGATAATGAAAGAGAGATAGAGAGATAATGAACGAGAGATAGAGAGATAATGAACGAGAGATAATTAACGAGAGATAGAGAGATAATGAACGAGAAATAGAGAGATAATGAACGAGAGAAGGAAGAGAGAGGTGGAAGAACTATCGTTAAAGATGAGAGACGGGGAGTTATGAGAGAGAGAGAGAGAGAGAGAGAGAGAGAGAGAGAGAGAGAGAGAATGGTGTGGTGTAGGGTGTGTGGTGCGTATGGTGTGGTGTGCTGTGGTGGTAGGTGGGCAGGGCAGGGCAGGTCGCTCACAGGTACGCCAGCTAATATCGACCTGTGGCCCTTCACTACACCGCCCACAGCCGCCCTTCTCCCCACCAAACTGTCCTGCGCCGCCCACAGCTGCCAACCATAATGTCCCGCGCCGCCCACAGCTGCCAGCCACACTGTCCCGCGCCTCCCACAGCTGTCAGCCAAACTGTCCCGCGCCGCCCACAGCTGCCAGCCACACTGTCCCGCGCCGCCCACAGCTGCCATCCACACTGTCCCGCGCCGCCCACAGCAGCCAGCCACACTGTCCCGCGCCGCCCACAGCTGCCAGCCACACTGTCCTGCGCCGCCCACAGCTGTCAGCCACACTGTATCGCGCCGCCCTCCTCTCCGCCACACTGTCCCGCGCCGCCCACAGCCGCCCTCCTCTCCGCCACACTCCTACGCCACCCACAGCCGCCCTCCTCTCCGCCATACTGTTCCGGGCCGCCCACAGTCACTCGCCACACTGTCCTGTTTAGGTTAGGTTAGGTTAGGTCAGGTCATACCAACGTAGCATTAAGGTGATTGAAAGACGTGGAATAACACCAAATTAATTTATTCAACAAGAATTATACATATGGGATAATATTGTATTAACACACACACACACAGTGAATGGATCAACCTCATCACTACCCCCCCCCCTCCTCCCCCCAGGAATGAGTGTAGGACAAAATACCCTCAGACAAATACTCCCTCGGACAAAACCCCACTGGACAAATCTCAGTTAAATAGCTAAGTAGGACTATATTCCCCCATTTTTCTTACTAATGTTTAAGGTTAGGTTAGGTTAAATGTGGGCGATGATGTGGGGGGTGTGGGCAGTGTGGGCGGTGGTGTAATACAAGCAAAGAGATATATAATAATTATACTAATAATAATAACAACAACAATAATAACAACAATAATAATAATAATAATAATAACCAAAATAAGACATAATAAAGTGCTAAACCAACATAAAATAATAGATCATCTTTTATATATTCAACCTAATAAATTACTGGAAGCAATCATTTCAAACTCTATTCGAAATCACCTGGAGAAGCACAGATTGATCAATGATTCCCAGCATGGCTTCACAAGCGGACGTTCTTGCCTAACTAATCTATTAACATTCTTTTCATCAGTTTTCGAATCAGTGGACGAGGGGCACAATTATGATGTGGTATATCTCGACTTTAGCAAAGCCTTCGACAGAGTACCCCACGAAAGACTAATTAGAAAGGTAGAAGCTCATGGCATCAAAGGTGACATCCTTAAATGGATTAGGGCGTGGTTACAGGACAGGAAACAGCGAGTGAGCATTAACGGCACTAAGTCCCATTGGAGCAACGTCACAAGTGGAGTTCCCCAAGGCTCAGTACTTGGACCATTATTGTTTATTATATACATAAACGACATAGATATCGGCATAGACAGCAACATAAGTAAATTTGCTGATGATACTAAAATAGGACGTGTTATCAAATCTGACGAGGACTCGGCAAAACTACAGGAGGATCTAAACAAATTTTTCGAATGGTCTGAAAAATGGCAGATGAAATTCAACATTGACAAATGTAAAGTACTCAGTATAGGGAATGTAAACAGGGAAACCAGATACCAGATGAACAACGATGCCATAGAGAAATCCGACTGCGAGAGAGATTTAGGAGTAATGATAAGTAGGAACCTTAAGCCAAGTAAACAATGTGTTTTTGCTCGTAACAAGGCTAATAAAGTACTTGGGTTCATACAAAGGAGTGTTAGTTACAAGACTAGCGAGGTCATCCTAAAACTGTATCTTGCTCTTGTGAGACCACACCTGGATTACGCAGTCCAGTTCTGGTCACCGTATTACAGAATGGATATAGAATCCTTGGAAAGAATCCAGAGGAGAATGACAAGACTAATCCCGAGTATCAGGAACCTTGAGTATAGAGACAGGTTAAAGCATCTTAATTTGCACTCCCTTGAGAGACGTAGAGCGAGGGGCGACCTGATAGAGGTGTATAAATGGAAGGCAGGGCTAAACAAAGGGGACATTACAAAGGTACTCAAATTATCCAACCAGGAGCGAACTCGTAACAATGGTTTTAAATTGGACAAATTTAGATTTAGGCGTGAAATAGGTAAACACTGGTTTGGAAACAGAGTAGTGGATGAATGGAACAAGTTACCAAATATCATCATTAACTCGAATACGCTGAATTGCTTCAAACATAGGTTGGATGCTCATATGAGCAATAGGGGTTGGGTGTAAACGGGACTGCCCAGTATGGGCCAATAGGCCCGCTGCAGTTTCCTCCATTCTTATGTTCTTATGTTCTTATTAAAATATAACTCCGTCGACCCAGGCGTTAAAGGTGCGTACGGCGTTGAGTGCGGGCGTGCTTCTGGCGTTGAGTGTGGGCGTGCTTCCGGCGTTGAGTGTGGGCGTGCGTCCGGCGTTGAGTGTGGGCGTGCTTCCGGCGTTGAGTGTGGGCGTGCTTCCGGGGTTGAGTGTAGGCGGTGATAAGATATGTTGGTTTTTGGGGTTGGAGGGTGGGTGGCCAGCTGGATGTACGGGCGGCCGGGTGGTAGTGTGGGCGGGCGGCCGGGTGGTAGTGTGGGCGGGTGGCCGGTTAGATGGAAGTCTCCGGCTTTTACTCTAGAAACAATAACAATAATAATAAAAACAACAACATCAACAGTAATAATAATAATGATAATGATGATAATACTACTACTACTAATAATAATAATAACACTAATTATTACTATTTTACCAAGTGTGGTGTGTCATGATATAGTGTAGTATGGTAAAGATGATGTGGTATGGTGTGGTAGTGTGGTAGAACTCACCTGCCATACGAGAGACGGCAGCAGCTTGGTGGCTAAGTGAGGTCAGGTCAACGGATCACAGTTCCCCAGCACGGTGACCTGGTGAGGTGTGGCGTGGTTTGACCTCCCTATTGGCGGCCAAGATGAGGTGGTAGTAGAATTCAGCGGCCACACCTACAGCAGCCACACTAATTCGTTCATTATGTCCGTGTATAGTTGCCAGATCCCTTTTTCCAGTGATGGTGGGGATGAATCTATACACGTTGTTCGTCATGTTAAGGTAATACTTGGTATCCGTGTTGCCCACGAGAACCGCTGCGTCAGAAGAACACTACGTCAGGTACACACATATATACAACATGCAAATGTATGTTTGTTTTAGGTCATAGAGATTACTGTACATGCTATTATAAAGGGTATGGGACCTTAACAATAGGGTGTGTATGTGTGTTTTGGGTACACACACACACACACACACACAAATAAGTAATAAAACACAAGGTCATTCCATAAACTACAATATAACAAGAAATCGAGGCAAAATGGCAGGCTGTTTTAATAAACTGTAGAAGAAATGAAAATAATATTCGTCATTTCTCACAGGTAGGTATAGGTAGGCATAGGTAAGTAGGCATAAGATAGGTAGATGGTTAGGTATAGGTAGGTAGGTAGATAGGTACTCAGGCAGTAGAAGGTCCTAGAATAGAAGAGATTCATGCGAGTTAGTCACCAGCGGGAGGACCCCCCCACCCACACACACAGACGCCCTACTCCTGGTGATGCTGAGGAGGACCAGCAGCATCCCCCGCCCATACCATCACCCTGTGGTATATACGGGTAGCCTGCCGCAGATTGGTCACCGAGAGACGTTCATCACTGCCGTGGATGCCAGATATGTCCTTCTTGGTGAGGTGGATCGGGTAGTGGCGGTAGATGCAGGAGGTCAAGTTAAGGTAATGGAGGGAGTCAGTGTTGGCCATCATCACCGCTGTAGGGAGGGAACAACTTGCCTCTTTCAGTCACCATCTTCACAACCTGGGTCATTATACTTAAAGGTTCGCATGTATGAGAGAAAGAGAGAGAGAATACCAAACAGCTTGTTTTAAAGTCCTAAGTAACATACAGCGTGGCATCAGAAATATACCGAGACTCTACCTTCACTAGAATACGTTCACCTAACCCCTTGGGTACGATAACTTAACTTCACAAGCATAAGTTAACCCCTTGAGTACCTAATCTAACCATTAATGACACAATACAGTCCTAATTGGCCCCAACCCATTATAATACTGACCTAATAGGCCCCGATACCAAGTGTTTAATGATAAGATTAGGTCGGGGCCCACTAGGACTGGACCCAAGTGAGCCCCTGGGTCCTGAAAACATACTTGTAGCCCTGGACATGTATCTTGGGAGCTCTGGAGACGTACCTAGGGCCCTGGACATGCACCTTGGGGCCCTAGAGACGTATCTGGGGCCCTGGATACGTACCCGGGGCCATGAAGATTTATTACCTGGGGCACTGGACATGCACCTTGGGGCCCTGGAAACGTATCCGGGGCCATGGAGATTTATTACCTGGGACCCTGGCGACATACCTGGAGCAACAACAGCGCCCGGGAAGTGATGGTGTATAGCGGAGGTGAGGAGGCGCCACCCTGGTACATCCGGGCCGTAGGGGGAGACTGGGTGAGCGGCCATCTGTTGCTTCACTGTCAGCTGTAAACCATAATAATACTCAACACGGTGCCATAATATATGTTACGTTTTTTTTTTTTTTTGGCGAAATCAGTTAGTTTGCACAATTACCGGCATGCATATTGATAATTTTGGAAAATAACTTAAATCACACAGGAAAAAGGGAAACTGTGGGGTCAAGGGTCACAGAGGGAACAACTGACCTTCACTGTGCGGTCAAGGGTCACAGAGGGAACTACTGACCTTCACTGTGGGGTCAAAGATCACAGAGGGAACTATTGACCTTCACTGAGAGGTCACAGGGAACTGCTCTAGGGTCAAGGGTCACAAAAGGAACTACTGACCTTCACTGTGGGGTCATTGATGGCCGCAAGGTCGTGCTGGATGACGTCATCGAGAGACTGGGCAGGATGGACGCGATGGTTGATGATGGCGCTGGCCGAGGAGGGCACCACGTTCTCCTGTCAACCAGTCAACAGTTTAATTTGATCTATTTCACCAGTCACCACACAGTTTAATTTGATCATTTCACCAGTCAACAGTCACCACAGTTTAATCTGATATATTTCACCAGTCATCATACAGTTTTATTTAATCTATTTCACCAGTCACCATACAGTTTTATTTAATCTATTTCACCAGTCAACACACAGTTTAATCTGATATATTTCACCAGTCACCAGTTTAATAGATGTTCGGGAGGTCAGTCTGTTCATTTGTTATTTTGTTATGACTTATTGTGTTCACCTCAAGAATCTCCACCCCAGCTTAATTGACCTATAGATTAACCTAACTTAACCTAATCTAATCTAACTTAACCTAATCTAATCTAATCCTGATGGGCCCCCTGTCCTAATGGTCCCTTGTCTGAGTCATATTGGTGGCACGGACATCACCACTACGAACATCATTACAACGGACATCACTACTACGAACATCACTACAACGGTCCAGTACTTTACCTTGACGCCAGCACGGACGATAGTGATGGAGGTGGTGGTCCGCAGCAGGGCGTTTGACTCACGTGACCTCGACATGACCAGTTCCAACAGAGGTGAAAACAGCCATAGATTTGAGTAGAAAAGTTTGTAGGGCCATGATGCCTGTAATATTATCATTGATTATTATATTATTTATCTGATTTCTTTCTCTTTCTTCTTCTCTCTGTGTCATTCTTTCTTTCCATCTCTTTCTCATCACATATGACCACAACATTAGGTCCTCAGGTAACAGGTTAGGTTAGGTTACAGGTGTGTTATGCACTGACCTTTGTGGCTAAGTAGGTAAAAGTGTCACCCTCAGGGCCCTTTCCAAACAGTGAGGGCTGAGGGTTAAGGGCTAAGTTATTGAGGGCTGCAACTAGACGAGAGACAGCCGGATCTTGTGGTGGTATAGATGAGTGACCTCCTTCACCCTCTACTTGTAATTGTAAGGTCATGTAGCCCTTCTCTGTCACGCTGATTCTGTAGTAGTAGTAGTAGTAGTAGTAGTAGTAGTAGTAGTAGTAGTAGTAGTAGTAGTAGTAGTATTATAATTAACGTAGGTACTTTTGTATTGGTGTATTTAATATTAAGGTAATAAAATGGTGGCTAAGGTGTGGCTATAAGGGGAGGATGGATGCCACAAAGTAGGTTTTCGGCAAAAGTGAGGTCAAAATAACTAAGGACGGCCAAAGACATCTAGGCGCAATAATTGGCACTACGGACTTCAAGACCCAGTACGTAGCGGGAAAGGTGAATGAGTGGGTTAGCGAAATCCATGCTCTATCGGAGATTGCTAACACAGAGCCACATGCGGCCTTTGCAGCATTCACCCATGGAGTCAAGCATCGTTGGAACTACCTAATGCGTACCATCCCTGAGATCGGACCCCTCCTCCACCCTGTGGAAGAAGCAATCAGTGTCAAGTTCATTCCCAAACTAGTGAAACACCCCGACTTAACCCTAACAGAAAGAACACTTCTTGCACTTCCACCAAGACTGGGAGGGATGGGACTAACTAATCCAGAGGAGATTGCTGACTCTGCACATCAAAATTCACTTAAGCCCACGGCAGCCCTCACTGACCACATAATAGCCCAGAATGCAACAGGGGAAGTGGACACCAGCGAAGTTAATAAGATCCGTAGGTCCATTACAACAGATCGGCAGCACTGCCAAAATGACATGTTGCAGCAACTATTGCTGCAGGTTCCAGAAAATTTGACAAAAAAAGTAGCTATAGCGCAGGAGGTGGGCGCCTCGAACTGGTTAACTACGTTACCGATAAGGGCAATTGGTTTCAGCCTTAACAAACAAGAATTTACAGATGCCATTGCTCTAAGGTACGGTTGGCCAGTAGATGGTTTGCCCTCCCAATGCGTGTGTGGCTATTCCTATGATGGCGATCACGCCATGGCCTGCAAGAAGGGGGGCTTCATATGCATGAGGCATGACGAGGTAAGGGATCTCACAGCAAATATGTTGAAGGAAATCTGCCGGGACGTCCTGGTAGAACCGACCCTCCTTCCACTGGATGGCGAGATCTTCCAACACAGGACTTCAAACACATCTAACGAAGCCCGTGTGGACGTCAGTGCTCGAGGATTCTGGACGCGGGGACAGCGAGCTTTCTTCGACATCAGGATTTTTTATCCCATGGCCGTTTGTCACCGTAACCTAGCTCTCGATGCTGCACATAGGAGGAACGAGAACGACAAGAGAAGGGCATATGGGGAGAGAATTCAAAATGTTGATCAAGGCAGCTTCACTCCTCTAGTGTTCACAACCTCTGGTGGGATGGGCCCAAGTGCAAGATGTTTCTACGCCAGACTCGCGGAGCTGATCTCCGAACAGAAGCAGCAGCCCAGAAGTTATGTTACAGCCTGGATGAGATGTCGACTGTCCTTCTCTCTCCTTCGGTCGGCTTTGCTCTGCCTCAGGGGAACGAGAGCTTCTGCCCCTACTCCGACAACTGCTGCAGATATTGACTATGAGGCTACAGTCACTGAATGCCGCATAGATCTGCGGCTCAACTAATTTAACACAGATAGGATAGCTTCTTATGTATTAGGATATTTAATATTAAGGTAAATAAATGGTGGCGAAGGTGTGGCTATTGGGGGTTGGCTGGAGGCCACGTTAATAATATCTTTGAAAAAAAAAAAAAAAAAAAGTAGTAGTAGTAGTAACTCACAATGCAGTAGGAACAGTAAACCCAGGCATAAGACCAGATATCACAGGTGTTCCTTCGTCAAGCAGGAAGTCTAAGGTGACTCCCCTCTCCTGTAGTACCTGGGAGATGTGACCTGCACCGTCAGCCCCTCGGACCTGTAACACAACCACTGTCAGCACCTCGGACCTGTAACACAACCACACCGTCAGCACACACACACACACACACACACACACACACACCTGAACATATTAAAAAGAAGAGGTGGAGGGAAGGAAGGAAGGAAGGAAGGAAGGAAGGAAGGACTCACCTCTTCATCATGACCAAAGGCAACGTAGAAGGAACGGGTTGGCTGGAAGTCCGTCTTGGCCAGGTAGTTGAGCGCCATGATGATGCCCTGTAATGGTGGTGGTGTTAGTTCTGGCCATCAGACTACCATACCCTGCCATACACTACCATACTACCATACCCTGCCATACCCTGCCATACATTACCATACACTGCCATACCCTGCCATACATTACCATACACTGCCATACCCTGCCATACATTACCATACACTGCCATACACTACCATACACTGCCATACTACCATACACCACCATACTACCATACCCTGCCATACACTGCCATACCCTGCCATACACTGCCATACATTACCATACACTGCCATACTACCATACTATCATACACTACCATACTACCATACCTTGCCATACACTGCCATACGCTGCCATACATTACCGTACACTACCATACCCTGCCATACACTACCATACTACCATACACTGCCATACATTACCATACACTGCCATACCCTACCATACACTACCATACCCTGCCATACCCTGCCATACACTACCATACCCTGCCATACACTACCATACACTGCCATACCCTGCCATACATTACCATACACTGCCATACATTACCATACACTACCATACCCTACCATACATTGCCATACCCTGCTATACATTACCATACACGGCCATGCCCTGCCATACACTACCATACCCTGCCATACACTACCATACTACCATACCCTGCCATACACTACCATACACTGCCATAAATTACCATACACTGCCATACCCTGCCATACATTACCATACACTACCATACCCTGCCATACCCTACCATACACTACCATACACTGCCATACCCTGCCATACATTACCATACACTGCCATACCTTGCCATACATTACCATACACTGCCATACCCTGCCATACACTACCATACACTGCCATACTACCATACTACCATACCCTGCCATACACTACCATACAGTACCATACACTACCACCTACACCACACCACACACACACACACCACAACACACACTACCACACCACCACACACACACACACCACAACACACACTACCACACCACCACACACACACACACCACAACACACACTACCACACCACCACACACACACACACACCACAACACACACTACCACACCACCACACACACACACACACCACAACACACAATACCACACCACCACACACACACACACCACAACACACACTACCACACCACCACACACACACACACCACAACACACACTACCACACCACCACCACACCATACTCACCATAACTCCAATTTTATTATCAATAGCTCCTCTACCCCAGATGTAGTCTTCCCCAGTTACAGTGTCGGGTAAAATAAGACCAACCCAGGGGTCATGGGTCCACTTGGTGGGGTCAGCAGGTACCACGTCCATATGACCCATCAACAGGTAAGGCTGCAGCTCAGGTGTACTTCCCTAAGTATAAACACAGGTGAGTTAATTTATTTGAGGGATTTAGGATTACCTGGAGATTAACACCCCTTCCTCCCTCCCTCCCTTCTCAAAGCTTATTTTACCTGAAGATTAACACCCCTTCCCCCCTCCCTCCTCAAAGCTTATTTTACCTGGAGATTGACACCCCTTCCTCCCCCCCTCCCTCCTCAAAGCTTATTTTACCTGAAGATTAACACCCCTTCCCCCCTCCCTCCTCAAAGCTTATTTTACCTGAAGATTAACACCCCTTCCTCCCCCCCTCCCTCCTCAAAGCTTATTTTACCTGAAGATTAACACCCCTCCCTCCCTCCCTCCCCCCTTCCTTCTCAAAGCTTATTTTACCTGAAGATTAACACCCCTTCCTCCCTCCCTCCCTTCTCAAAGCTTATTTTACCTGAAGATTGACACCCCTTCCTCCCTCCCTCCCTCCCTTCTCAAAGCTTATTTTACCTGAAGATTAACACCCCTTCCTCCCTCCCTCCCTTCTCAAAGCTTATTTCACCGGAAGATATAAAATAAGAAGAAGAAGATATAGAAAAAGGAAGAAGAAGAAGAAGGAAGAAGAAGAAGGAGGAGAAGGAAGAAGAAGAAGAAGGAAGAAGAAGAAGAAGGAAGAAGAAGAAGGAGGAGAAGGAAGAAGAAGAAGGAAGAAGAAGAAGAAGAAGGAAGAAGGAGAAGGAAGAAGGAGAAGAAGAAGAAGAAGAAGAAGAAGAAGAAGAAGAAGAAGAAGAAGGCAGAGGAGGCAATATTACTTACAGTTACCGTGAAGAGAAGGCTGTATGTGTTGATAACTTCAGTCTCTATGTAACTGCAATTAAATACGTGTGGGAAACCTGCAACACAACGCAACACATTAGTAGTAGTGGTGGTAGTAGTGTGGGAAACCTGCAACACAACGCAACACATTAGTAGTAGTGGTGGTAGTAATAGTAGTGGTGGTAGTAGTAGTAGTGGTAGTTGTGGTAGTAGTAGTGGTGGTAGTAGTGGTAGCCTCACCACCACCAAAGGTCACGCTGAATAATTTTGTATTATGGTGTTTGAACTTTTAATGTTTGTACAGTACGTGAGGAGGCGCTGTACAGTGCACACACCCCCCCCTACACACACACACCACCCGGTGTCCCCATGACCACGTGAGGTCCTTTATATCAACACCAGAGGACGAGTTACTACACCACGTGAACACCACACCACCCGGTGTCTCCATGACCATTTGAGGTCCTTCATATCAACACCCGAGAACGAGGTACTACACCACGTGAATACCACACCACCTGGTGTGTCAATGACCAGCCCAGGCCCGTGCCATCAACTGCAAACTATAATAATTTGTATGTTCAATTCATGTTCCGTCTTCTTTCAGTAATGAAAGCTTTTGTAAAACGACCCACCTGCCCCCATGTCTTTGTATGTAATAAGTCATTTTTGTTCAATGTATATTTTCAGCTTTCGGGCTGCAGAACATTTTCAATAAACCATTAATATTATTATTATTATTACACACACACACGATGTGGAGTAATCGTCTCCCAGGTGAGGGAGTTGATTTGGTACCTTTTCAGGTTTGTCTTAAGACTAACCTTATACCTCTTCAGTTGGCCGCCAGCGTTAAGTTTACTATTCGTTAGGTGATTGTAAAGTAGCTGCTTTGGCAGTCTATTGTCTTCCATGCGGGTAACATGGCCAGTCCAACGTAGCTGTTCATGAGTAATGGTAGCCTCGATGCTCCTCCAGTTGGTGTCAGCAAGAATACTGGCATTTGTTCTCTTGTCTTCCCAGCGAACTCGGAGGATGGAACGTAGGCTGCGTTGGATGGTGGAGATGTGTCTGAACCTGGGGCAGGTTGAAAGAGAATCTGAGTCTTACGTACATTCACCTCAAGGCCGAAGTGCGCATACACATCTGCGCAGGTGTTTAGGATCTCCTGTAGGTCGTGTTCAGTGTGAGCAACAAGGGTGAGGTCGTCTGCAAACTGAAGTTCAGTAATGGAAGCATGCCGACACCTTTGTTCTTGCTTGGAGTCGTCTTATGTTGAAAAGACACCCCTTCACCCGGTACTCGATGTCCACCCTGCCTGCTAAATTGGCACTGGCACGAGTAAGGAAGGCAGCCAAGAAAATGGAAAAGAGAGTTGGTGCCAGTACACACCCTTGTTTAACCCCCGTTTGGATGGGTAGGAACTCAGACTGGGTGCTGTTGTGCAGGTCACTGCCGTTCATGTCATCGTGGAGTTGCCTCACAATGAATTTTGGTGGGCAGCCAAAACGGCTGAGGGCCCACCAGAGGGCTTCCCTGTTGACCGAGTCGAAGGCCTTGTTAGGACGATGAAAGCCACGTACAGGTCACGACGCTGTTCTCTGCACTTTTCCTGTATCTGCCGGACAGCAAAGATCATGTCAGTGGTGCCACATGATGGTGTAAAACCACATTGAGATTCTGGGAGGAAGGTTTTCCTCCTCAGGAAGAAGTCTGTATCGGAGGACTCGGGCGATAATCTTGCCAGCTACGGAGAACAGCGAGATTCCACGGTAGTTGCCACAGTCTGACCGATCTCCCTTGTTCTTATATATATTAACAATGGAAGCATTTTTAAGAGCTTAGGGGATTTCCTCCTTTTCCCATATATTGTCCAGGAGAGAGTGGAGACGGCTGGTAAGCAGAGGTTTTCCTGCTTTATACACCACGGCTGGGATTCCATCAGGCCCTGAGGCTTTGTTATTTTTCATCTGTTCGATGGCAGTAACTACCTCATCTATGTTTCGGTCGAGCAATGAATGACTCATAAAATGTTTTAATGGAATTGGAAAATTTGAGCATCTTGTGCTGGTCTGCAGATTTTTGTATTTCACATGCTGTATTCTTAAGCCAGTCATTCTATAGAATGCGAAGTTTTCGCTGGGCTGCCGCTTTCTTCTTACGGAAGGTATCAGCTTTGGTCGGAGACTGAGGGTTGTTCTGCCAGTAAGTAAAAGCAGCACGTTTATCATCGATGAGTACTTTGATTGCCGGGTCATTTTCATCAAACCAGTCCTGGTGCATTCTTTTGATCTGGCCGAGGGTCTCTCTGCGGGTTTTTGTCATAACAGCGTTGAGAGTATCCCATTCGGCACTGGGATTCGCGTTGTTTATAAGCCCAGGTTCGAGCTGCTCTCTGAAAGCATGTGCTACTGCTGGGCCCTCCAGACGCTTAGTATTAAAACCTCTTCTGGAGGCTTACTGCCTTTGTCGTTTTGGGGCGACGTGAAGTGAGAGCCTGGCTCTGACAAGTCGATGATCAGTGTCACAGTGGTCTGAGCCACGCATGGCACGGGTGATGAGGACATCTCGGCGATCTCTTTCTCTGACAATGATGTAGTCAATGAGATACCAGTATTTGGATCGTGGGTGTTGTCACGAACCCTTGAACTTGTCGGCCTGCCGAAACAGTATTGGCGATGGTGAGGTTGTGAGCAGCACACTTGCTGAGAAGGAGTAGGCCGTTGGCATTACACTTGCCTAGTCCATTTCTCCCAATAGTTCCCTGCCAAATGCTAGCATCTCTGCCAACTCTGGAATTGAAGTTGCCAAGGAGCACAACCTTGTCTTCTCTGGGGATAGAGGTTAGCACTCTGTCAAGGTCGGTGTAAAAGGCCTCCTTAATGCCATCCTCTGCATCCGGTGTTGGGGCGTATGCACCGATGAAAAAGGCATGACGCGAGTGATTCAGTGGAACTAGAAGCGTCACGACGCACTCGTTCATCCCAATAGGCATTTCAGTTAGCCTGTGTCGGATGCGTTGGCGAATGGCAAAGCCAACTCCATAAATGCGGGTTCTCTCCACAGCAGGCTTACCCTCCCAGAAGAAGGTATTGCCAGACTCCCGTTCTGTGAGCTGGCCCTCATCTGGGAGCCGGGACTCACTGATGGTTGCTATGTCGATGTTATACCTAGCCAGCTCTTTTGCCACAAGGGCAGTTCTTCTTTCAGGACGCTCATTTGTGCCAGTGTATCCAGAAGGGTCCTGACATTCTATGCAACGACCATAAGAAGTTGTATGGTTTGTTTTTGTTTGGATCTGTGATTTTGACTGTTTTCGACCGCATAAGGATGACCTTACTGGGTGCGGTTGCCCAGTCAGGTTGGGTTTTTAGGCAGGCTATATTTAGGGCACTTTTTCTAGCCCCCTCCCCGTGTGGGGTGAGCAGAGTGGCTCCTCGAAAGGGCTGCTCAGTCGCACAAACAGGACTGGATTGCACTGCTGCCTAAATCCCAGTGCATAAACGACCATCTTATCTGTGCTGCCCATGTGTAGAGTTGTGACTAGAGACTCCCGGTTGTCATCTCTGCCTGTCCCCGTCGCCATAGGACTTTGGGGGTATAGGGGTTTTGATGATGATGATGAGAGGTATGATGAACTGGGTGATGGCTGTGCGTGAGTTGAGTTTATATGGTGAGGCAGGAGGGCAGGCTGCAACCACACATTTTGGCTCTCCCTTTTCCTGATCCAGTGGTGCAAGTGTTGCAACGACTGGGGAGAGGGGGAGTTGCAATGGACTGCCGATAGTCCAGTTTGTTGGGTTTCGCCTTAGCCTGTCCATCAGGCATCGCCTTCATCCGTCGGCGTAGTTGTCGGGTTTCCACGGCGGTCACCACTTCCGCCTATACCGCCGTTGGGTGTTGTTGGATCTCTGTTAGCATGTCTGCCTGATGCGGGGCTCCACTGCAGATTTTTCGTTTGGGGTTTACTCCCGTAGCCTAATACCTACCAAGGTTAATCCGCAAGGCAGCAGGGCGATGGCTGGTAGGCACCAGAACGTGTCCACATGCTAGTGGGTTTATGCGCAGTCCCTCTGGGGCCCACTGCTACTCCAAAATCTCCTGCTGGTCTAGCCTAGGCCCATAAGGCACCCAGTTACCGTGTGTTGCCACGAGGAGGCACAGCAGGAGTCTTGATGGTGAAGAGGCTGTGTACTGGCAGGGGAAGACTTACGCAAGTTGCTTCCCTGTTCGCCACGAGGGCTAGCCAGCAGCGACAGCTGAAAGCGAGAGGGAGCAAGTAGTGCTTGCACCTTAACACTAACATAGTGCTGCCACACTAGACGCATTTCACCACCCTGTGTGCGACACACACACACACACACATACATACAGGTACTTACTCTCCCGAAGGAACTCATGGAAGCGAAGTAGTTGGTGTGTGTCATACATGCCAACATCTGTGGACACTGTGGGTATGCTGAGCGCTGTGGCCATGAGCTGTGGTAGTGTGGCCAAGTAGGACTCCGGCAGCTCCTCCTTCACTCCTGTGGCCATTCCCCAGTCTTGGTAGTCGGGTTCCTGGCCACACACATAGATAGATAGATAGTTAGACAGATAGATATTTACACACACACACACACTAATTAAATTATTTGAAAATATAATCGAAGGTCAAATGGGCCCCAGAACTAACAGGCCCCAGTCTTAATAGGCCCCAGTCCTAATAGGCCCCAGACCCAATAGGCTCAGTCCTAATAGGCCCCAGATGATTTAGAGGTGCAATAATGAACAAGGTTAGAGAGAGAGAGAGAGAGAGAGAGAGAGAGAGAGAGAGAGAGAGAGAGAGAGGACAAATTGGGAAAGGGAGAGGGCGCAGAAGATTAGGAAGGGAGGAAGGGAGAGGGGAAAACGAAGATAAAGCTCAGGAAAGGGAGAGGGTGAGGGAGAGAGACGATAAGGAAGGGAAAAGAGAGCAAGGAAGGGAGAGGGAAGGGAGAGGGTGAGGGCTGGAAGAGAGGGAAGGGAATGAGGGGAAACGGGACGATGGATAAAGAAAGAACAACGGTGAGAGTGAGAGAAAGTGAGGGGAGGTGTGGGAAGGGAAGAGTTGATCTACCACACCAGTCTACCACACCATAGTCTACCACATCATAGTCTACCACACCAGTCTACCACAACATAGTCTACCACACCAGTCTACCACACCACACCATAGTCTACCACACCAGTCTACCACACCATAGTCTACCACACCATAGTCTACCACACCAGTCTACCACACCATAGTGTACCACACCATAGTGTACCACACCATAGTGTACCACACCACAGTCTACCACACCATAGTCTACCACACCATAGTCTACCACACCAGTCTACCACACCATAGTCTACCACAACACTACCACACCAGTCTACCACACCATAGTCTACCACACCACTACCACACCACTACCACACCATAGTCTACCACACTACCACTTTCACTGCTGTTGTTGTAGTCTATACCTCAAGGGTGGCAGCTCTGATGATTGCTACAAGGAGAAGTATGCCAATCACGCCCCCAAGTACGCCCACCACCGCGCCCACCGCGCCACACAAACGCCTGCACTTAACCATAGTCCTACTCCTGACGTGGTTAGAGTGTCAGTGAGGCGTGTGGCTGACGGCTGACAGGAGCTGATGACGGTGTGGGTGTGTCACGCTAATCTGAGGAAAGATATTATTATAATGGCTGGTTTAAAGACAGTTCTAATGGGCTCCAGTTTAGATAAATATCGGCTTATTATTAGCGTTACTCCTGGAACTGTGAAGTTTTCTGATATTTTTATAGATACGTTTTCTATGGTGTTCAGACCAAGACCACATCGCACATCCCGGCATTGGTCGAAACAGCCTACCCATGTCCACCAGTCCTCTCTATAATTAAGGAAGTTTTGAAGGCTTCTATATGCTCACCTTAGATGTAAACAATATTAAACAAACACTTGTCGTTGTGTGATGCTTCGTGATTAATTTACTTTATCCTCTCCACTAATCGGTCTGTTAGCCACTACTGTAGGGCGGTCGGTCACAACTCACATCTCAGTTAATCTATTGCGCACTGTTGACAAGTACTGGGCATATTGTTAAAAGAGCTCACACTCGGTGCCGTCTCAACACCGGCAGGTTGTTCCAAGAATTTACAATTCTCGCTCTCAAAAAGTTTGCTTTGACAATTTTTTGAATCTGTGGCTTCTTCACACTTTAGCAGTAACTAATGAGGCGGGCATCTGCAGGCCCCGGGCTGAATAATGTCCTCCGAGGTGCTTATAAATTAATTCACGGCCTTGCCTTCCCCACGTTTGTTGCAAGACAGCGATAGTGTAGACAGATATATAGACAAGGCTGGTATACCAACAATGGTAAAGAGTAATAAATGACTTCACCAAAGTTACCCAAGATAGCTATTTAAAGCTTATTTTTACTTTCATCTCAATATAAAATGTTAGTTTTTTTAGATTGTCTCCTGTGCAAGGTGAAGTTAAATAAGTAACATGTTGGTGTATTTAATCTCTTCCACTCCAGCCAACCCAACAACTGTGCTCAGGGGTACGTTAAGTTTGATATTAGTGAAGATAAAACATTGTATACAGTTCATACATAGTGCATCTTCCCGACAAATACACAATATATTTATATATTATACTTTAATATTAATAACTTGAGGGACATAACTACTTAAAGACTCTACTTACATAGAGAACAAAATAAAGCTCAACTCACACTTATGGTGGCTGAGATCACCGAGACGTCGAGGGAGGCCACACCAAGCTAAGGTCTTTGGTCACTGATTAGAAACATGTGACAACAGCTGCTGTAGACTGAAACGAGGATGACGTCTGTATTCCAATACGTTATCACAGAGATTTAAAAGAAAATGAAATCGTTGATATATGTCTATTATGTATGGGTGTATACAGTTATAAATGCGTATACAGTAGTTTATATTATAATTATATTTACACCTTGCACACGCTTATATTTTTCCCCTAAAACACGTATTCTGAAGGATTAATAAATGTAATAGGAGGTATTAGGGATAAGTGTGTGTTTAAACATATACTTACGTATATATAAGGTAGGCTAGACGAATAAGTAGTAAATATATTTAAATATATAAGTAAAGTCACATATATTTGGGATTATAAAAGCCGCTCAGTGGCGAAGAGGATAAAGTAAAAAAAAAAGTAAATATTAACTTAAATTAGGCAGGGTTGCGCCAGTGTTTATATAATTACATATATATGGTAATGTGTACGTATAAATGGTACTTATATTTAACTATAATTATTAAATCACTTTTATTTGGGAGTATAATGGAGTGTAAGGTGCGTATTATTCGGTCAAATAAGGTGATATTGCGCTTGGCGTCTTTATGTATACTACTATGTATATACGGTAGTGTGTAGGCATATATAGTGCCTATATTTAACTATACTTATGAAAACGCTTTTATTTTGGAGTATTAGCCAGTGGGAGGGCATAATATTAGGTAAAATAAGGTAATGGTGCGCTTGGCGAGCGTCATGTTGGCCACTCTACCGCTGTGTTGCTCTAGCAGAAAACATTTCGAAGATGCGTCAAGTGAAGTATGGCTGCGCCCATTCTTAAGTGGAAGCGGGTCACTAATACGACGGGTCCACAGCCCAGACCTCGCCATGGCCATCGTGCTGTGGCCATTAAGGACCTGATGGTTGTGTTTGGTGGCGGCAACGAAGGAATAGTCGATGAATTACACGTTTATAACACAGGTAAGTGGCCCTATACTGCAGCTGTGTATCTCGGCTTATTTCTCACCTTTACACTTGTGTGATTTATATTAACTAGTGCTTGGAGGATTAATACGTCTATGGAGGAACTGTGAGTCGTAGTATGAGAGTACTGGACGAGACGAGTGACCAGGAAAGACTACAACTGTGAATCCGAGCTTGTTTGTTTTGAAAGTTTCCAAGATGGCCGCCCCCTGTAGACTGAGGCTGAAGTGGTCTTTTTTCACATTTTATTTGAATCTCTCTGTTTCTAATGGCCTAACAACTATCCCATGTTATAAGGAAATTTATGTTCTTGATATTAACATCGATGACATGATAGTGCGATCGCTTATAAGGGAATTATTAGACATATAAATAGGTTGCTCCCGGGCTATCTAACATGGCGTCTAGTCTTTGACGTTCATCTGTTTATGTTGTACATCCGGGCTCTTCCCTCCTGTTAGTCCCAATTTTCTACCTTTATCCACTTATTTATACCTCGCATTACTCACATATGGAACAAATAACAAATATACTTGCATATTACGTGTATAGTAGTGGCTGTTATTTATATATATGAGTCTTTAATGGGAAATATTAGGATGGTGAGGGGAGGTTGGGACTCAAGAAGAACAGCTGCTGTGAGGCTTAGGGAGGGAGGAGGAGAAGTCAGAAGAAGAGCTTCAGAGGGGAGGAGGTGCGGGAAGGTGGAACAGCCGCATCTATTTTTCTCCATGGTGGGGAGGTGAACACAACAGCCCTTTGTCACCTCCGAGGCCACACACGCCTGCCAACCCTTCTCTCTCTCTGAGAGTGAAAAGGACTTGGGGTTCATATAAACATCGGAAAAGATTTAAAGGACTTGGAGGTCAACATAAACATTGGGGGTCCGCTCCCCCCATTTTTTTATAAAAAAATCAATACTTTCTTTAATTCAGTATTGTACTCAAGCGTTTTTGGGGTAGTGACAAGTAATTACATTTGACCACAGAATATCTCTTAATATCAAGTGCACATGTCCTCAAAATGCCCATGTTATTGGTCAGATTAAAAAGGAATTCTGGGGGCTTACAGCTACCCCCCCCCCCCCCAAAAAAAAAAAAATAAAATAAAACCCAGCTGGGTGGGCTCCCTGTGCTCGCCATGTACCCTTACCCACACCTTGGACCCCCCCCCCCCCCCCCCCCCCTCGTTTGATGTTCCTGTATCCGCCCCTGCTTGGAGGTAATCATAAACACTGGGGTTGCGATTTAATATAGGTAAATGCAAAGTTCTGAGACAGCTTAACCTTTTGACGACGATAATCTAACCCTTGAGGACTCGAAGGGTTTAGTGACAAATTAGGTATAGAGAAATCCGGTTGTGAGAAAGATGGAGTAATGATAAGTCGGGTGCAGAAATCTTGGACCACAATGCATAATAAACTAAACATCGGGTGTGAGAGAGAGTACTGTACCTTTGACTACCTGCGAGGTCACGTCAGTATCCGGATGGGGTAGATAGATTAGCGGAAGGGTAGTCAATCTCGAGGTGAAGAAAGCTTGGTTATTTAATCTCTAGACACCCGGGGTGTCTAATCTTCAGGTGATTGGAAGTTGGTTGTCTTAAATGAAGCGGAAATGTTACATATGAACTAATTTAAACCAATTTAAGGTACTGTACTATCAACTACTCAAGTCCGCTCCCCCCCTGAACTCCGAACCCCCGTTATTCAGACTTAGAATTCCGAAGCATTTATGGATAGAATAATGTGTCAGTCTACTGCTTCTGGTTCATCAGTCTGAATAATATAGCATCTTAGTAACAGTTCAAGCGATGTAATCTTAAAACTAGATCGCGTATGTGCGGCTACACTTAGATTATGTTAAGTGTGTGGGTGGGGGTGTGTGAGGCGGTGGGTGGGTAGGTAGCACAAAATAGAGTGGCAGAGGAGGCAAAGCTCATATCATTTTACGAATGGAGATCAGACAGCGAGACAACACCTCACACATCTCGGAAAATAAAATCACTAAACCGATCAGTTGTCTACCGTGTCAAACTGGTCTTAGTACGCACTGTGCAGTACAGTGTATTGTATTGTTTGGTCTTTTATTGTTGATTTAAAGACCCGCCTCATTCCCTCCACCCTCATTTTTTTTAATTAATATTTGTCATTCGTTTATAGTGACGTTAAAAGACATAGGCGGGGATTTTTGTCGCTAAAAAGAAAGTGTTTTTGTTCTTCAAGGTCAGTGTTTACTGTAGGAAATTTTCATCGGGATAATATTATGCACGAGGGAGTATTTGCGAGTTGAAAATGGAATAAGTATTTCTGTATCGTTATTTATTATTTCAGTGTTGTGGATTATCGGTCATGTTGGTGATAAGTGTTGAATATTATTAATCAGAATAAATGTTTGGTACATTGTGTAGTACAGTACCAGAGAAAAATCACCGTTTTTTTTCTTAAAGTTTTCAGTCATTCACAATCCTTCGCCATCGCAATAAACTTGATTTTTTTTTATGTATCAAACAACCTTGGCGTCTATATCCGGAAAAGGTGCATTTATTATAAAATAATGCTTTGTAAATATGAGATTGAAGAAATAACCTCATTAGTTTGTGTTCTACGGTGTGGCAGTCACCGTTGTAAACGGGGGATGAATGAATGGACTTTGGTCGTTTTTGATTTAGTGAATTGCAGGAAGGGTTGGTAAGCCTTGCGAGGTCGTCCAGCAATCAGTTGGCGCGAAGGGGCGTCCCAGTTTCCCGCGCTTTCCTCGTAGGGAGGTTGGTTGGCAAAGGTAACAGCAGGAGGGAGGGTGTGAGCGGAACAGCGGCTGTGGCCTGTACCTCTGTTGCCACATCTCACATATCTTATTATCAGACAGTCTTATGTCAGTATACTACTAGTAAACAATATAACTTCTATCTCATATAACTCGCAACTGTTCGACCCGTCATTTCATATTTAGTGTATATTTTATTAACTAAATGCAAGACTCGTTTGAACTTTCTTCCTTTAAAGTCGAATACTGTAATAATAATAATAATAATAAAACACGGGAATGGTAGTTGAATAGGAGCAATTTTCTTTCGGTGTATTTTTTCCGAGGTTAGTTGGTGGGCGTAGGCGAGTATTCGATGGGGCGCGTTTGACAGGCGGAGGCAGGTTGCATGCAGGTATAGTCGTAGGTAGGGTGGAGAGCGACTTCCGCCCACCTTCCACCGCTTGCTTCCCTTACTGTGTGGCAGACAAACAGACCGCTGAATGTTAAAGTAATGGCATAGATTTCCAAGTGATAAAACTATAGCACTACACTTTGTCATGCCATGGTTGTAGTAATATTTATAAAGTCCAATTGATTTAGACGTCGCACGTGTGTTGCTTGTCACAGTTGGTAATTGTTGTTGCTGGCTACCCGGGTTTATATTTTCGCACTTTATCCCACAAATAATTTTGACCTTGAAGAAAGTAAATAAAAGTTCCTCCTCGAATAGCATTTAAGAGATAAACTAAAATAATACGGTATAGTTCAGGGTAAAGTGACGTATTTATAGCAGTTAATATTACCCATTAATTTTTCTGTTAAAATTGTCCAAATCAAAGGGTTCCATGCATGTTATTTTCATCCCAATTTAATGATGTTTATTTCCGTCCTTTCTTCATTTCGTAGATGGCCATTTCCGTTGTCAATCGAGGTTTTCATCAGCGTGGTGTTATGACCGGTAGAATTGACACCACAATACGTAATTCGGTCAATCTATTAGGAGTGGGGGGGCCAGTCCTGTTGAGTTCATCTTTCATAATATAGACAAAAGTGCCACAGCTATATAATAACACTAATCAGACGGTACAGCTATATAGCATTAGACAGACGATATAGTTATATAGCACCAAAGACAGACGGCACAGCTGTATAATAGCACTTGACAGATACACAAGGCGTAGCTATCTATAGTAAATTAACGGCGACTAAAGGTACACGAGACGTATCTGGTTGACCTTGGCTTATTATGACGGTAGTGTTAATATTTGGTGTGGATCTTGCCGTCTTCATTGAACCTTTGCTGTAGTTGTGCCATTTATCGGTTAGGTTGTTTTAAAAGCCCTAATTTATATATTTTGTTGTATTTATTTGGCAGGAGTTAATGTGTAATAAATGAAACTATTAAGAACATAACCCGTGTTCGTCTTGTGGATTTGGTGATAGTGGAGGAAATTTGGTATAGTTTTATTCATGTTTTAAGTTCTGTTGCTGCAAATATGTGATTAGTAGGTATAAATAAAATAATTTGGGGTTTGATTTTAGACGTGGCAGCTGTGTACCGGGGAGGAGGAGAGCAGTGGTGAACAGCCGCTGTCCGGCAAGCTGTGCGCTGCCGCAATCTCTGGAAATTTCGTGTACTTTTATCACTTGATGACTGTAGCTAACACGTAATGATGAAGATGGGACTACATTAAGTAATTTAGTGTGGTTTAAAGTGCGTTTGCTGTATATCTATGTACTCGTAAAAGGCCATTACACTATTCTTTAAGTCAAATATCGGCCAAAAAACCTCCCCCCCCCCCCCAGCACTTACGTATTGACTTGCTTTGACATTGGTACTATAACTACGTGTTCTTCATGTCTACACATATCTTAATTACATTCATTAATGCATCTGTAATAGATAACCAGATACAGTTTTGCAGTGCATAAAAATTCAGACATTTAAATGTTTGACCCAGGACTACTCTTAATAAATCTAGTGTTTAATTACACATAACGTTTAATGAGTTCCACCAATTTTTTCATGTTGTTTGGTACGATGTGCTTTATAATTTATGAGGAAGTTTAATTAGATTTTGTATTGATGCATCTTGCAGGCTCAGTTTTACACATCCGTATTCATGATGTAGGGGTGGATGGCAGTTCTGTAATGTGTATCTTTTTTCGCTGTACAAATGGTAATAGTATACGCATATTCCATTTGAAATATCATGCAGGATATAGTTTATCTGCTCCTATGAACAAGACTGGGTTGACGGGGCAGCCTTGGTATCGGGTCTGAATATAATAGTAAAATATAGGCAAAGATATACTGTATTTAAAGTGCGCAGAAAGTGAGCCAGCGTTTCTTTAATGAAGATTGTATATAGATAGATAAATATATAGGTATTTATAATATGTGATGGTACAGGCAACACACTACTGTACTCAACTTGTAACAGGTCTCTTGAGGCAGTCATCAACATAATAAGAATTATATTAAACTCCACTTCCGGGTACAGTAGTTTGGTTGGGTTTTATATGACCTCTGCGGCATTATTGTCATGTTTTGAGTGACCTTGTGATGCCTTCGACCGAAATCACTGCTTCTGGTGTGTCGTATCTGTGCTGTATGTGGTGCCTTAGAGTTGCTTGGTGAACTATTATGATGGTGTTTACTTGCGTGTTATATGACAGGGATGAGTTAATTAATAAAACCTAAATAATAAACTAATGATGTTTCCACTTGGGCAGCAACAAAGTGCAGGTATTTACCCTCTGGATGAAACAACACTGTACTGTTGAAAGGAATGGGAGAACTGCTTTACAACATTCACTTAAAAGTTTGTTGTATCTATAGAACAGCATAAACCATACAAGTTAAAGGACCACCTGAAGATTAACCTCCAGCTTAATTCACCTCAGGATCAAACACCCTAAGTCTACCTAGGGTTAGGTTGGTGTAGATTACATTTGACTGCTGTTAGAGTGGTTAATCTTACAGTGAAATAAGGTGGGGTGCTAATGTACAAGCTTTCATAAACCGTGTCTGCTAGTCTGTATAAAAACATTGCTCATTGTAATTCATATACTGTAACTATAGTATTTTAACTCGTTCACTGTAGGGACGACACTTTTACTACTGTATTTTATTTGGCTAACACCAGATGATTTTATTCAGCTCAGTGACGACACCATACACAAGGGATTGGAGAAATCATTGTAGTTAATGCAATTATTTTTTTTAAAATGCTTAAAAATTTGTTTGGGACGTCTAAAAATGGTTTTGTTGGGCAGCTCCTCCCAACACGACAAGAGTCGGGAGAAACGCTCGGTGGCTGAAGTGCAGCATTTAACTGGCTTATGGACAGTTAGGTGTCTGTAACTGTTGAAGATATTGAGAAGGATCCATTCAAAATGATTTTATGAGTGGCCCTTTGCTCATTTTGTATTTACCTGCATGTTCTCAACACCAAGACCTGAGAACTACAATAGAAACTGCTTTTGACCAACGTTAGCTCTTGATCTGACACACAAGAGGTCAGAGTCATACGCATCTGCAGCATTACCCTCGAGTATGGACCAGATATTGATACAGTTTTCTTTACGGTACTGTAATTTAATAACTTTGTACAGGACACCTCAAGGCTCTTGGCAGTAACCCATTGCTCTTGGAGCTCAGAAATGTGTCTCTTAGGGAAACCACCTACAGGGTCGTAGACGGTGTCCCGCTTGCGAGGCTCTGTCCAATGGGGCAATCTTGTAAAAGTCTGCAAATCTTTGGTAATATCTGAGGCTTTCCTGTAATTATATATTATTTACTGTTAGACGAGACTCACATTTGTATTTTTCAAAGGTTAAAGTGTTTTGAAGTAATTAATCCCTTCACTAAATGGACGTCACTTTTAATACAGTATTTTGTTTGACAATTTTATTCAGCACAGAGGGGAACCCATAGACTGGAGCTAGTAGACTATCTCCACTAACCCCTTCATTACAGGGACACCAGTTTTAATATTTTATTTAACCAACACCAAACAATTATTCAGGACAGAGGGGAGCTCGTACACAAGGAGTTAATGGTTCAGGAGAGACTTTAAAGTTATTTTTACCTATTCTTATTGGTGCGGCAGGTATTGTGTTTCGTTATTTCTGTCAGACGGTAAATATGTACATTTTCTTTATCCGGTTTTCTCTTCCTTTCAGCCACCAATCAATGGTTTGTGCCACCAGTGAAGGGAGACGTGCCGCCAGGATGTGCCGCTTACGGTTTTGTCGTGGACGGAACGCGCATCCTTGTTTTTGGTGGAATGGTCGAATATGGGAAGTACAGGTAAATATACAATTCATCGTTGGGTTCATATTAACAGTAGCCACCACCACCACCCGTCACCCCCCCAGCTTATTTAACGAGTTGTTAAAACGCCCTTATGCTACCTGGGGGGGGGGGGGGTTGGTTAGGTTAGGATTTGGGTGTTTAATCATTGGGTGAAATTAGCTGGGGGTGCTAATCCTCATGTGTTCCCTGGATTCTTTTGAAAATTAGCTTGAGAACATAATTCTTGTAACAATATTAACACTCAGGATCGACCTTTTCTGTAATTATTGGTACTAGATTTTACAGTGAGGATTGCCTTACTATACTGTGCTGTATATCCCATCAAAAGCACATTCAACATATTTCTATGTAGCATATTTTTTTACGACCAAAATACCAACATTCACGATGATGTAAGTGGAATGTCTTTGAATGTAAGAGGTTCAGGAATCATGAAATCATTAAAAAAAATGAATCTAAAATATAAAGTATATAGCAGTACTGTACTGTATTTGAAAAGTGCTTTTCTCGGTACAGTATAGTACGGGCACTCCCTGGTTACGAACAGTCAACTTAAACGGAATGACAAAAATGTGTACCTGTAATCAAAATTAAATTTTTTACATTATATTATTTAACATCGCTTCATTTACATTATTTGTTATGAATGGGATATTATGTTGTTTTGTTTCTGGCCATATTGCTGTAACGTGTGAGCTCTTATCAAAATTAAGTTAACGTGCTATCTCGAACGATAGACCGACCGCTAAACCTTCATTCGGGCTGGATTAACGCGAGGATTGACAATTCTAGTCTCAAACCCCGTTTAAATCTTTGTGTTGGCTCAAGCCGGTGTTCTGAGTACCGACAATCTTCAAACTTCGCTCAATCTTTGGTTTAAACCTTCGTGTAGTTTCAAACCAGCGTTCCGAATTCGGGCCGTAATGCCGGTAAAGGGCGGTTCGAGAATTTTAAGAAAAGTTCTCGCTCCATGATGTGAAGCTGACAGGATAGGCCGCATCAGCCGACCACACACGAATGTAAGTACAGCTCCTCCCCGACTTACGACGGGGTCGGGGACCCAAATCCAGGTCGTAAGTCGGGGAGGAGCTGTACATTAGTATGGGTGACTTAATCTTCTCATACAGAATAACACTATGATAGTATAATTTGCTATTCACGATTTTGCCTATTCGTGCCATTCCTTGGAATTTTTAACGAGGGTTTACCGTATTGCACGACACGTGAGCAATCGTCATTTGCGACACGTTATCCCGAGAAAGAAAACGCAGGCAAGCTTTTGGCGTCCGGATTGGAACCAGATCCAGTACAGAGTTAAGTTTGTATATGTATATTTTTTTAATTTTGTGCCTGTTGGATGCCACCACGGCGACCTCCATTCTCAAGAGTTTTGACACGATATACCGTACCCGTATGTATCCCCTGTTTACGTGTGTTTAGGACCATTGCTTAATCTTAAAGTTAGCTCGGGGGATCGGCACAGTTATGGCCCATTAACCCCTTCACTTCAGGATGTCACTTTTAATAATTTATTTGGCTAATTCCAGACGATTTTATTCAACTCCAGGGAACCCGTACATAAAGGGTTATGACACGGCAGTGGTCCTAACGGTCACCTCTTGCCTTCAAGCTGAACACACACAAGTACATATTTATTCGTCCCGTTGTCACGAGTCGCCGTAAGTTGCGACGTATAAGTCGACCTCAAGATTTTTAGTTCAAAATTCAGGTCGAGGCCTATACTCGCCTTATAAGTCGACCCCCCAAGGCCCAAACATAGGCTAGTACTGAAATGTGGATATAGCCGATGGCGAATATTTGATATACTGTATATATATTATATAGTTCATGCAAAAAGGGAAGTGGGCAACAAGATCTATGTAGGGCAACGGGCAACCGCCAAAAATCTTCAGTAATTTATCTTCGTAAGAACTTGGGTAAACGCCAAGCCAGAATCAGCACCTCCAATAAAATATTAATTGTTTACACAGCATACCAGTATAGCACCTCGATAGTACCGCTATATACGGTATAACATTACGGTACACCCGGCTTACGATCCGCCATTTGCATCGGCCGGTGTAAACAAACTGGCGGGTAGTAGCACGCGGTTGCCCGGCCGGCTGCCCGGGTTTAGTGGCGTTCCGATCGACTGTTTACTGTGCGTCGGCCGTTGAAAATGACGTGTGGCGTCGTGTTCGTTTAATTATACCGGAATTTACTATTTTATTTTAATCTGCGTTAAACGAGTTTACTAAACGTAAATTTCGGTAGGAAATATTAGCGGCAGGCCACGGGAGTTACGCCAAGCGAAGCACAGCGAGTGTCGGGCAGGCCGTTCCACCTGTTTACCACTCCGTGGTAAAGCTTCACGTTTTATACTCGGCGTATAAGTCGACCTCTGGTTTTAGAGAGACTTTTTCAAACTTAAAATGTCGACTCGTACGCCACAACTTAGGGTACTCTCGATAATGCTGCCATCGCCTCACTTGCTGACCTTATTAATCCTCAGGTTAAATAAGCTTGGGGCTAATCTTATTGTGAGTTATGCTTGGGGCTAACCACCTGGTGAAATAAGCTTGGGACTAATCTTAACATGAAATCAATTTGGGGCTAATCAGTACAACAAATTTTATGACTATTTGTTTTCACTTCAGTAATGAGTTGTACGAGCTACAAGCCTCCAGGTGGGAGTGGAAGCGCGTCAAGCCTCGACCTCCTCGTAATGGTCCACCGCCGTGTCCCAGACTCGGTCACTCCTTCACCCTCATTGGTAATAAGGTTTATCTCTTTGGTGGACTAGCCAATGACAGTGAAGACCCCAAAAATAACATCCCAAAGTAAGTACAGTGTTGAGATGTGTGTACCATATATTATTATTAACTACTACTACATTATGTTATTATTACAGATATCCCCGTTAGCCGGAACAATTGGTGCAGAGCGCTTTCGAGAACGATAGATTTCCGGGTAACGAGACGACCGTCGAACCCGGAAATTTTTCGGGTATCGGGAATATTTTCTCAGAATATTCCGGTATCCGTGCCCCTCGGAAATTCGTTCCGAAAGCGATAATTATCCGGAAAATTTCGGCATCGGGAACGACTTTTCGAGAAAATTTCAATTCCGGCTAACGGAGATATTTCTTAATATTATTTTCTCTGAGGGGGGAATGTGCCTAGGTACCCCCCCACTGCTTCAATATCATCTTTTCACATCTGTGTCTTCTCCCTCAGGTACCTCAATGATCTCTACACATTGGAATTACGAGCAAACTCAAACGTGATGTCGTGGGACATACCGGACACGTACGGCGTTCCTCCCCCACCCAGAGAATCCCACACGGGTGTTGCGTACATGAGTAAAGACAAACCGAAGCTGGTGATATACGGAGGGATGAGTGGCACCAGGCTGGGAGATCTGTGGATACTGGATATCAGTAAGTACATTGAAAGCCAGTATTTAATGACCTCTTATTTAACGATCTCTCATTTAACAGACCGTACGGAGAGGAAAGTCCGTTACGTCAAGGTTCTGTCGGATGTAAAACCTCCATCCAGCGAACTAAGTCGGGCGTGAAACCTTCCATCCAACTGGTTATACGGAGAGAGAAGTCCATTATATCCTGCTGCTGTAGATGGAGGGAAGGGAGTCTTATAGGCTCTGAAGATAAAAGGAGATGAGAGGGGAAGGTAAAGTTAGAAGTACAGGGGAAGGTTGAAAACAGGTGGGCACCGTTGTAATGGATACCTCTGATACCATTACCACCATTATGAAGATGTAGTTAACATGTATTTTTAACCTAAACCCCCCTCCAGTATCATAAGGGCATTTATTCATTGGTTAAATAAGTCTTTTTTAGGGGGCTAATATTCACGTTTCATGTTATCTTCTTAGTCCGGCATAAATATACCTTTAGAATTAGGTTAAAACTTCAGTCTATCTGAATTATTATAAGAGTTAAAAGGAATGCACCTAATATTATTGATTAAAAAAACAAAACTTGAGTTGTTATTTACATACACACATTACCATAGTATAGTGAAGCCCCCATCTGACAGATTACATAGAGGTCAATGTATGTTACATTGAGGGTCTGTCATACGTGAAATGGATTACACGGAAAGATAAGTCCGTCACGTGGGGGTTTGACTGTATCCACGACTGTCATCGTTCCAGATTCCATGAACTGGGAGCGGCCGACAGTCATCGGCGTTCATCCTCTGCCTCGCTCGCTGCACTCGGCTACTCTGCTGGGCAGCAAGATGTTTGTGTTTGGGGGCTGGGTCCCTCTAGTGCTGGAGGAGCTCAAGGGACCCAACAACGAGAAGTCGGAGTGGAAGTGTACTAACACCCTCGCTTGTCTTAACCTCGGTAAGTTTCTCCCCGTGTGGGAGTGTACCCGGCGCATGTATCGCGTAGGAGCGCGCCCGGCGAGAATTACCGTACTTGCCGGCGTACGAGACGCATTTTTTAAAAAATGCATCGCAAATTATCCCGCGTCTAATGCGCCCGTATATTACGGACGGAAGGCCGAGAGCCGTAGGCGGAGGCGCCCAGCCAGGGAGCCCGGGACGAGCGGTAGTCCACCGAGCACAAAAATTGTGTTGCTAATAATAAAATACTGAAAAACAAGCCAAATTATCACGACCCATTACCACGAACTCACGGCAAATCTGCCGAAGACGTAAATAATGGCTGAACGGCAGATGGAAGCTCGCAACGTCTCGCTGTACCTCCTTCGTACGTAACCCACACCAGATACGCGTCTTACATTATATAATGACTGTATTACCTTTATGAAACATTTGTTTATTATCTAAATGAAAATTGCCCGTAGAAAGATTGAAGAAATGTTAACGGAAAGTTCAGCCGCTATTCGGCCATTTGCAACGAGCCGAAGACGCCAAAACAACGGCGATGGCGCTAAACCCGTGGCAGATCGCGGCAGCAAAACCGAGGGCCAAAAATACGAGCGTCACATCCCGTCGGCAATTCTCTCGACCAAAATATAAATGAGCCACGCAGCTGTTCCGATCAGAGGTAGAGTTGGGTTAGTATAATCTTACTATATATGAGTTTCTACTTGATTCCATTGTATTTACATGCACAAAATCATGTTTTGCCCTACAAAACCACTTTAAAGTCACTTTCAATTATTGTATGATGAAACGTACTAAAAAACATTTCCACAAAATATCCTCGTAAAATAGGGGCGAGTCTCGTGCGGCGGTGCATCTCGCATGCGGGCAAATACGGTATAGCGTATGCGCGCGTATGCGTACGGGCGTAAGCGTACCCACGTTTCTCGATCAGAAAATTATGTCGTGCGTGCGCGAAAGCAAATGTGTGAAATGCAAAACATTGTTTGTTGGATGAGGCAGCACAGGTGGATTAATTGGAGGAGTACAGATACAATGAGAGATAAGAAGCTCATAACAAGTACTGTACTGTAGTGAGTCTTAACAGAGCCATCAGCATTTAACCAGTGAACATTAACAATTATAGATCACACGAAAGATTATCCCCTCGACGGTTCCGAGACTGTTACACTCGAGGCCGATTGAGCCGAGGGCCGACACGTCGGGCGAGCACCCGGGGGTTACGTAATCTTCGGGGAATTCACAAAAGCAATACTTGCGAATGGTCTAGTTCGTGGCCTCGACTTAACGACCGGTTTAGATGCACCGAGTAACTGGCTACGGCGATATCCCCGTCAGCCGGAGCAGAGCACTTCCGGGAACGAGAGATTTCCGCTTAACGAGACGACTCGGAGTCGGAAAAAATTCCTCTTCCCCAGAACTCTTCCGGGTATCGGGAAAATTTTTTTCTCAATTTTCCGGAAAATGTTCCCAAAGCCGTAATTTTCCGGAAAATCGTTCCCCGAGTCGCAATTTTCCGGAAAATTCCGGCTCTGCGAACGATTTTCCGAAAAAGAGATTCCGGCTGCGGTAGAGTTCCGGGTCCGAGGGATTCCGGTTAACGGAGATATTACTTGTTGTTTTTGTTAAACTCTTAAGAGTGTAAAGACTTGTGTTAAGCATATATTGTACACACATACCATAATTAATAATCTCTACTTCCCCCTCCCCCCCCCCCCCTCCCTCCAGAAAATATGACGTGGGAAAATGCCATGATGGAAAAGTTTGAGGACCAAATGCCTCGTGCTAGAGCTGGGCATTGTTCTGTTGGCATTCACTCGCGTCTGTTTGTATGGTCTGGCAGAGATGGTTACAGAAAAGCATGGAATAACCAGGTTTGTCTAGTATTTGTATTTTACCTAGATTGACAGATACTCTAGCTATTCAGCAAAATACCTATACAAGTTTACAATTGGGCTATTATTATTATTAGTGTTTTATTATTATTATTTTATACAGTCATCCCCTGATATTTGGACAGTTTAAGGTCCAGAAAAATCTTGCTATAAACTTTAATTCCTTATAGTGATGCCAATTTCCCCAAATACCTGCACCGCGCCTCATTATAGATGTGGAGACATTTCTACGCGACAAAATCTCAACAAGTATACGTAATAACTCGAGAAATAACTTTATTAATACTATCCCGAACACAAACACACAATGTTGCGGGCATTAAGCCAGTGAAAGAGAGGAGACGCGCGCATGCTCGTTCGAGTAAATATACTGTAGGTATTCCCATAACGCATCACCGGTCAGCTGTGAGATGGCTATACGCACTGCTAATATTACATGTATTGAGACTAGAAAAGTTGTGGAGAAATAACTACTAAACTCAAGTGTTACTTATAAATAAAAAAAATATAAAAGCTATAAAATAAGAAAAATGTGTGTTAAGTGAATGTATGATGTAGCATTTTAACACGAGTATCCGATATGTGAGGCTGCTGTAATTATGTTGCCAGCCTATCCACGTTCCCTCCTCCAGTGCCCGATGGGACCTCACGACACACACGGCACATTACGGCAGCCACACGCGTTTGAGTCCGTGGGGTGGTCGGCTCGGCTGTGTGGATCACTTTCAGCATTTTTTATACACATCATGTGTGTTGTTGTATTATATGATGCGTTGTGAATCATTTTTATTGTTTATTATAGCAGTTTTTGTGTATTTTTTTGAAGGAAGGAGGGAGGGGGAGAGAGAGAGAGGAGGAGGAGGAAAATTGTAAATGTGTGTAAAGTGTTTTTATTTTCTTCAAATATATATTTAAATATTTTTTCCCCAATTTACGTAATAGTGAGTTTTGCTTTAAATTTATCAAATTTTAGTCGTAAATTAATCGTTGCCGTTGTAGCGAATTTCCGTAAGGTAAATTTCCAAAAATCGGGAGATGGCTGTTTTGGGGTGGGCTCAAGTTGCTCATTAGTTTTCTTATTCATTGTCACGTAGGTTTTGACTTATTCTTAACTTGTAATAACAGATGATTAACACTTGGTCCTCCCAATTATCATCATTTATTATGAAAATAACAAAGAAAGACATATTTTCATTTGGGTTTATGACAAAAATTATGTTTTTGCTCCACCAATGGCAGCAACTTCACACAATATGAAGGAAAAGATATGTGAGGCTGTTAGAAAGTTTATATTAAACTTGTATAGTTCATGTTAAATTGTATAGCTTATATTAAACTTGTATAGCTCATGTTAAACTTGTATAGCTTATATTAAACTTGTATAGCTCATGTTAAACTTGTATAGCTTATATTAAACTTGTATAGCTCATGTTAAACTTGTATAGCTTATATTAAACTTGTATAGCTCATATTAAACTTGTATAGCTCATATTAAACTTGTATAGCTCATGTTAAACTTGTATAGCTCATATTAAACTTGTATAGCTCATGTTAAACTTGTATAGCTTACTGTATGTTAAACTTGAAAACAATATCTTGAAAATATTTTTGGTAACTCTTTATTTTATTAGTATCTCTTGCTTTTTGCTGTAGTTTTGTTAAATTTTTCTTTATGTTCAAAATTGGAAAGATCATTCATAATCATCCAATATACATTTATTTAGGTTGTTAATTAAATGATACCAATTTCTGTGCTGTAGATAGAGGTTACGATGCTTACGGGGTATTACCGTGTCCATTAATACGACCGTTACTTCAATTGTAGGTTACTGAGGTGAAGTTGGGATGGGTCAAGAACATGTACAGTTGCCCACACAGGCCCTCGGTACGGGTAGCATTGCCAATGCTCTCTCCACGACGCGTGAACCCGGAGAGCGTCGAAGCACGTTCCGAAGCGCTCGCGAGTGAGGGCAAACTCCCGGAATGGCCCTGAGGAACCTCACAATAGTAGCTAAATAAGCATTCCACCTATTTCTCTGAAGCAATTCTTGCATTGTTATAGTTATAATACTGGTTACAAAATAGAACGTCATTGGTTCCATTCTGCCAGCTTCTAGTTGGTGACAGTGTGGCAAAATGTTGTTATTTAAGGAGGGGGTAAGGGGTACTCTCCATTGGGAGGCGAATCGACACACCTTACTGTCGTGCGACCTCAATCTGTGAATGGTGATATTTTCAATGTGGTTTTAGGTAATATTTGGAAAAAATCAGTAAGATGTTATTGCATCCAGTTTTCTTTATTATGTGGAGAACACACATACTGTATATGCTGATAACCACAAAGGAAAAAGAAAGCACAAACTTCCCAAGTGCTTTTGTGTATTTCACATCTTCAGGGGTGAGTACAGTCTAAGGTTTAGTTAAGAAGGCCAATATATTCAGCAGGCGTCCACCATATTTAATCCTCGTACCGGGTTATAAATATTCTGATTGCCAAAATTATCTCATTTGTACGTGCCGTCGCTCGGATTCACGTCGACGGATTTGGCGCGTTTAACGAGACCGGATTCTACGACGTTCTACCGACGATTGAATTACGAGGTATGATTGAGGAATCATTATCCCAGTCATTGCAATGATTATTATCTCTTATGAATGCACAAAGCATTGGATTCTTGGGCTGTCCTAACACCATATTTGTACTGTTTAAGTCTAGTTATAAAATATTTGCCCGTCTGGCCTAAGTAGAACATATTACATTCCTTGCAAGGAACCTTGTAAATGCAGCCACCTGCATTGCTGGGGGAGTTCTTAATTAACATTTGTTTTACAGTGTATGAATTACTAAATGTTACATTTACATTCCAGGTTTTCGGTTGTAGAGGAATTTGAGAGAAACGATCGTCAGATAGTAACGCCAAGAGATTCTTATTGTCGTGAGGGTTAGGATCGGTTCTATAAAAAGATTTTTTGGTAGTGTTAAGGCATTTGTCTATTAAAGATCCAGGGTACTTTAACTTCAACCCAATATTATAGATATTTTTAAATTCCTCGTCGACGAATTGCGGACTGCACATCTGCAGAGCGCGTAAAATCGTCGGCGAGTCGCAGACGGTTCTAGAGGAACCCGTTCGCCTCGCCGTCTCGGTCTGGCCGACACGCGCGCCAGACGCACGAGGCTGCGGGGGTTTGGCAGATCGACAAATGTACGCGTACCCCGGGCGGGGCTCGCAACCACCCGCACTGCATACGGAGGTATAGAAGCGAGCGAAGCACCGGAGTTACCGTACCGGTTTCTCGAGGAAACATTCCGGGAGAACTCCGGAGCCGTGCTTCGACACACTCCGGGTTCACACGTCACGGAGAGAGGATTGGCAAAGCTAACCGTACCAAGTGGAAGTGTGGGCAACTGTACAGTATACTGTACTGGAATGTTATGATATACAATATAGTATCAGGTTATGCAGTATTCTAGCGTGTTATAACTGTAGGTCTACCGAGGCAAAGTTTTTATGGTTCAAGAACATACACAGCATATTGTCACATCACAGCGGTTTCTTGTCGTCGGGGGAGACCCGTAGCGCCCGAAGCGTAAAGTTAACGTACCCGGAACTCACAGGTGTGTTGCAAGGACCTCTGGTACCTGGAGACGAGCGTACCGGGATCCCCCGGGAGAGTGCAGCTGGTGAGAGCTTCGACGACCACCTTGGAAGTGTGTTGGGGCGCCACGCCTACTGCCGATGCCTACTTACTTCAGGTGTGTAAACAAGAATATCTGATCTATACTTCAGGTGTGTAGACAGGTAAATCTGAATCTAGACTTGATTTAATATTCCTTTTTTAGACACCTTGTTTAGATATTTTCTTTACAGTAATCTGGATGTCAGATTTTGTACACCTTTATTCTGAGACAGATTTTAGAGTGAAATGTTAAAGATTTTAGGTAAAATATAATATTTACCAACAGTACAGGAACTCTTGTTGGTGTATATACAGTACGGTACACTGTAACTCGACCCTTCCACACCATTCGGATGTGATGGTCTACTTTAGTTCTTAATTGGTTTTTGGGCAATTTTGGTGGGTGACAGATTTCAGGTGACCTTCAGAGGAAGAAATAGAGGTTATTTTTATTCCCTCACCTGCAAAAAAAAAAGGGGGAGATAGATATAGAGAGGGAGAGAGAGACAGAAAGTGAGAAATATAGAGAGGAACACAGAAAGAGAGAGAGACGGGAATACCGATTTTGCCACGACGTACGACTCGAGACGCGTATATAAAATATTGCGTAATGTACCTTTTGATTGTTTAGTTGTTAAAGACTATATTTTATTCCTTACCAACAGATCCAAAAATATGACATCCCCACCCCAGCACCATCAGCCCCGGTACCAACCACCCCAACGAATACTCCCGCCACCCCGAGTCTGCCTGCGACGCCGACCAACAAAGCCATCACCCTCACTCAGACAGTCCTCAGACCAGCTACACCCGGGACCATAACACCTCTGACACCGACCTCTCCACATACTATAAGAGGTCAGTGTTTTATCACATTAAAAAAAGTAAGAAATCTAAGAGTTGTTCTCATCTTGTGTTGTTCACACCCAGAGTGCCTTGTAATCTGCCATACTCCTTCAAATTCTGTTCACCAATAAGTGGCTTTTCTGTAAATGCACTGTGTAAATTTCTCTGATATTTTTATGTTAATAATGTTAGCAACCGGAGGTAAAAATACCTAACGTGCGGTAAGTCTTTTGGATTCTATTATTTTCCCATCCTCGGCTTTTTAAATGACACTTCTATCTATTACTAACTCTCTCTAATGTACTCGAGTTACCTCGGACCGCTTTAAGGTGAGTATACACCTCAGAGACGATAATTTTCCTCTCACAGCCGGTGGTAATATCGTGAGAGTTCGGACGCCCGGGGCAGGACAGATAAAGGTGATCGGCGCCGGGGGACAGACGACTCAAATTCTACGCGGCGGTCTGCCGGCCACGACTACGGCCACCTCTCAAGGCGGCATGTCGGGCATTGCAGCCCTGGCCGCTGCAGCTGCTGCGACACAGAAGATAACCACCAGCACCGGCGGTGCGGGCTCACCCACCGTGAAAGTCGTTCAGCCCAGTACGCTAGTCACACCACAGGGCGTGAAGGTGGCAACCACCATCGCCGGGCAGACCGTCAGACTCGTGTCGCCCTCGGGACAGGTAAGACCGAGGAACAGTTATACGCTGTATGCTGGGCTTCTGTATCACTATTTTTTTTGCAATATATTGTACAGCAGAACCTCAATAAATTTGACTTTTGGGGCAGACCCCAGTCCGAAAAAAGCAAATTTACTGTATTTTCAGAGTCTGGGGTGCTCTAGACTGCCTCGATCTTCACCAGAAATATTAAAAAAATATATATATATGAAAAATCCAGACGGTTTTTGCGTTCATAAATGGGGTCGAACGTCCGTACGTGGGCGTTCTGTGGCACGCGTCTCGGACCGAGTCCCGCCTCCGCGTATACGGTATCGGCGTGCTGCACCTTGCTACCCGCACTCATTTACGCGAACTTTTTTTGTGGAGTACCGTACGTAATATCTTTAACGGGGATACCGGAAGGTTTTAAGAAATGGGTTAAAATTGTGTAAGTACACATTTTAAGAAATGAGCGAGATTAAAAAAAAACTTACGAAAAGAACGACATTTGCTCACAACGGTCTAATCAGATTTAGTGTAGGCCTAACAAGAGCCAAGACACTGTGATGTATGCAGGCAGGCAGTTCGTGGTGAAAACAGCTGTTGACAACCAGTTTACTTTTCAAGCCAGAGACTTCTTTCATATTTCTTATGTACCTTGTTTTGCACTTGAAAACCTAAGTTGTTGAAGGGCATTAATCACATAGCATCTGATTTTCTTTAAACAGTTCAGATAAGCAGCAGTATCGCCAAGGCATCCCCCCCTTCCCACAGTGGATTTGCCTTTTTTGGACTTTTGCATTTTCTTGGTCTGGAGTCTGTCCTAATTTGTTCGATTTATTGAGGTTCTACTCTAATGTGCATTTCATGATCCAAATTTAATAAAAAAAAAATCATATATGTCTGTTAGTACTGTACAAGGGTGCTGTATACAGGGTGGGTATCTTGTATAATGGGGTAGCTCACCCAGCAGGGACGGGGCCCAACTTTATATTTCATTTACGGCACGCGGATACACGTATTCTGCCGATAGTTTTTTTATATATAATTTAATAATTTTGGGTATGAAATATATGATAAGATGTACACTAAAGACCCAGAAAGGTAAGGAGTCACTACCGTCTGTTCGGCACTAAGCGGCCCGTGTCTTACCTTTATTCATTACACGTACGTACTTACCCTAGTAAAAATTATGATATATGCTATATTCATTGTATTATCTTCCATAAATATAACGAAATAGACTTTCGGATTTCAGAGCATTTTGGACTTGGCAATTTCGGATAAGGGACACCCAATCGGCATTGGCAAAATAAGCACGTACGTCATCTCGTTCTCGTGTGGAGCGCCTCGTATATTCCCTCGTTCGGATCGGTCGTCGTCTGTGCGGTTCCTCGACGACGATGTCGGTCACTTCAAATCCTCTTCGAGGTCTATGGAATACTCGATAAAAACATTTCGTCGGTCTTCTCGTTGTCGCCACTTCATTTAAAGGACTTTAGTTAATATGTCCTTACTAAATAGCTGTTGTATCCTCAGGTTCTCAATCCCCAAGGAGGAACAGTAACCGGACAGGGCGGCAAGCAGTTCATCCTCCAGAAGAGCGGCGTACCGGGGTCACAACCGCAGATCGTCACTCTCGTCAAGACGAGTAAAGGTCTCACGCCCGTAAGTCCACCGTTGTGTCGTAGTGGATCGCTCTCAAGATTAAGGCTCCCCAGTTTATTTTACATGATTCAGTTCCCCAGTTTATTTAATCTGTTTAGGCTTCCCAGTTTATTTTACACGATTAAGTTCCCCAGTTTATTTGGTATGTTTAGGCTCCCCAGTTTATTTCACATGAAGAATAACCACCCTAGTTTAACCTAACCAAACACCTGTAGGTTCAATGTTTATGTTTTAAGTGATAGATTGGGAACACTTTTAGATTATCCCCCTCATTGAAAATCTGGAAAAAGAGTATTCTCAGTTTTGCTCTTTCGCGGTAATATCGGGAACGTACCCCTGCGAAAAATGAGGGGCCACCGTACCGTACTATTATTGCATGCCGATAACCACAGAGGAAAAAGCACATACGAAATTCTCGAGTTGTTTCGTGTATTTCGCATCTTGGGGGGGGGGGGGGGGGTGAACGCAAGATGGGAAGCACACGAGAGCACTCGGGTATTTCGTATTTTCTTTTTCCCACGCGGTTATCGGAATACGGTAGACGGGTCGCACGAACACCCACGGTGATTTATTAGTATACCCGTCAGTCCCCGAGGTACAAGCGGGTTACGTTCCCGGACTCCGTCCGTAAGTCAGAACGGCGTTAATTCCATAGATTAGGTTAGGTTAAAACACAAGCCGGCCCATATAAAACAATAATAATATTCCACACACACCAAATAATGTAAATATAATAATGTTAAACAATATAAAGTGCTGTACTGTAATGTAAAAGATTAAATTTTTTGTGATGAATATATTGGAATCCCATTTGTAAGTGCAGTACCGTTCTGGCGTTCGTAAGTCGGGCATCGGTAACTCGCTACTATAATGTGGCTTATGTGTTCCAGATGTCAAAAATGAACCTGGTGCAGAGTAAAGCTGGCGTAGGGGGTCAAGGGGCCACCATCGTCAAGCTGGTCACCACTCAAGCCGGCGGTGGCGGTAAGCCAATCATGACCACCTCCACCACACAGCAGGGACAAATTCTCAGCCTCGCAGCCGGCGCTCAGACAGCCGGCAAGACGATCGGACAGGGACAGAACATCGTCATAGCAAAACAACAGGTACGGATATTTCGCCCGCGTACGACGGACGGGGGAAGGGCGCGAGGCGGAGACGCGGGTCGAGGGCAATCGTCCCGTCGTCCGTTTGCGTTTCCCGCACCGCCTCGCTCCCTCCTCACCGGACTAATTTCCGAACGTTAAGAGCGGGAGCGAATTATTTCTTTTGCATCCGTCGACACCGAAACGGTCAAATCGGCCGGGAAAACACGAACGCGGAGCAAACGCTAACAACAATATCTTTATTATTTTATAAATCATTCTGAAAATTTGACACATCAGAGTTTTTAGGTTTATTGTATTTATTACCTTGTTTATTTTAATTTAAAGATCAGATATAAATGTTACTTTCAACAGATTTTGGTATTAATTTTCCATCACACTTTCACCATTCTGCACGTCACCGTTTTAACTCCTCGCGTCGTCGGAGTCCGTCGGTAGTGATTGTTTTGTTTATCTTCAGCTGGGCACCACGACAGTTGGGGGGAAACAAACAATAGTGATCACCAAGCCAGGGGCAGGCGGGGCCGCCGGAATACGACCGCAGACGTCGCAGATCATCGTGGTCACCACCGCCTCCGCCATAAGAACCTTACAGGCAGGCACCACCAACACCATCACCACACAGGCCGGAGGACAAGCATGTCAGGTATTGTAAAGTGTTCTTGGTTCAACTTAACACAAATACTATAACTGTTGAAAGTATAAAACATGAAATGTAAACAAAACCAAATAAGGTATACGCAGTTATAATTCTTGGGTTTAATTCCCGGTACGGCGTCGCAGGTGTCGGCCGGCGGCGGAGTCAAGATGATCGTGGTATCGTCGGGGGGCGTCGGCGGCACCACGACCACACAGGCCGTCGCCAAGCCCGTGACCATTACCGTGGCGGGGCAGGCGGGTCAGGCCGGCGCCAACACCAAGACGGTGACGATAACGGCCAAATCCGGCACGCCGAGTACCACGACTCTCCTCAACACCGGGTCGGGCCAGATCATTGCTGTTCCTGCTCAGGGTCTGCTACAGTCGGGGCAGCAGGTGAGCACATTGCAATTTGTCTCGTCTCTCTCGCCCGGCGCCGAGGGGGAGACGGGTCTAACCTTCCCCCTCGGTGCCGGGGGGAGGAGCGGGTAACGCGAGAGGCGACGTCCTCTCTCTTTCGGAGGAAGCCGGCCCTCCGTGTTATTTATCGCGCGTCGCGTCAAATTATTTTATTTTAGTCTCGAGCCCGAATTTTAATTCGACGACGGACGACCCGAGCCGTCGCGTCTCCGGGGACGTAATTGCCGCGGTCGGTCGGTCGGTCGATGTCGTTTCTCTCGCTCGCTTTCCTGTTCATTAAAGTTGTAATTTTAGTTATATAAAGCGTACTACGGCGGGCGACTCACGGCGAAGTAAGAAGACGAGGCGTACGGCATAAGTCGTGCGACGCGTACCGCAGTAAATGACTCGACTCCCCGCGTGCGGGGTCGCCTCGGAGCCCGACGAGATCGTCCAAATAAAATAATAAAAGCGGCAGCCTCGTAGCGAAGGGATCGAGGAAGAGGGCGAGGCCGCACGAGAGTCTTCGCGCACCCGCGGCGTAGACTCGGTAAAGAGAGCATCCATCGGGAGGGGTTCAAGGATTTTGGAACCGAACAATTATTATATCTCGCTGGGGTAATTGTGAGATATTTCCTTCATATTATAGTAGGCTTAATTTAGTTATTTCATTTGAAAAATAAAATTAATTCGTTGCAATGCGATTGGCGGCACGCCTCGCGGGCCTTCATACGCGGTGTAATATTGTTTCGGCCAAAAATTTTAAATATGGTATTTTTACCAAGTGTACATTATTTAGTAGGGTTTCAAACCGGGATGCCTTACGTCGAACTTTGCGAGATGGAATGTTTTTTTTTTGCCACCGCCGAGAAAAGTCGATTATCGCACGTCGAGATTAAAAATTTGTTAGACTCGAGCGGAACGGCGCATCCGAAGGGTTAACGAGTGCGGATAGACGTCGGGTTTATCTCGTAGCGGAAACCGGAGGCGGGACGTCGGTTAAGTTCGAGAGCGCGTACCGCACGTCGTCGCGAGTCGGCGCGGGGGAAGGCTCGTTCGGCGACGGCATTTTCCCGCATTTATATTTTTGTCTATTTTGCAGGCACTGACAATTGGAGGTAAACCTGTAACAGTACAAGTAACTACAGCTGGAGGCCAAAAAACAGTAACCCTGGTGACCTCTCAGGCCAGCGGCGGTTCGACCACAACAGCCACCGCCTCGAGTACGGCAGCGACCAACCAGCCTTCGACGTCGATAGCGGGAGCGGGAGACGGCCCGGTCACCTCCGACGCCGCTCTCGCCGCTCTGGCGGCCGAGGCCGGCCTGATAATGCCGTCCGTCGAAGGGGAACAGAACAACGAACAAATGGCCACACCTCTCGGCACGCAAGACCATTCCGAAAACGGCACCACACAGAGTGCCAGAGAGGGACACCTCGCGGGCGCCACGGCCGACGGCAGAAAACAGCCGTCGGGAGAGGGGGAGGACTCGGAGAGCAAGAGACGCGAGGGGAACGCAGCCGCGGGCGAAGGCGGCGACGGCGTAATAAAACAGGAGCCGATGGACACCGAAGGAATAAACGAGAGCGGTCAGACGGGGGCGGCGGGAGCGGAGTCGGGGGACCCTCTGGCCACTCTCGCTTCCGCCGCCGTCAATTCCTCTCCGAGCGCCGCGGCGCCGACCGTCAAGACGGAAGACTCCGCCTCTGCACTCGCCAACGGCGTCAATCAGGAATCGGTGGGTGCCGCATTGTATTTGTGCAGGTTATAAATTTTGGTTAATATTTTAAACGTGATGAGAAAGCATAATGTGGTTGCATAGAAGAATTTGGGTGACTTAATCTCAATAACTAGTTGTTTATCAGCAATATAAGTAGTTTAAGTCGTGCTCTAATTTTGTATACGCGGACGTGCCGCGACATTCGAGCGTTAATACGGTAAACGCACAAATTAGAGGAACTTCGTGGAATGACCTCTTAAAAATTTTTCAGAACGAAGCGAAGAAACCGGAAACGGAATGGTACGACGTGGGCATCATCCGAGGAACGGTGTGTACGGTGCAAGCGTATTACCTTCCCACCGAAGCCGAAGCTCTGAAGAACGAGACGTACACCGACGCCGAAGGAGAGGTGACGGAGAGGAAAGCGAGCGGAATCGAAGTGAAGCTACAGCCCGGCACCGCTTACAAGTTCAGAGTGGCGGGCATTAACGCGTGCGGACGAGGGCCCTGGAGCGAAGTGTCCGCCTTCAAGACCTGCCTTCCCGGTTATCCGGGAGCGCCTTCGGCCATCAAGATCTCGAAGTCTGCAGAGGGGGCTCACCTGTCCTGGGAACCGCCCCAAAATGCCGCCGGCGACATAGTCGAATACTCCGTGTATCTGGCCATCAAGAATGCTGCCACTCAACAGCAGGTCAGCAAAGTAAGTAACTTTATAATTTTTGGTTGATACTAAATCACTTAATATGTGCCAGTTAACTGATCCTCGAGTCACATGTGTGTCGGTACAGGGATCAATTCACTGTCATAATGCGATCGTTAAACCGTCTGTCGAATAAGTACGTGTGCGATTTGCTCAGTTAGTGCGTGCGTGCAGGGGGGGGGGGGGGGGGGGGGGGGAGGTCTCGGGGGTTCGGACCCCCACTTTTCCACAGAAAATTGTAATAGTTTTTCTTTAATGCAGTACATATTGTATTCAAGCATTTTTTGTATCGTAAAAAGTAATTACTTTTGACCTCAGAATATTTCGTAATATGAAATGCACATCGCTTGAAAATGCCCATGATATTGGTGAGATTTCAAAAATATTTCTGTGGGTTCACGGCTACTCCCCAGCCGGGTGGGTTCGCTTCGCTCACCACGTTCCCCCACCCACAACTTTTTGGACTCTTCCCTTGTCAGCAGTCAATCACCCCTTGCATCACCTTCCTCCCTTGTTTGTGTGTAGTTTTTTTTGCCCCCATAAACCATCTCACACAGGAGAGAAATAAAGATAATTTTTTATTGGGAAAAATGTTAAATTACAGGAGACCGGGAGTGGAGGGGCGCACCTTGCCTTTATGAGGGTTTACTGTGGCGCCAGCAACCAGTGCACTGTGCTCAACACCCAGCTGGCAGCAGCACACATCGACACAACCAACAAACCAGCCATCATCTTCAGGATAGCCGCCAGAAACGATAAAGGATACGGCCCCGCTACACAAGTCAGGTGGCTTCAAGGTACGTAACGTTGCAGAATGAGAAACGGGCGAGCCGTTTCCTTAATTTCACTTTTACTCCTCTTTATTTATTGTATACCGTATAATTAAAACTCTAAATGGCCGACGTCTACAAAATACTTTACGTACGACATATCTCCAAAAAATTTTTACTCGTAAAATTTGGTTCTGTCTCACGTCTCTCGTTAACATTTCAGACTCGGTGATGGGAGCTGCTACCGGGGGCCCAAAGGTAGTCATGAGAAGACCCACTACAGACAACAGGTCACCGGTCACCGTGAAAAAATTCAAAGCCGACGGGGAGTCGACGTCGTAGTGTCGACCCGGCCGCCGCACGGGCCCGGCGTCGGGCAGAGGACGCGACGCGTCTTCGGTCGAAGGTTTTCTCCGTTCGAGCGTCCGGTGCCAAAGATGAAGTCGGACCGACCTCGCGTCCAGTCGTGCGGGGCCCTAAACTGCGGGCGTCCATCCGTGCGGGGTCCTAAACCACGAGCGCCCGTCTGCGGGGGATCCTAAACCGTGGGCGTCCAGCCGCGAGGGGCCCCAAACCACGCGTTTCAAGCTGCGAGGGGCCCTAAACCTCGAGTGTCCAGCTGCGAGGGGCCCTAAACCGTGAGTGTCCAGCTGTGAGGGGCCCTAAACCACAAGTTTCCAGCTGTGAGGGGGCCCTAAACCACAAGCTTCAAGTTGTGAGGGGCCCTTTACCACAAGTTTTAAGCTGCGGGGGGCCCTGAACCACGAGCGCCCGGCTGCGAGGGGCCTTAAATCACGAGCGTCCAGCTGCGAGGGGCCTTAAACCGCGAGCGTCCGGCCGCGCGGGACCCCAAACCGCGAGCGTCCGGCCGTCTGCGACCCTAAAACGCGAGCGTCCCGTTTATGCACGAAAGTACTTCCGAGCGTCGTCGAGTCCGTGACGTACGGAGACCGCACGGGTTTTTTTTAAAGGAGCGACGAGATTACACTTTAAGTTTAATCTCTCGCGCGCGAAGCACGGCACACGTCGACGAGCTCCGGCCCTCGCCGGTAAGCGTTGCCGCCGGATGATCTGAACCAAATACATGTTGCCGAGGGGGTCGGAGTACCCCACGACTTCATTTAATTTATAAATACTACTTTTAATGTACATTTAAGGTCCATCCAAACTGTTAATTTTATGTAAATGTTTGTGTCACAGCTTTGTATTCCCACCTAGCTATAGGCATCTAAATGGCATCGAGCGAATGCCCCAATCAATCGTTTTCCAAAGTCAAGAACTCCGCATCGTAGCAAACTCTCCCGTCTCCACGCGTCGCGGAGAACGCCCTCGCCCCACGGTCGACGCCCCATTCCCGGGAGCGGAACGTCGCACGCGAGACGGTCGCGAGGGAACTCGACTCGGCCCGAAGCCACGAGAACGAGGCGGAGGATGCCGCCGTCCCCGCGTCATCCACGTCGTCGGTTCGCGACTCGTACATCGTAGGGCCTCCAAAAGTCTTCGTGTTAATAATAAAGTAGTTATCACATAGGTAAAGCGACCACTTATTTTCTCACGCCGCACGAGCGGTACGGCGAACGTCACTCTCCTGCATATCACACGCGACCTTCTTACTTTTGGGATACATCAAGTTTCATTCATCGATCATTGTAGATATCAATCCCTTCGAGTTACCCGAGACTAGCGAACCGCAGCATCCGGACGACCGTAATTTTGATTACGGTGAGTCGCGTTCCATTGCAGGCAGCCCATTTTTATTCGTGCATTTATTTTTTAGTTTCCGTTAAGTTTTCAACGGAGGGGGAAATGAGTACAAACAAAATAAGAGCGAGAACGAAGTCAACGCAAGGTTAAAGCGACCGAACGACGGCGTCGGTCCACGTACCATTTTCCACCGGGCTTCGCTGCGCCTCGCGTCGGCGGATGCGAGATCGCGCGCCCGCGTCGAGCGAGAGGGACGCTGCAATTATTTCGATTTATATTTTTTGTCTCATTTGCCATAAAAGGCACAGATGTGTTTATTGATTCATATGTACTGTATCTTGCATGTAGATCTTTTCTTATTTATGAATATTTTTTACCAATTCATTTTTGTTTATTATTATTACTTGTGCGGGGGAACACGAGGTTCAATATGCAACGACAGCCTGGATGGGAAATGGCCACAGTACCTGACCAGATATTAACACAAAGAAGTTGGTGTAAGACAAACCTGTCATCCACTAACACACACTTTGGTAACAATTTCTCTAGGCTGTAAGAAAATATTAGCAGTGAATATTATTATTAAAAAAAAAAAGAAACAATAATCTATGGAAAGTGCTTTTAAATATTTAATATTTTATTTTTCAAAGTAAGAATAAAATGAACTATTGAAATAGTGAAAATAGAGTATGTTTCATTCTATCCTCTTATATTTAAGTCTCGTTTATATAATTGCGGTCGTTTGGAAAATAACCAGAAGCGAGATTTTGCTATAGGTTAGTTTGGGTTGGGTTAGGTAAAATCCAAATGCAAAAATCTGCTTTCTGGTTATTTTGAAAATAACACAAATCATGGCCAAGTGAATACCAAAACTAATAATAATAAAAATAAACAAATAGAAAAAACATATAAAGTGAACCTTTTTGGGATGCCCTGACCTAACCATCCTCCACCTACCCTTCCTGTATAATACAATACCGGTCAGACGTACAACACACGCCAGTCGCAGTGACGTATTATTACGAAGGAAGCGTCCCGGTAGCTTCCGGAAGCGAGATTTTGCTATAGGTCAGTTTAGGTTTAGGTAAAATGGAAATGCAAAATTCTGCTCGCTGGTTATTTTGAACATAACAAAAATCATGGCCAAATGAATAACAAAAATAATAATAATAAAAATAAATAAATCAAAAAACAAACAACCTTTATGGGGTGCCCTGACCTAACCATCCTCCACCTACCCTTCTGTATAATACAATACCGGTCAGACGTACAACACAAACGCCAGTCCCAGTAACGTATTATTACGAAGGAAGCGTCCCGGTAGCCTCCCGTCCGAACGCGGCCAGTGTCGTGCGACGGTCCCGCATTCTGCTGCCTCGCGAAAGAAAACGACAACCTTGAGGGTCACTCCCATTTGCCGTTAAATGGTCGTAGGATAAACGTACCGTTTTGTGCTGCATTACTCTTTAAGCGAGAAGATAATGGACATTTGAATTACACGGTTTAAATTGCGAGCACACTCGCTTTTCTTTGATTTTGGCACACATCAAAAGGTGTACATTCATATTTTGACTTCGGCAATCCACCGTTCACGCGGCGTTTTACCGTCGGGTCTGTCCTCGTCCGTAATTATTAATAATCGGGCGATCGTTGACAACTCCTTTTAACCCAGTCCTGTCCACAGCGTCAGACGGGGGATGCAAGAAGCCGACGATCGTCCTATCTAGCCGTGCACTCATTTGTCTCCAAATTGGCAAGAGTAAGCCCAAGTCGGTTAGTAATTAAAGCTCATTTTCATACCCGCACACAGAAAATGTCTTAGTTGTGGGCCTTCTCAGGCTTGCGTTGCTAGTCGGCGTTTACTAGTGCGTGTGTTTCGTCTGGACTATCGGTATGTTTTCTTAACAAATGGGCACACATCGGACCTGTTAAATATTGTCACGTTTGAACTTTTGCAGCGACAGGTAACCAGTGTACTGATGGCTGGGTAGCTGTAGATATCCATGGATATTTTTTGCTAGGTGTGGGGCATAGCAGAGGAACAGGTTAATGAGCCTAGGTCAAAATGATGTCCAGAGGTTAAAATTGGGATTGGTCACTTTAATTTTCATAATTGCTCTAAGAAAAGTCATACACAAGTGTAATGAGAACTTTATAAATGGAAGAAAATATATTAATGTAAAACATTAGCTTAACTTTAGGGGACGATATATTTGTGTTTTAACAGGTAAGATAAACAAATAGAAAATACATTTTTAAAGATTACATAAAAAAAAAGGATTAGCTTTAGAAATTGAAGCCGTTGGAATTGAACACTCCTCAGTAACCGTGTTGTCTTCTGCTCTGGAGTTACCCTGTTGGCTAATTAGGCCTTGAGGAGAAGCACTGGGGAGGTCAACGGTAGGGAGATACACGAAAAGTGAAGTAATCTTTGTCAACAGAGAACCGGCTTCAGCGGGGAAGAGAAGAGCCTCTGTAGGTTACTGAAGGAGAAAGTGTGGTTTGTGGAAGATGCAGATTTGGTGACCCGAGTGGCTGAACAAGAAGAAATCGATTTTAAGGGGTAGGGATTAAAACATGGTGAGAGGTGTGTCAAGGTAGAGTACAGAGAGAGGAGTGTGTCAAGGTAGAGTACAGAGAGAGGAGTGTGTCAAGGTAGAGTACAGAGAGAGGAGTGTGTCAAGGTAGAGTACAGAGAGAGGAGTGTGTCAAGGTAGAGTACAGAGAGAGGAGTGTGTCAAGGTAGAGTACAGAGAGAGGAGTGTGTCAAGGTAGAGTACAGAGAGGAGTGTGTCAAGGTAGAGTACAGAGAGGAGTGTGTACGTGTCAAGGTAGAGAACAGTGTGTGTATGTGTCAAGGTAGAGTACCGAGAGAGGAGTGCGTGTGTCAAGGTAGAGTACAGAGAGAGGAGTGCGTGTGTCAAGGTAGAGTACAGACAGAGAGAGGAGTGCGTTTCAAGGTAGAGGCGAGAGGCGCGTCAAGGTAGAGGAGAGAGAGAGAGGTGGCAAGGTAGAGTAGATGAAGGGTCTAAGAATTGTCTAAACTACAGATTGCAACTCTTAAATTCACTATATGACCAGACCTATAATTTTACCCAAATTTCGACTTTACATTGGTCGTGTTAAATGAAAGACTTCGGGTCAATATTTAGTACTGTAGTGGTCTGTCAAAGATGGAAGTTCTATTATTTCTAGTTTAGATATTCAAATATCTAGTTTGGAATTTAGTATTTCACTACTTCTGGTGTTATCAGACCATATCAAGATTAGTTTAAACCAGTGAAGATGGAATTATAGTACAGGGTATTCGTTTTTTGCCCTTTCTGGGTACGAGAACGGGCATTTTCAACGATTGGAAAGTATAAACCAGCACATTAATCTCATTTGGGTGATGTTGTAGTTACATTTTAAGATGAATAGAGCGGTATTTGCCAAGAGGTAAACGCGTTTAATATCCTCAAGTATAGTACGTATTTCAGGACAAATAAAAGACGTACTTCAGATTTTATTATACTCGAGGTTTTGATCCAGTAAAATCTAGGAATTACATTATTCCCCAAAACAAACGGTATATCAAAGGAATAATTTTATTAAACTTTTATTGGTTACATACATTGTATATTCAATATGTACTCAACCCGTACAGATTTGAGTTTACTTAAACAGAATATAATGCAACAGCTCTTCACTGGGAATACACCTGGACACAGATTATGACCCACAAATGGGGTCTGGGAGAGAGTTGAAGAAATATCAATGAAGCTGGAAACCATCTTTTTGAAGAGACAAATTGCTTGTAGATTAACATTTACTAGGTAATGAGAATCTCTTCACTTTAGTTGTGAAAATAATCCACCTCTCACTAACCGGGGTAGGGTTCGAGTAGGCAAGAAATTCTTCCGACAGTGTTCTCCAGCAACAATTAAAAAAAACCGAGACAACTCTTGCAGAATCTCCCGATTGTTCTGGTGGGGGTAGAGATCACACTGCAACTTCCTCGGTTAACTCTTATAGGTCTCACGTGCGTGTTGTAGAGATGAAATAAAAAGTAAGATTAATGTAGTTTCATCCTGGTGGAATGGTCCAACACAAGACTTAATTAAAAGGTTTAGTTTTGTTAATATTCAAAGACCAATAAAACGTACCATTTTTGTCAAGTGAGAGTTCAAACTAAAGCTTCATATCAACAAACCACTAATTTCTAAAACAAATATTTCAAGAGACACTTACAATATTGAGCAGAGTTTAACACCACAGCAGATGCTGTATCGTCGTCGTGCACCAGCGTTCTGTATTCACGGCCGTCTACCGGGCTTTATATACAGGCGGTTCACATTTCCTGACCAATCACAAGCTGTTTGTTAGGGTAAGTTTTAGCCAATGGGAACATACCTTGTTATGACGTCAAGGTCGCACCATGCGAATAGTTGCAACGCCGGTAGATTTGCCAATCCGGATGTGCAAATGGCTGTTTGAAGACGAGTAAATGCTTGAAAGTTTATTGTGACACAAAAAAAGTGAAAAAAGAATATTATGAAATCATATTTAGAGGAGGTGTGAAAATGTATTCAGTGCCTTACTTATCTTGGTAGAAATTGTGAATGTATTATATGTTTTACAAGAGCAATATTGGCCTTACTTTAAGTGTCCGACGATTGTTAAGAGACATATACATGAAATTAGTATTAATGTAATATAAAAAAGTCCTAAAATTGAAGACAGTAGCATAAAAAGTTAATATGACGACTAAAATAAGATTACAAAGTACATTGATAAAGAGAGAAGAAGAATGAAGCATTGAGTTATTATTAATATTTACATGCAATTAACCATACAGCAGAAACACTAAAATTAACACAAGCTTTTAAATCCTACAGGTGAGTATACGAAGATACACAATAAAACAAAGTAGAATAATGAAGTAGAGTTGCGAGTGTTGCTTGTGCTCGGGGATGAATATAATATACTGTACTGATAAACTTCCCCCGAGGAGAGTTAATTACATCGGGTAGTGTGTGGTGAGAGAGATATTTACTGATAAAGGTAAAACACGTACAATTTGATAATGATTTCAGGCCTGACACGTACAGTACAGTACCTTGGAGAGAAAATGTGGTACCTGATAATATAGTGTACATTTATTTCAAGGAATCATTATATAACATATAGTATCATGTGGATTAGTACACGTAAGATGGTGTTAGTAAATACATATGAGAATGTTACCACGATTTGAAGTGTTTTTTTAATTGTTATAATTAAGTTATAAATATATACGTTTTACGGTAATGTGTAAACATTATTCGGGTCGTGACTTTATTAAATTGACCGTTCGTAGTTTTCACCAAGGAATGGAGATGCGAGTGAGTGTACGGTATGTTGTTACTTCCATGTTGGAAGGAAACTTTATTGACTACGATACTGCCACTGTAGGGTGTGAGTTGCTCTCCTAACTTTTTTGTTCGTTTGCTTATCACAAATTGTGTGGTGTAAATCCCCAAGAGCATTTTATCTCGCGGTGTTGCAGAGGGGGGATAATCCCCTCGTTTGGTTGTGCCGGTGTTTACCGGAGAAGTTCGGTGTGTCGGGGACTCGGAAAGCACGACTCTGGCGGTTTTGAGGTGGAGAAATTTGGACTATAGTTTACGAAATGGACTTTGTTTTAATAATGTTGAAGATTACACCAGAGTTTTCAATGTATCCTTGTACTTTGACGCCAGAGTGAAGAATAAAATGGTGAAAATTGGAAGTTATTCGAATGAGCGGATTCAGTGAGCAGTGAGCAACTAATTTGACGGTTGAGCAGCGAGTCGGCGGGAAGGTAGGGTATTTAAAGGTTGGACCAGCAAGGATGAGTCAGTTACAATCTGATACTAGTGTCTGGTGATAGTATTAGCTACATTACAAGGTGAAAAAGAAAAGAAAATTGTATGTGAAGTCGTGTTAAGACATTTGTTTATTCGGCAGTTAGTTTGCTGCAGTTGAACGGTTTTCGTAAACGTTTTTCTGAGGTCTTTAACACAACTCGTACTATGTATTTGATTTGAGGCCTGTGTAATTTATTTAAGAATCCCGTGTTTGTGGTTAACTAGTATAGAATATTGTTGAATACGTTAGTTTAATTGAAGTAAACTGGATGCGAGTTTGCATCGTGACTTGAAAATGTTTAAGTGTTTTTACAACAAAAATGAGTTAATAACGAGTAATGGAAAGAGAATTATGGAGAGCATCAAGATTGTGTAATTGGATGTATCAATTTCGTTATTGGAGATTGAAATATTCAATTGAGGTAAAGTAGTTTGGATGCCAACTTGTAAGCGGTGCATATTATAGATAACCGAGAAAAATTTAGGTTGTTCGTTTACGTAGTTGTGTTTGACTGTCCATAAGACGAAGAGATGCTGTACTTTGAGGTAGGACAGATGGAGGTGGAACGTTGAAAATGAGTGAGAAGATGCCGCATTTAACGAATATTGGTGTGCGTCTTGATGTGTATATAGTGATGCCGTCAATGTGAGAGAAAGTGAATCTCCCGACAACGACCGGAGATGAGCGAGGGGTCAGGACCAGAAGGATATGTGAAGGTAAGTGACTATGGATATTGAGTTTATTTAGCGTGGAAAAGATAGGGTTTGAGAGGCCGAGTTGAGTGGTACCTGTTGTAGAGCATATTACTGAAGAGTTATTTCCTAATTTGTGTCTAGAAAATATAAGTGGTGTTGTCTCGATTACAAGAAGCATTTACTTGATATATTTGATTATTTAATAGGTATTTGAGTTGATGTACAGTACGTAATGTGAGGGAAGCGTTAGAAATGTGGGTTATTAGCGTGAAATGAGGGGAGTTTGGATTATGTGTTCATAGTGGTTATATAATTATTGGAATGGTCACGTGATGTGTAGGAAGGGCGCGTAGTGTGAATGTTAATGAGAAATATCGGCGATGGCAAATAATTCATGTCGGGATAAAATGTAAATTAGTCGTATATTGTAGAGTAGATTTGCAAAGCATGATTTTTTTTGTTTTTTGCCGTATAGTTGGCAAGAGGGTAAGTGGTTAAGTTTAAATTAAATTGTTTTTGGTCGACTATGAAATGAGTTAAAAAAAAATGTTTGAAAAATAAGCGGCTTAAATTCGTAAGTTTCAATGTAGAGTCGGCTAAGGATGCACCGACCCTAGCCTGGATTTGGTGCTCGCAATTTTACCTGTGAATACTAGGTGATTGTGATTGGTGGATGTACTTGTGGTTGTATAATTGTAATAAGAGATGTCTTGTTATTTATACTCGTAAGAAGTGAAAAAAAAAGCCGAAAAATGTATTAATGACTAGTTGTTGGTATGAAATTGTAGTGGATGTTTATTTTCAGCTTACACCAACCGCAAGGAGGAAGCTGTAGAGGAGTGCCGCAGGAGCGTTAAGTTGGAGCGAACTATCGCGGGAATAGGTTGATTTTCGCAGCGAAGTGGATGACGGACCGTGGGTGTGACCGGCACCGAGGTAGACCCAGAAGTTAGAGTTTAGGTAGAGGTGAGGCGAGGGAAGTTTGTGACTGGTGTTGTGTTTGTGCTGTTATATACTGGAGCTATATAATGGTACTACACTTTCGGTTGTGTTTACGGGAATATGAAGTTGTTGTAGATATAGGCTAGGTGAGGTGGCCGTTAGGGTTAAGTTAATTTTTGGACATTGTTAGGCTGATTAGAGGTTGACTATTTGTATTGTGTATATGGTTTGGTTTCAGCAGTTTTGAATTGGAACTTTGAATTGTAAGTAAGTTTGCAGGTTGAGTCGTAAGTACTGTTGGAGTAAATGATTTGTTTAATATGGCGTGTGAAATAATTGTAATTTGATGTTGGGTTTTGACAAAGTTAAATTGACCGAGTTTTATTGCAGGTGGTAGGTGTGTGTACGGAAGACTAATGGCTTATACTGTGGAATAAAGAAGAAAACGTGGCAGAAGGTTTGAGGTGGAGCGTAGCGCGTCGTCACTTACGGTGACGAATGTGTGAATTCGGTATTTACAATGGAAGGTGTTGCTGATACTGTAATTGTATTTGATATTGTAATTATGGTAGGGACCGTTGGTTGGTAAGAGATTAGTGTGGCGGTTATATTTGAGACGGGCAAGGTACATAGTTGGGAATGTTTGAAAAGTAAGTGAGGTTGCCATGGAGCGTAGGAGCACATTTGTGCAAGAGTTGCCTCTTTGTGAAATTGGTATAGAGTTTGTTGTGTGATACTAAAATAAGTTATGTTTGCAGTTTGAGGAGGTGTCGAAAGATGAGGTGGCCGAAGAGTTTCGAGGAATACTGGTGGGTAAATATTGATTTTGTAGTTGAGAGTTTATGATATAGGTTTGAATTAATATAAAGTGAAAGTTGTTGTAGTGTATTTTGTGGGTAATGTGAGGTTTGCCGCATCCGACGAGAACCGGAATGCCGTGCTTCGTCGGTGAGGCAAATGGAGGGAGGTGTGGAGGCGAAAGTAAACGTGTAATATGGTGGTTGTGTGAAGTAGTTGTTATTTTTCAGGCTTGACATGTGGCGGCAAGTGCAGGAAGGCTACTATTAACTGTATGGCGCAGACTAACCAAGTGGAAGTATGGTAGCCATCCAGAGGTGGGGGAGAAGCGTTTGATGTTCGAAAGGAGCCGAGTGTTGTAACGATGCGGCCCGTGCACCATCTCCAGAAAGGTAATGTACACCTGTTGAAGGTGGACTTGTGTTGTCGGTAGGGTTGTTATTACTGTGGTATTGTGTAAGCTTTGTAATTGCTATTAAATTTTGTTTGTAGTAATTGTTTTGTATATATTTTACAGGAGGTGTTGCCGTTCATAAGACTTGATTGGTGTTGGAGAGGGGGATTAACGCTGGACTGAGTTTTGGAGGCAGTTTTGGTGTAAGTATTGTAGTGCGTGGAGGAAGACTTGGTAATTGAATGTGTATTTATACTGTGTAATAATTTGAAGAGTAGAGTATATGTAACATTGATGTGTTTTTTTTTTTCATGTTGGTGGCGGCGGAATATGGCCGACTTGTTGAGAGGAGCGTGTCGACTCGTCATACGGTGATGTTAAGTTTTGTTATGTATTATTGGAAGAGTTGTAGGTGGAGTTTTTTTGTTAGTGAAATGTGTTGTTACGATTCCATGGTAACAAGTGTGGCGGAAATAAGTAGGAAGCTTGTATGAGACGTTTCCACTAATTTCAGGAGCAGTATACATTGATATGGTATTTATGGTAGGGACCGTTGCTTGGTCAGAGATTAGTGTGGCGGTTATATTTGAGATGGGCAAGGTATATAGTTGGGAATGTTTCAAAAGTAAGTGAGGTTGCCATGGAGCGTAGGAGCACATTTGTGCAAGAGTTGCCTCTTTGTGAAATTGGTATAGAGTTTGTTGTGTGATACTAAAATAAGTTATGTTTGCAGTTTGAGGAGGTGTCGAAAGATGAGGTGGCCGAAGAGTTTCGAGGAATACTGGTGGGTAAGTATTGATTTTGTAGTTGAGAGTTTATGATATAGGTTTGAATTAATATAAAGTGAAAGTTGTTGTAGTGTATTTTGTGGGTAATGTGAGGTTTGCCGCATCCGACGAGAACCGGAATGCCGTGTTTCGTCGGTGAGGCAAATGGAGGGAGGTGTGGAGGCGAAAGTAAACGTGTTGTAATATGGTGGTTGTGAGAAGGAGTTGTTATTTTTCAGGCTTGGGATGTGGCGGCAAGTGCAGAGAGGCTATTATTACCTGTATGGCGCAGACTAACCAAGTGGAAGTATGGTAGCCATCCAGAGGTGGGGGAGAAGCGTTTGATGTTTGAAAGGAGCCGAGTGTTGTAACGATGCGGCCCGTGCACCATCTCCAGAAAGGTAATGTACACCTGTTGAAGGTGGACTTGTTTTGTCGGTAGGGTTGTTATTACTGTGGTATTGTGTAAGTTTTGTTTGTAGTAATTGTTTTGTATATATTTTACAGGAGGTGTTGCCGTTCATAAGACTTGATTGGTGTTGGAGAGGGAGATTAACGCTGGACTGAGTTTTGGAGGCAGTTTTGGTGTAAGTATTGTAGTGCGTGGAGGAAGACTTGGTAATTGAATGTGTATTTATACTGTGTAATAATTTGAAGAGTAGAGTATATGTAACATTGATGTGTTTTTTTTTCATGTTGGTCGCGGCGGAATATGGCCGACTTGTTGAGAGGAGCGTGTCGACTCATCATACGGTGATGTTAAATTTTGTTATGTATTATTGGAAGAGTTGTAGGTGAAGTTTTTTGTCGATGAAATGTGTTGTTACGACCCCATGGTAACAAGTGTGGCGGAAATAGGTAGGAAGCATACATTGATATTGTAATGATGGTAGGGACCGTTGCTTGGTCAGAGATTAGAGTGGTCGTTATTTTTGAGACGGGCAAGGGGTGAGTAAAATGAGGTGTGGAAAGGTACATGGTTGGGATGTTTGAGAAGTAAGTGAGGTTGCCATGGAGCGTAGGAGCACATTTGTGCACGAGTTGCCTCTTTGTGAAATTGGTATATGAATAAGAATATAGAGTTTGGTGTGTGTAGTAAAATGAGTTATGTTTGCAGTTTGAGGTGTCGACAGATGAGGTGGCCGAAGAGTTTGGAGGATTACTGGTGGGTAAGTATTGATTTTGTAGTTGAGAGTTTATGATATAGGTTTGAAGTAACGTAAAGTGAAAGTTGTTGTTGAGTAAAGGTGTGGACACGATAGTCTATATTGTCGCTAATGTGAGGTTTGCCTCGTCGTTGAGGAAAATGTAGGGACGCGAAAGTAAGCGTGAAGGAGTTGTTAATTTTCAGGCTTGAGATGTGGCGGCAAGTGCAGAAAGGCTATTATTACCTGTATGGCGCAGACTAACCAAGTGGAAGTATGGTAGCCATCGCGAGGCGCATTGTGCAGTATCTCGTTGTCGGTAATGTACGGTGGTGGAAGTGATATGAAGAGCGTCTTGGGTTGTTGTTAATAATGTGTAAGCTTTGTGTTTGTACTAATTGTTTTGTATATATCGTACAGGAGGAGTTGTTGGCGACCATAAGATGTGATTGGTGTTGGAGAGGGAGATTAACGCTGGACTGAATTTTGGAGCTACTGTAGTTTTGGTGTAAGTATTGTGGTGCGTGGAGGAAGACTGGGTAATTGAAATTGCAATTATATTGTGTAATAATTTGAAGAGTAGAGTATTTGCAACATTGATGTGTTTTCATGTTGGTGGTGGCGGAATATGGCCGACTCGTTGAGTTGAGCGCGTCGACTCGTCATACGGTGATGTTAAATTTTGTCACGTATTAGTGAAATTGTAAGAGTTGTAGGTGAAGTTTTTGTCGATGAAATGTGTTGTTACGAGTCCGTGGGAAATAGGTAGGAAGTCTCTATGAGAGGTTTACATTGATAGCGTAGTTATGGTAGGGATTGTGTGTTGGGGGCTATGAGACTATTGATTGCGTTTGGGTTGGGAAAAGGGTGTGGTTTTTAATTGACATGGCCAAGGGGAGAGTAAATTGAGGTAATACTTGGGGGCCGTGTGAAAAGCAAGTGATGTTGCCACGGAGCGTAGGACGACATTTGTGCAAGAGTTGCCGTAAGAGAGAATTGCCTAAGTGGATTATGACTAGTTTTTGTCTGAAAATATGTTTGCAGGTATGTTTTGTGGTAGAGACTAGGACTACTACTGCTGGAGGTAGATAAGGTGTATAAGCATGTGCGGGGGACAGTCGTTATTTGAAGGTGGCGGATGCTCGTCCGACAGTCGAGGAAAGCGCAGAGTGTTGTGATGGCACCGAGTGTGAGGACCAACAATGGAGGAGCCGAGGCAGAAGATTTTGGAAAAGGAGTGAGAGACGTGACAAAGCAGCCGATGAGGATAAAAGGAATGGTAAATTGAAATGCCATTTTAAGTGTTCGCTAAGAATGGGTATGAAATAGAGTAATGTTTTTATGTGTTGTGGATGATTGTTTATAGAAAGTTGTAGTGAGAAATAAGTGTTGTTGTTTTTCAGGATGCGGCGTAACCGGGTCGCAGAAAGGGCGGAGGTACGGCAGAGCAGCCGAGGTGGAAAACGAGAGGCGCGTTTCGTCTGACGAAGTATAACTTACGGGAAGGAGCCGACGTAGTACGAACGATTGCGTGAGTAATTGTCCAAGTGACTTGAATTGAGTTTATAATAGTGGGATGCATGTTTTTGAAGAGTGTAATTTGTTTAGTATGGTCAGTTGTGGTGAAGTTTGTTGGTAGGAGGCTGGTATTGTTGTTACACACTCGAGGCTGTGTAATGATCGGTACTATCCTCGGTGAATGTGAAGTACGTAGTGAGATGGACGAGTTTGACCGAGGGAAGCGGGTGAAGAGTCGGCGGCGGGGGGGGGGGGGGGGGACGGGTGTAGTCGAGGTAAATACGGGTCCGTCGTAGGCGACGCACTCTCGATGAGAGGGAGGCGTCGTCGACGGGCAAGAATAGGATGCTCTAACCCCTCTTGAACTCCGTCACCCCTTTTTTCAGCGGAGTATCGGCCGTAGAGACGAGAGGCGCGGGAGTCGGACCGGCAGAAGCACGTCGACGCAGCGGGCACGAGAGGGAGTCGGCGACGACGGGGAAAGGCTCTGCGAAGAGAGCCGGCAAGTCCGAGGATATCGAAGGTATTACTTACTGTATGGATACGAGATTTGCCTTTCCCAAGACGACTAAAGGCCATCCATTTGCAGGAGCAGTTTGTTTATAATAACCTGTGTGGTTTTGATCCTCGGGTACCTGTCGTCGGGACCCGGTCGTCGCTCCCGAGCGGAAGTGGGTAATGGGACACGAATTTTTGTGCAGAGGGGGAGTTTTGTGGCGTCCCCCAGAAGCGGGCGAAGAACGGATCCCCGCGGCGAAGCCTCGAGAAGGAGTGCCAGTTTGCAGTTTGAGGAGGTGTCGAAAGATGAGGTGGCCGACGAGTTTGGAGGATTACTGTTGGGTAAGTATTGATTTTGTAGTTGAGAGTTTATGATATATAGGTTAGAAGTAACCTAAAGTGAAATTTGTTGTAGAGTATAGGTGTGGACACGGTAGTGTATATTGTCGCTAATGTGAGGTTTGCCTCGTCGCCGATGAAAATGTAGGGACGCGAAAGTAAACGTGTTGTAATATGGTTGTTGTGTGAAGGACTTGTTACTTTTCAGGGTTGAGGAGATGTGGTGGCAAGTGCATAAAGGCTATTATTACCTGTATGGTGCAGACTAAGCAATTGGAAGTATGGTAGCCATCGAGAGGTGGGGGAGAAGCGTTTGATGTTTGAAAGGAGGCCAGTGTTGTAACGATGCGGCCCGTGCACCATCTCCTGAAAGGTAATGTACAACTGTTGAAAGTGGTCTTGTTTTGTCGGTAGGGTTGTTATTACTGTGATATTGTGTAAGTTTTGTTTTGTATATATTTTACAGGAGGTGTTGCCGTCCATAAGATGTGGTTGGTGTGGGAGAGGGAGATTAACGCTGGACTGAGTTTTGGAGGCAGTTTTGGTGTAAGTATTGTAGTGCCTGAAAGAAGACCGGGTAATTGAATGTGTATATATACTGTGTAATAATTTGAAGAGTATAGTATTTGTAACATTGATTTTTTGTTTTGTTTTTCATGTTGGTGGCGGCGGAATATGGCCGACTTGTTGAAAGGAGCGGGTCGACTCGTCATACGGTGATGTTAAATTTTGTTATGTATTATTCGAACAGTTGTAGGTGAAGTTTGTTGTTGATGAAATGTGTTGTTAAGACCCCATGGTAAGAAGTGTGGCGGAAATGGGTAGGAAGCATACATTGCTATTGTAATTATGGTGGGGACTGTTGCTTGGTTAGAGATTTGAGTGGAGGTTATATTTGAGACGGGTAAGGGGTGAGTAAAATGAGGTGGGGAAAGGTACATAGTTGGGGATGTATGAGAAATAAGTGAGGTTGCAACATTTTTTTTTTTTTTTTGATGGTGGTGGCAGCGGAATATGGGCGACTCGTTGAGAGGAGCGTGTCGACTCGTCATACGGTGATGTTAAATTTTGTCACGTATTAGTGAAATTGGAAGAGTTGTAGGTGAAGTTTTTTGTCGATGAAATGTGTTGTTACGATTCCGTGGGAAATGGGTAGGAAGCCTGTATGAGAGGTTTACATTGATAGTGAAGTTATGGTAGGGATTGTGTGTTGAGGGCTGTGAGACTATTGATTGCATTTGGGTCGGGAAAAGTGTGTGGTTTTGACTTGACATGGGCAAGGGGAGAGTAAATTGAGGTAATACTTGTAGCCGTGTGAAAAGTAAGTGATGTTGCCACGGAGCGTAGGACGACATTTGTGCAAAAGTTGCCGTAATAGAGAATTGCCTAAGTGGATTATGACTAGTTTTTGTCTGAAAATATGTTTGCAGGTACGTTTTTTTGGTAGAGACTAGGACTACTACTACTACTACTGCTGGAGGTAGATAAGGTGTATAAGCACGTGTGGAGGCCAGTCGTTATTTGAAGGTGGCGGATGCTCGTCCGACAGTCGAAGAAAGCGCAGAGTGTTGTGATGGCATTGAGAGTGAGGACCAACAATGGAGGAGCCGAGGAAGAAGATTTTGGAAAAAGAGTGAGAGACGTGACGAAGCAGCCGATGAGGATAAAAGGAATGGCAAGTTGAAATGTCATTTTAAATGTTAGCCAAGAATGGATATGAAATAGAGTAATGTTTTTATGTGTTGTGGATGATTGTTTATAGAAAGTTGTAGTGAGAAATAAGTGTTGTTGTTTTTCAGGATGCGGCGTAACCGGGTCGCAGAAAGGGCGGAGGTACGGCAGAGCAGCCGAGGCGGAAAACGAGAGGCGCGTTTCGTCCGACGAAGTATAACGTACGGGAAGGAGCCGACGTAGTACGAACGATTGCGTGAGTAATTGTCCAAGTGACTTGAATTGAGTTTATAATGGTGGAATGCATGTTTTAGAAGAGTGTAATTTGTTGAGTTGTGGTGAAGTTTGTTGGTAGGAGGCTGGTATTGTTGTTACACACTCGAGGCTGTGTAATGATCGGTACTAGCCTCGGTGAATGTGAAGTACGTAGTGAGATGGACGAGTTTGACCGAGGGAAGCGGGTGAAGAGTCGGCGGGGGAGGGTAGAAACTGACGGAGGGGGACGGGTGTAGCCGAGGTAAAGGCGGGTCCGTCGTAGGCGACGCACTCTCGACGAGAGGGAGGCGTCGTCGACGGGCAAGAATAGGACGCTCTAAACCCTCTTGAACTTCGTTCCCGTTTTTTCAGCGGAGCATCGGCCGTAGAGACGAGAGGCACGGGAGTCGGACCGGCAGAAGCACGTCGACGCAGCGGGCACGAGAGGGCGTCGGCGAGGACGACGGGGAAAGGCTATGCGAAGAGAGCCGGCAAGTCCGAGGATATCGCAGGTATTGTTACTGTATGGATACGAGATTTGCCTTTTCCAAGACGACTAAAGGCCATCCATTTGCAGGAGCAGTTTGTTTATAATAACCTGTGTGGGTTTGTGGTTTTGATCTGTGGGTACCTGTCGTCTGGACCCGGTCGTCGCTCCCGAGCGGAAGTGGGTAATGCGACACGAATTATTGTGCAGAGGGGGAGTTTTGTGGCGTCCCCCAGAAGTGGGCGAAGAACGGATCCCAGCGGCGAAGCCTCGAGAAGGAGTGCCAGTTTGCAGTTTGAGGAGGTGTAGAAAGATGAGGTGGCCGAAGAGTTTGGAAGATTACTGGTGGGTAATTATTGATTTTGTAGTTGAGAGTTTATGACATATTGGTTTGAAGTACCATAAAGTGAAAGTTGTTGTAGAGTAAAGGTGTGGACACGGTAGTGTATATTGTCGCTAATGTGAGGTTTGCCTCGTCGCCGATGAAAATGTAGGGACGCGAAAGTAAACGTGTTGTAATATGGTTGTTGTGTGAAGGACTTGTTACTTTTCAGGGTTGAGGAGATGTGGTGGCAAGTGCATAAAGGCTATTATTACCTGTATGGTGCAGACTAAGCAATTGGAAGTATGGTAGCCATCGAGAGGTGGGGGAGAAGCGTTTGATGTTTGAAAGGAGGCCAGTGTTGTAACGATGCGGCCCGTGCACCATCTCCTGAAAGGTAATGTACAACTGTTGAAAGTGGACTTGTTTTGTCGGTAGGGTTGTTATTACTGTGGTATTGTGTAAGTTTTGTTTGTAGTAATTGTTCTGTATATATTTTACAGGAGGTGTTGCCGTCCATAAGACGTGGTTGGAGAGGGAGATTAACGGTGGACTGAGTTTTGGAGGCAGTTTTGGTGTAAGTATTGTAGTGCCTGAAAGAAGACTGGGTAATTGAATGTGTATATATACTGTGTAATAATTTGGAGAGTATAGTATTTGTAACATTGATGTTTTTGTTTTTCATGTTGGTGGCGGCGGAATATGGCCGACTTGTTGAGAGGAGCGTGTCCACTCGTCATATGGTGATGTTATGTATTATTGAAAGCGTTGTAGGTGAAGTTTGTTGTTGATGAAATGAGTTGTTAAAACCCCATGGTAAGAAGTATGGTGGAAGCATACATTGCTATTGTAATTCTGGTAGGGACTGTTGCTTGGTCAGAGATTAGAGTGGAGGTTATATTTGAGATGGGTAAGGGGTGAGTAAAGTGAGGTGGGGAAAGGGACATAGTTGGGGATGTTTGAGAAATAAGTGAGGTTGCAATATTTTTTTTTTTGATGTTGGTGGGGGCGGAATATGGGCGACTCGTTGAGAGGAGCGTGTTGACTCGTCATGCGGTGATGTTAAGTTTTGTCACGTATTAGTGAAATTGGAAGAGTTGTAGGTGAAGTTTTTTGTTGATGAAATGTGTTATGAGTCCGTGGGAAGTGGGTAGGAAGTCTGTATGGGAGGTTTACATTGATAGTGTAGTTGTGGTAGGGATTGTGTGTTGAGGGCTATGAGACTATTGATTGCATTTGGGTTGGGAAGAGTGTGTGTGGTTTTGACTTGACATGGGCAAGGGGAGAGTAAATTGAGGTAATACTTGGAGCCGTGTGAAAAGTAAGTGATGTTGCCACGGAGCGTAGGACGACATTTGTGCAAGAGTTGTCGTAATAGAGAATTGCCTAAGTGGATTATGACTAGTTTTTGTCTGAAAATATGTTTGCAGGTATGTTTTGTGGTAGACTAGGACTACTACTGCTGGAGGTAGATGAGGTGTATAAGTACGTGTGGGGGCCAGTCGTTATTTGAAGGTGGCGGATGCTCGTCCGACAGTCGAAGAAATCGGAGAGTGTTGTGATGGCACCGAGTGTGAGGACCAACAATGTAGGAGTCGAGGAAGAAGATTTTGGAAAAGGAGTGAGAGACGTGACGAAGCAGCCGATGAGGATAAAAGGAATGGCAAGTTGAAATGTCCTTTTAAATGTTAGGCAAGAATGTATATGAAATAGAGTAATGTTTTTATGTGTTGTGGACGATTGTTTATAGAAAGTTGTAGCGAGATACAAGTGTTATTGTTTTTCAGGATGCGGCATAACCGGGTCGCAGAAAGGGCGGAGGTACGGCAGAGCAGCCGAGGCGGAAATCGAGAGGCGCGTTTCGCCCGACGAAGTATAACGTACGGGAAGGAGCCGACGTAGTACGAACGATTGCGTGAGTAATTGTCCAAGTGACTTGAATTGAGTTTATAATAGTGGAATGCATGTTTTAGAAGAGTGAAATTTGTTTAGTATTGGTGAGTTGTGGTGAAGTTTGTTGGTAGGAGGCTGGTATTGTTGTTACACACTCGAGGCTGTGTAATGATCGGTACTAGCCTCGGTGAATGTGAAGTACGTACGTAGTGAGATGGACGAGTTTGACCGAGGGAAGAGGGTGAAGAGTCGGCGGGGGAGGGTAGAAACTGACGGAGTGGGACGGGTGTAGCCGAGGTAAAGGCGGGTCCCTCGTAGGCGACGCACTCTCGACGAGAGGGAGGCGTCGTCGACGGGCAAGAATAGGACGCTCTAACCCCTCTTGAACTCCGTTCCCGTTTTTTCAGCGGAGCATCGGCCGTAGAGACGAGAGGCACGGGAGTCGGCCCGGCAGAAGCACGTCGACGCAGCGGGCACGAGAGGGAGTCGGCGACGACGGGGAAGAGCTGTGCGAAGAGAGCCGGCAAGTCCGAGGATATTGTAGGTATTATTTACTGTATGGATACGAGATTTGCCTTTTCCAAGACGACTAAAGGCCATCCATTTGCAGGAGCGGTTTTTTTTATAATAACCTGTGTGGTTTTGATCCTGAGGTACAGGTCGTCGTGACCCGGTCGTCGCTCCCGAGCGGAAGTGGGTAATGCGACACGAATTATTGTGCAGAGGGGGAGTTTTGTGGCGTCTCCCAGAAGCCGGCGAAGAACGGATCCACGCGGCGAAGTTTCGAGAAGGAGTGCCAGTTTGCAGTTTGAGGAGGTGTAGAAAGATGAGGTGGCCGAAGAGTTTGGAGGATTACTGGTGGGTAAGTATTGATTTTGTAGTTGAGAGTTTGACATATTGGTTTGAAGTAACAAAGTGAAAGTTGTTGTAGAGTAAAGGTGGGGACACGGTAGTGTACATTGTCGCTAATGTGAGGTTTGCCTCGTCACGGATGAAAATGTATGGGACGCGAAAGTAAACGTGTTGTAATATGGTGGTTGTGTGAAGGACTTGTTACTTTTCAGGGTTGAGGAGATGTGGTGGCAAGTACATAAAGGCTATTATTACCTGTATGGCGCAGACTAAGCAATTGGTAGTCATCGAGAGGTGGGGGAGAAGCGTTTGATGTTTGAAAGGAGGCCAGTGTTGTAACGATGCGGCCCATGCACCATCTCCTGAAAGGTAATGTACACCTGTTGAAAGTGGACTTGTTTTGTCTGTAGGGTTGTTATTACTTTGGTAATGTGTAAGCTTTGTTATTAAGTTTTGTTTGTAGTAATTGTTTTGTATATATTTTACAGGAGGTGTTGCCGTCCATAAGACGTGGTTGGGGAGGGAGATTAACGGTGGACCGAGTTTTGGAGGCAGTTTTTGTGTAAGTATTGTAGTGCCTAAAAGAAGACTGGGTTATTGAATGTGTATATATACTGTGTAATAATTTGAAGAGTATAGTATTTGTAACATTGATGTTTTTTTTTTTGTTTTTCATGTTGGTGGCGGCGGAATATGGCCGAGTTGTTGAGAGGAGCGGGTCGACTCGTCATAGGGTGATGTTAAATTTTGTTATGTATTATTGGAAGAGTTGTAGGTGAAGTTTGTTGATGAAATGTGTTGTTAAGACCCCATGGTAAGAAGTGTGGCGGAAGCATACATTGCTATTGTAATTATGGTAGGGACTGTTGCTTGGTCAGAGATTAGAGTGGCGGTTATATTTGAGACGGGTGAGTAAAATGAGGTGGGGAAAGGTACATAGTTGGGGATGTTTGAGAAATAAGTGAGGTTGCAACATTTAATTTTTTTATATTTTTGTTTGATGTTGGTGGTGGCGGAATATGGGCGACTCGTTGAGAGGGGCGGGTCGACTCGTGATACGGTGATGTTAAATTTTGTCACGTATTAGTGAAATTGGAAGAGTTGTAGGTGAAGTTTTTTGTCGATGAAATGTGTTGTTACGAGCCCGTGGGAAATGGGTAGGAAGCCTGTATGAGAGGTTTACATTGATAGTGTAGTTGTGGTAGGGATTGTGTGTTGAGGGCTATGAGACTATTGATTGCATTTGGGTTTTGAAAAGTGTGTGGTTTTGACGACATGGGCAAGAGGAGAGTAAATTAAGGTAATACTTGGGGCCGTGTGAAAAGTAAGTGATGTTGCCACGGAGCGTAGGACGACATTTGTGCAAGAGTTGCCGTAATAGAGAATTGCCTAAGTGGATTATGACTAGTTGTTGTTTGAAAATAGGTTTGCAGGTATGTTTTGTGGTAGAGACTAGGATTACTACTACTGCGGGAGGTAGATGAGGTGTATAAGCACGTGCGGGGGCCAGTCGTTATTTGAAGGTGGCTGATGCTCGTCCGACAGTCGAAGAAAGTGCAGAGTGTTGCGATGGCACCGAGTGTGAGGACCAAGAATGGAGGAGCCGAGGCAGAAGATTTTGGAAAAGGAGTGAGAGACGTGACGAAGCAGCCGATGAGGATAAAAGGAATGGTAAGTTGAAATGCCACTTTAAATGTTATTCACGAATGGATATGAAATAGAGTAATGTTTTTATATGTGTTGTGGATGATTGTTTATAGAAAGTTGTAGTGAGTAATAAGTGTTGTTGTTTTTCAGGATGCGGGGTAACCGGGTTGCAGAAAAGGCGGAGGTATGGCAGAGCAGCCGAGGCGGAAAAGGAGAGGCGCGTTTCGTCTGACGAAGTATAACGTACGGGAAGGAGACGACGTAATATTAACGATTGCGTGAGTAATTGTCCAAGAGACTTGAATTGAGTTTATTATGGTGGAATGCATGTTTTAGAAGAGTGACATTTGTTTAGTATTGGCGAGTTGTGGTGAAGTTTGTTGGTAGGAGGCTGGTATTGTTGTTACACACTCGAGGCTGTGTAATGATCGGTACTAGCCTCGGTGAATGTGAAGTACGTAGTGAGATGGAGGAGCATGACTGAGGGAAGCGGGTGAAGAGTCGGCGGTGGCGTAGGGTAGAAATGGTTGGAGGGTGACGCGCCTTTTCTGAGGCGCGCTCTCCGTAGACGGGTGTAGCCGAGGTGAAGGCGGGTCTGTTGTAAGTGACGCACTTTCGAAAAGAGGGAGGCGTCGTAGATGGGCAAGAATTGGACGCAGTAACCCCTCTTGAACTTCGTTTCCGTTTTTCAGTGGAGCATCGGCCGTATACATGAGAGGCGTGGGAGTCGGACTGGCAGAAGCACATTGACGCAGCGAGCACGAGAGGGCGTGGGCGACGACGGGGAAAGGCTCTGCTAAGAGAGCCTGCAAGTCTGAAGTTATTGTAGTGGTATTCTCCCCTACAAACGCTGTTTGTCGCTGCCTAGTTGACGTCATGAATTCCCCAGTGTATGCCTCGTGGTGTAGGTCAATGAGCTCAGCCATACACCATGGAGTGGGGGTCAACTGCTAAGCCACGCCTACCCCCGCTATTTAAGACCTGACCTCGTGGTGCTCTCTCTCTACCTACAGCCACAGCCAGCAATACCTCCTCTGCCGCTGCCTGGCGGCCCTCCCTCCTCCGCCTGCCTGGTGGTCCTCTCTCCCGCTGGCGAGCAGGCGACCTACAAGTTGTCCTTCTTTGAGTGTCCTCAGCAACCAGCTCTCTCTACATCACGCTTGTAACCATGCTGCCTTCCCAGCACTAAGCTGCATTGTATATCCAATACAACATGTATATAGAGAGCACATTTTGAGTTTTTCTCCATTGCATCCTGAGTGTGAAGCAAACAATCTCATACCCCACAATATTGTAGGTATTACTTACTGTATGGATGAGATTTGCCTTTTCCAAGACGAGTAAAGGCCATCCATTTGCTGGAGCGGTTTGTTTATAATAACGTATGTGGGTATGTCGTGTTGATCCTCAAGTACCGCTTATCGGGACCCGGTTGTTGCTCCCGACCGGAAGTGGGTAATGCGACACGAATTATTGTGCAGAGGGAGAGTTTTGTGGCGTCCCCTAGGATGGGGCGAAGAACGGATCCGAGCGGTGAAGCCTCGAGAAGGAGCGTTATCGACTCGGGAAGAAGCGGCACGGGGCTACTCTGGAGCATGGGTAATATATTTGACGGAAGAGGACATTGTGATGTTGATCCTTAGTGGGTTTTGTGGAAAGGTTGGAAATTGTTAAATGTTTTGTTTTTCAGATTGAAGGAAGGGGGCAACGTTGCCATCGAGGATGACGCATAGCCGCGACTGGGGTTTACGGAGCCGAGTGCAGTAGTGACTGGTGTACCGAGAAGAAGACGTCGTTTGAACGCACAGTTGCTGTCCCCGGGGTGTATGGTGCCGAGAATATGTCGTGTGTGTGATTTGGGTGGAGAAGACGTCCTTTGCATGTATAGCCGTCGTCTCTGCGTCCTGGGTGTATGGAGCCTCGAAGATGTCTTGTGAACATGTAGCCGTCGTCCCTGTGACTGGGGTGTGTGTGTAGCTGAGGAGAAGACCTACTTTGAATGTATAGCCGTCGTTCTCGAGAGGGCGTATGGAGCCGAGAAGACGTCACGTGGATGTATAGGTGTCGTCTCTGCGATTGGGGTGTATTGAGCCGAGTAGAAGATGTTCTGTTTTTGTATAACCATGAAGGTGATGTTTGGAGCAGAAATTGATGTACTTTACTGTATTATATTGCTATGTGTATAGAATATATGTATTTGAATTGAATTTTGTGTTTCCTTTATGGCCTGATGTGCATTTTGAGTGGGAGATGTGTGAAGTAGAAACACACGTAAGTTGGTGGTGGTGGTGGTGGAGGAGGAGGAGGCGGCGGCGGCAGCAGCAGCAGCAGCAGCAGCAGCAGCAGCAGCAGAAGAAGAAGAAGAAGAAGAAGAAGATGATGATGAGTGATTGAGGTATGAGAAGAAGGTTGTGTGAAGATTTGAGATTAGTTAATGTAATAAGATTGTTTGTAAAGTGAAGGTGTAGGTGTTGAATAATAGGAATTGTTGACATACCTGCATGAATTTTAATGCCTCTTTTTTTCTTTCTCCCTTGACTTGCAGGTACATACGTGGTGTTGTTTTAGAGTGTTTATTGAGCTTCAAGGGTGCTTTTCGACTGAGTAGTTAATCTTCATTGGTGTTTGTTTGCAAACGTAAGTTTGGATATTGTCCATAGACACATCTGTGTTCACACACACACACAGCGCGCTCTCTCTCTCTGTGAGATGGCTGAACCTATTGTCGATACCAACAATAGGTTACAGTCTGCACATTCATTCATGTAAGGTAGGTATGTAAGTAAGTAATAACATACTCTCTCCTCCAAAGATACCTTGTGCGGAATGGAATGTAATATATAATTATATATATATATATATATATATATATATATATATATATATATATATATATATATATATATATATATATATATATATAAATATAAATATATATATATATATATATATATAATGTATATATGTGAGGTGGTGTTACAATGGAACGCTATTTATACATGACGACTACGTCCTTTATGTATTTAGTAATCCGTTTTTCATTTCGCAAATATGGAGGGATGGGCCAGAACCTATCTTAAAAGATAGCAAATTTGCCAAATCCCCATTTTCTATCCAACATCAGGAAAATGGGAAACTCCTCCATTTTCTACAAGTGCAGTTTCTGTGATCCCATTTTCTACAACATCATGTGTTTCCTTTCTAAATCCAAAACTGACTGTATATTTAAACTTGTGAAAAATAAAAACTTCAATTACATATGCTTCCTTTTATTATACATTGAAAATATTTCTATGTCCATGACAAAATGCAAAATATTCTAAGTTCACAAATATTAAACGTTTTTTCTAAGTCCAGAAACAATGTTCCAAGTCACCAATATATAATACGTTATTCAAAGTCAACAAACATACATTTTTTAAAAGACCAAAAACGTTTTAGAAGTCCACAAACTATAAGAAATTCTGTGGAGTCGGAAAACTAAGAAATTATTCCAAATCAATTAATAAGAAAATTTTTCTAAGACCACAATCATTATAAATTATTCAAGGTACACAAAGAACAAATGTTTACAAATCCATGAACAATATTTGCGGTCCACAACAGATGAAGAATAATTCTATGTTCTTTGTGGACTTGGGATAATTTCTATCCTTTATGGATTGGGAAGTCCACAAACGATACAAAATTATTCCGAGTACACAGACATTATAAATTAGTCTAAGTCCACAAAACATCACAACTAGTCCAACTCCACATACATTAAACAATATTCAATATTCAAAGTCCACACAGTACGAAAATTATTGAAACTATTCCCAGTCCGCTGACTTTATAAATTAATCAAACAATATGCATTATTCAAAATCCACATACATTGAAAATTAGTCAAAGTCCACAAAGGACATACAATATTCAAAACCTCAAAACTAGTCCAAACCACATAAACTAAAAAACATTCAAAGTCCACACACGATGAAAAATATTCACAATCCACAAAATATCAGAACAATTCAGTCCACAAACATTACAAATTAATCAAAGTCACCAAAGGATATACAGTCTACGCCGAAGGTTAAGGCACAAATTGGGCGGTGATTCACTTTTAGCACAAATCGTTTTACCCTCAACATAGGGATAAATTTTGATCAGAAATATTTAGTAACAATTCTAACGGCATCTGAAACCCTTAAGCAACAGCTGTCACATAGCAGCAACCGCTCACTCTTTCTTTAGGTTGCGTGGGTGGAGGTTATTGTACCCATGCGAGCGCCACGTGCCGTGATTTTACGCCTGAGTTACAGTGCTTTATCGTGTGATTTCTGGGTCTTTAAGATGTCCAAGAGACTTACTAAGCATGAGGGTATTGCACAGGTAATTGATTTATACAAGGCTAATCATAAAGTTACTGAAATAGTTGAATTAACCGGTGTGTGCCGGCGGTCAGTGTGCCGATTCATCTCGGAGTTTGAGGCAAACAGCCACGAAGAGTTGCCTACCCCTAAACCCAGGTCTGGGCGACCACGGCTTACGTCTCCTACAACCAGGAAGTGATTGCTAGGCAAGTTAATGCTAATCCTAAGCTCACGGCTCGGGAATTACAGCAAACTAACCCCGGACTCCTTGGTCACGTCTCCTTAAGGTCGGTGCAGCAGCTTCTTCACGACGATCTCGGTTATCGCTCATACCGACCACGCCGTAAGCCCCTGCTGACTGCTGCCCAGAAGAAGAGGAGGATCACTTTTGCAAAGAAGTACAGTGTCTGCTTCCTTCAGGATTGGAGCAACGTCCTGTGGAGTGATGAAGCCACGTTTACAGTGAGTGGTTGTGGTCACGATTGGGTGTACCGCCGGCCAGACTCTGACCCGCGCGACCCCAGTTACACCGTCAAGACAGTCAAGCATCCTGATTCAGTGATGGTATGGGGTTGTTTCACTTATTATGGTGTTGTTGAGTTGGTTGGGCTTGAAAAAAACATTAAAGTTAACCAGGGTGTGTACCTGGAGCTTCTGTGACGTTCTGCCCGACTCGTTTGAGAAAACACGCGCCGTCGTGTTCATGCAGGACGGTACTCCCTGCCACACAGCCAAGTCGCATACTCAGTGGTTGGAAGATTGCCAGGTTTCATATTTTAAGGACTGGCCTGGCAATTCCGCCCACATCAACCCTATTGACAACCTTTGGGGGCTCATGAAACGTCCCCTACGTGACCTCGACACCTCGTCCGTCCCCAAGGTCACCACAGCAATTAAGCAACTGTGGGCCAATTTCACCCCACAGCACCTGCAAAACATTGCAGACAGTGTTCCACAACGACTGAAAGAGGTCCTGAAGAGGAAGGGAAACACAACATAATACTAACAGGGGTGGGCGAGTGTTATTTTCATTTTTTCATTGCCTTACCATGATTTTTTTATTTTTTCCCCACGGTGTGCCTTAACCTTCCGCGTAGACTGTACATTATTCCAAGTCCACAAAACATCACAACTATTCAAAATCCACAAAACCTCAAAACTATTCAAAGTCCACAAACATAATAATTTAATCAAACTCCACAAAGAATATACATTATTCGAAGTCCACAAAGCATGAAAAATATTTCAAGTCAACAAAACATCAGAACTATTCAAAGTCCACATACATTACAAAATATTCAAAGTCCACACGGGATGACAAATATTTCCAGTCCACAAACAATATACAATATTCAAAGTCCACAAAAACATCACAACTATTCAAATTTCACAAACATTATAAATTAATCAAAGTCCACAAATGTTATACATTATTCCAAAATCATTACGAGACGTGCTTCAATTTTACGCCCGAACAAATTAAAATCCTCTTTAGAGGAATCCAACTGCGCCGACACAAGAGGTACATCGCGCCGCTCCGTCGACGAGCGCCTTCCCTCGTCGTCGGGCGTCTTCTTCCCGCATTCCCCTACATCTTCCTGGCACGTCGAACGGCGTCTCCGTCCTGAATCGACGGGCGTCTCCGCGTCGCGTCGAGCGGCGTCTTCGTCCGAAGTGACTCCGACGGCCTCTCGGCCGCCGCCCGCACCTCTCGCTCGTCTGCAACCGAAACGGAAGGATTACCGTAAAATATATAAACGTACATTTATCTAATAATACGGAGTATCCTACTTCCCAAACAAACTTCAACTAAAACATCAGAATTCATTGTTTCTACAGTATACACTCACACCACACAAACATATCTACAGTATACACTATTGCCATCTAAACCACACACGAGCATACCCGCTGCAATTTACAAACTGCGACGCCGCACTCGACTGCCCCGCGATTACGTGCCGCGGGCGTTAATTCGGCCGTGCGCGAGTGCCCGCGACGCCCCAAATTCCGTCTCCGGTCCTTACCGCACGCGACCGTAAACGACCCCCGCCCGGGGACGTTCTTCGCTCTGTCGTGACGGACACGATCCCCAATGTGCATACAATAACACCTACTTACAATACACAATAAAAATTAGGACATAAATACATATACTTGCTACTACATTCTTAACCCTTACACCCGAGGTGACATTCCACGACGTCCGTCTATTCTCCCCATTTTTGGGTTAAGGGGGGTGGGAGTTGATCTCGTTTCTCGATTTATCCCCACGCGAAAGGGAGGGTACGTGCCGGTGGCACCCCAACCCGTGGCTTGTGGGTTAAACTCCCATTTTTTAATAATAACTTTCATATTGTATCCAACACTTTTACACCACATACTAGGCCTTCGACACTATACCTCCATGCTAACTTAATTACTCGCATTATAACACTCGTAATGTCGATCCCTCTTCGGCGTACGCATTTTCGACGACGCCCGAGTCTCGTCGTCGGTGACGTTTCCGTTTTTCCGTCGTCGTCTTTACGTTCTGCTCTTTTACTCGTACGTTCCCGTCTCGTTTCCACCCTCTCCCCGGTCGAGACTTCCTTCCGTATCTCGTGCGAGTTTGCGCCGGACGGAGCGACCGCGTATTCCGTAATTACGCCTAGAAATCGACGGCGTCGACGTGCAATTTTCGACGTTCCGTGCGTCGTGAAGTGTATCTCGCGTGATACAATGTCACTTTATATTCCCAATTGAAAAAGAGAAACGGAATGTCTCCAATATTTTACGGACCAAAACATTTTTTTCAAATTACCGCGTTTCCCCGGTCCGAAATACGCAACGAATCGCGTATAAAAATGCCACATTTTCTCGCGGCGTCTACCGGTCGGCGGGAACGCCTCCGCCCGGGCCGGAGACGCCGCTGCGGCGTACCGCTCTCGTCGCTCCGCTTCTCGCGACGAAACGTACGGCGGAGAAGCGGCGTGCCGAGTCGGCGGCCGTCGAATCTCGGCCGGAACGTTCCTCCGATCGCGAGCCGGGGTTCCGCCGGGAGATGCCGTCTCGGGAGTCGCTCCGGAACGCCTCGGACGGATCGACTCCCGGCCGTAAGCCGATCCGCCGGACGCCCTCCGGGTCCCGGATCCGTCCTAACTTTAGCGAGCGGAAACTCGCGTGCCCGAGAGTGGCGCGCGGGTATTCTGCGCGCGTCCCCGCATTTATTCTCCTCCCGGATGCGATGCGTTCGCCCGTTCTCGACCCCGCGCATTTCCGTGCGTTTTCCGTCGAACGACCGCGGAACGGTTGGCAAATTATTTGTTCCTGTAATTGACATATATAGAACTTATAAACCCTTCACACTCACACTTTATAAGTATACTCACATATTTTATATCAAACTCCAATATAAACTTACCAATTACTTAAACTATTAACATCAACACTAATAACTGGTCACTTTGACTAAATATGTGTAGTGTAATCAAAAAAAATGTTACAATATTAGTAAGGTGATCATCATATACTATAAAACCTCTTAAATAAACACAAGTGGAATGAACTACAAGTGGTAGGAGGAAAACGTGGTATGTGGAGAGAGGGATGGAAGGGAGGTAAGTGGTGGGAGACACAGGGAAGAAGAACTGGTATGTGGAGAGGGGGATGGAAGGGTGTTAGGTGCTAAGTGGTGGTGGTGGTAGCAGGAAGGGACAGCTGGTATGTGAAGAGAGGAAGGGAAGAGTGGTAGGTGCAGGGAGGAAGAGAGGTGGTAGATGTAGAGGAAAAAGGAAGAGATGGTAGGTAGTGGAAGAGAAGGGTAGTAGGTGGTGGTAAGGAACAGTAATAGGTGGAGGAAGGGAAGGAGAAGTGGTAGATGGAGAGAAAGAAAGCTGTTAGCCGAAAGAAAGGAGAGGTAGTGGTATGTGAAGGGAGGAAGGGGTGGTATGTGGAAGGAGAAAAGGATGATACATGGAGGGAGGAAGGGGTGATATGTGGAGGGAGGTTCAGGTGGTACATGCAGGGAAGGAAGGATGGTATAGTCATCAAACTATCTTCTCAAGTGCTGGAGCACATCATCATAATCGTCACCACCGTTGTTTTGTGGGTCCACCGTCGGCCAGGTTTTGCCGTTCTCGCTCATTGAAATACCGTACGTTACAAATGCGCGTATGATGTAACCGTAAGCTAAAATAACCCTTGATTGAGCTTTGGTAATCCTTAAAATAGCATCCATAAAAATAGAAAAACACGTAGGTCGTTCTCCGCGGTCGTCTTGCGTCGGAGAGCGACGCTCGGGGAGTGCCGACCCGTCTCCGTAAGGAACGTCCCGTCCCGGAAGCCGCCGGCGACGGTCGTTCGTCGCGTCCGCCTTCCGACGTATCCCGGCTCGCGCTTCCGCGGACGACTGCCGCCGTTCCCCGAGGCGGCTTCTTCTGTGGGTTAAGTTTGCAATGTGAATGCTGCCTGCATCTAATAATTATACTGCACTACATCTTTATAACCACTGCATGAGGTAATAAAAATCAATCGTAATGCCCTCGTGCAATGTCGCGTCGATCGATTTCGTCGGTGCGGCGCGTCGGCGACCGGAGAGTCGAGTGGAAGGAGGCGAGTCCCGGGCCGGCAGCGGTCGTAACCCGTCCGTCGATGGACGGGGCAACGAACCGCACGCGACATTTTAAATGGACGGGCGGTTCTCCGACGTCCGTGCGCGTGCTCCGTAACGGCCAAAACTTCGGCGGGACCGCGTTCGCGGACCGACTCGAGACGGAGGCCGGCGACGGGCCGCCTTCGGCACGCCCGGGACTCCGTGCGTTCGCGACGAAAATCGCCGCGCCTATTTACCGAACGTAGACGCGCCGCGCCGGCCGGTGACGTCGGATGCCGTTACTTGAAGTGAATTGGCCTTATTTTAAATAACTAACCATAAATAAACACACAAATTAAAAAAAAAAAAAACACGTGTGACAAACGATACACTGTATGTATGTTGTGTTGTCAAAGTGACACAAACGGTCGAAACAGCAATTGCGTGTAGACGGGGCACGGAGTCGCGTCGGCGACCCGGGACTCGGTCGCATTTTTCGCAATGCCGTGGGGCAGCGGGGTATACCGTCACGCGACGTGCTTCCGATGTCTTCCCGGGCGATGGTATCTACCCGTTTGGTCGCTGCCTACTACCCACACAATTTTTAGTAATATTACTTTGATACGTCATAAATTAGACAAACGACGAAAATAAACATCAAATTTATTTACCGACGCGCTTCCCTTTGGCAACCCTGAGAGAGGGAGATTGCGCTACTTTTATCCAGTCGCCGGTGACGCCCTATATTTACCGATCGTAATACTTATCTCCCATAAATAATTCATTTAAAATTAATTTTTTTTTACGCGCAATATTCGGCACGCGACTCCGATCGTAAAATGCCGCGAACGACACGACGAGCGCAGTAAATGCGTAATCTTTTTCCCTCGAATCCCAATGAAACGCCACAATTGGAATACGGTACCCGTTGTATAAACGGTCGGAACGCGGTCCCGCCGCCGATCCGTCGTCTCTTGCGAAACGAGCTTATGAATTAAAGAAAATACTTGCACTGTGTTTAATATGTTACAGTATATTATAAATAAATAAATATAAAAATAAATCGGTAAATCCATTTCAAGTAAATGCAAAAATTTTACTCCACGCCAACATTAATTCCACTCGCCGGTAAATGGCAGACGCTCGAGTGACGTTCGATGACGTCGCTTCGAGTCAATTGGCCTTATTTTAAAAATCCGAGGATGGTTGGTAAAGGATTACTGGGTCGGTAAGGTCCCAACGGTAACTGTCACATTTGGGGTATCGGTCTCATGCAGCGTTATTTATAAATGGAAATTTTGGGGGTCGTCTCAAACGCCCGGTCGCCTCGTACGCCGAGATGTGAGGCGATGCAATATTAACGATGTGAAATTTGTCTCGGCATGCCTTATCGTGGGTCAAAATAAGTACCGTATATATCGAGTGCATCCTAAGAAAGCGTCAATTTGCTACCCGAGTTTAACGACGGAACGACCGCGTGCTCGCGTTTAAAATGGCGAATGTACGTATCTTTACATAATCTAGATACCCTTTTAGATCGGTGTTTATCTTCTATTAGCCACAAATTGGATGTACTTGGATTCTGTGAGACCAAACTCACTAACGATATTGACCGTCTGTATAACATTCCTAATTATGATAGACGCTGCGTCGACACGTCACGACACGGCGGAGGTGGCGTCGCCCCGTGTGTTGATGTCGAGTATAACACTTCTGTGAGAGAGGATCCAAAGGTTCGAGAGGAGTACGCGGAGTGTGTTTTCGTCGAATTACGTAACGACGCGCGAAATATCCTAGTGGGGATGACCTACGGAAGACCCCGCACTAATGTCGGGAATTTTCTTCATAAATTTTCGGAGCCTATCTCTATCGTAAGTTCGGAGAGGAGAGACCGCTACATCGCGGGATATTTCAACCTCGATCTATTAAAATGAGAAACCGACACCTCGGTATTAGACCTTCTTGCTACCTGTCATTCTAAACTCTTCTTCAACACTATAACCAAACCCACTAGAGTAACTGCCACCTCTGCCACTGTGATAGATCATATCTGGACTAGCAACACTCCTAACAACCTAGCAAGTGCAATTATTTATAACAATATCTCAGATCACTTCCCAGTTTTTGCCATATATAAAACAGCCACAAGACCTGAAAGGTCTAGTAGAGTCTCAATTCAATACACCGACAACATGCTCCTTTTTGAAAACAAC
>CAUDMG010003572.1:1075000-1077500 GCA_958450375.1 Homarus gammarus | reverse complement strand
ATAGAGAGGTACAGTGGTATAGGTAGGTACAATGATGCTTGGTAGAAATAGTGACAAACGCACATAAACAGTACAGAAACAGACACAAATAAACGCACATGTCTACATATGAACGCACACACACCTTCCCTCACCCTTCCCCTCAAACACTCATCTTCCACTAAATCACCCCCCTCAATTACCCCCTACCCCCCCCCACCCACACAGGTGAACCCACACACCGATTAACCATTTAATTTGAACCTATTAAGTATTTTGCGTCCTTGCCCACACACCAATTAGGGAGGGGGGGGGGTATGTAAATTGCAGGGAAAAAATGAGGGGGAAGGAGGGGGAAGGGGGGAGAGGGGGAAGGGGGGAGAGGGGAAAGAAGGGGGGAGAGCTAACCACAGCATGAAACTTACTAAACTCTCTCTCTCTCTCTCTCATACCAGTACACCTTCCTACACTCCATCGCATCCCACACACTCCCCATCTTAACCACACTACACCCTCTTACACTCATCACTATACTCTACACCTCCTTACACTCTTACCAAATACTACTTCAATACACCCCTACACCCACACTACCACTTGACAACACCCCTACACCCACACTACCACTTGACAACACCCCTACACCCACACTACCACTTGACAACACCCCTACACCCACACTACCACTTGACAACACCCATACACCCACACTACCACTTGACGTCACCCCTACACCCACACTACCACTTGACGTCACCCCTACACCCACACTACCACTTGACAACACCCCTACACACACCCACACCCACTACCACTTGACACACCAACACCCAACACCACGACCACTACACCCACTACCACTTGCACCCTACACACACACTGACACACCCTACACCCCACCAACACCCACACTACCACTTGACGTCACCCCTACACCCACACTACCACTTGACGTCACCCCTACACCCACACTACCACTTGACAACACCCCTACACCCACACTACCACTTGACAACACCCCTACACCCACACTACCACTTGACAACACCCCTACACCCACACGACCACTTGACAACACCCCTACACCCACACTACACCCTCCACCCGCCCACTTCTTCTGTTTACTGACATTTATTTGATTAGGGTGAAATTTGTGTGACGTGTAGGAGGCGGGGTGTCTCAGCGATGTGTGTGTGTGTGTGTGTGTGAGAGAGAGAGAGAGAGAGAGAGAGAGAGAGAGAGAGAGAGAGAGAGAGTACCAATGGACATAAAATTCTCCTATGTGCCGCCAACTCTGACCTCACGGAGTCACAAATCAGGTTCTAATCTGGCGTGACCTAAGTTATTGGAGTCCAGACACACTATTGACCTCCTGCCAGCACCCTGAGTACCATGCCAACACCCTGAGTACCATGCCAACACCCTGAGTACCATGCCAACACCCTGAGTACCATGCCAGCACCCTGAGTACCATGCCAACACCCTGAGTACCATGCCAGCACCCTGAGTACCATGCCAACACCCTGAGTACCATGCCAACTCTGAACTGACATCATGACGCCATTTTGCATACCTAGCATAGGAGATCCATTGTCAATATCTCTATTTAAGGTCAAATTAATAGTCGGTCAAGTCACAGTGCAATCATGACGCCATTTTGTATACCTGAGATCCATTGTCAGTATCTCAACTTAGGGTGAAATTAATAGTCGCTACAGTCACAGGGCACTAATGACGCCATCTTCTGCGCATGCGTAAAAGGAACTCATAAGTTTCCCTCTTTGAGCATACCGAGGTGTAGAGAGGACCACTGTATGTTTGTTGACACGAGCTAACAGTAAACAAACAGCGTTACCAACCTAAACAAGCCATCAATGAGGGAGGGAGAGGGTAACTGCTGGTGAATATGATGCGAGGTCAACACCCCCCTCCCCCCCCCCCCCCAGGGCGCCTCACCTCATGACCTCAGGGCGCAGGTCAATGGTGCACAGTGAGGGTGAAGGAGGAGGCAGGACTTTGACAATACAGAGGAACATATTTGAACTTGGACACACTGTCAATGATTAGTTCAGGTCAGGTCAGGTCAGGTTAGTCGAGGATAAGTTAGGTTAAGTTAGTCGTGGTTAAGTCAAATCAGATTAGGTCAGGTAGAGTTAGTTGAGGTTAAATGGTGTGGTTAGGTTAGGTAAGGCCATATGACCCCAGCCTGTAGGAATGTTAGGGCAGCTTCCTGACCCGGTAAAATCCTTATCTTGGGAAAACATCTTGAGAGGAGGAGAGGTATTGGGGAGGGGAGGTACTGGAGAGGGGAGGTACTGGGGAGGGGAGGTACTGGGGAGGGGAGGTATTGGGGAGGGGAGGTACTGGGGAGGGGAGGTACTGGGGAGGGAGGGGAGGTACTGGAGAGGGGAGGTATTGGGGAGGGGAGGTACTGGGGAGGGGAGGTACTGGGGAGGGGAGGTACTGGGGAGGGGAGGTATTGGGGAGGGGAGGTACTGGGGAGGGGAGGTACTGGAGAGGG